>OX459031.1:24353776-24953776 GCA_949775025.1 Tricholauxania praeusta | reverse complement strand
CGTAGAATCCGAATATCGCGTTGATTTTTTTCGACGGGCCCCACTTTTCCATATAAATGGCAAAATTCAAAAAAATTAACTTTCGAGAGCATATAATTCACATAAATGCTTGTAAGAACTTTAATTGTCAGCAAACAAATTTTAAATTTTCCTATAGTGCAGAATGGAGTCTTACAAACATTTTAAGGCACAAAATGTGCGAAAAGTATTAATTTTATAGCTGTTATGATCGAAAATTGGTAAAAAAACCCCTTTTTTCGTTTTTTTTAACAAATTCCAACTTTGAAGCCCTCTATCTGGAATCAATTATATGGGTTACAAAAAGTTAGCCCTCCTACCTTATAGAAAATTTTACTACAAAAATTTTAAATATACAAACATACATATGTTAAGTAATAGAAAAGTCATAACTAGAGTATTTTATTAACATCAATGCAAACAATATTTTTCCTATAAATGCACATTATTTTTCAAATCGATTAAAGCGGACCACATCAATGTCATCAATTTGCTTAAAAGTTACAGGTATCATTCTATGATATTTTTATGTTGCTGAAAAGTCTCACTTTTCAAAGTTATCGTCATTTGAACTTTGTATGTTAAAGTTAAAAAATTCTGAAAGGGCTTTTTTAATATTATCGTTATTTCCTCAATAATAGATTTTTATGATTTTTTTTTTAAATTTCTTTATTATTTTATGGGTTTTATGAAAAAGTAACGCAAGAACATTTTAAATCAGTATAGTTCATGATTTTTTTTATATAAGATAATAAAAAAAGGAGTATGTTAAGGAAACAAAAAATTTATAATCTATATAAATAAAATGATAGCCGTTTTCGATGAACGGGATTCACGCAAAATCTACTGAATCAATTTTGATCAAATTTTTTTAGTTATATTTCTTAGACGCTTGGTCCCAACATAGAATTAAAATTATCACGAAATTCCTGTTAAATATCAAAATATTAAAGTTTTAAAATTGCTAAAAAAATTAATTTCACACATAGAAAGAAGTATGTAAGCATAACAAATCGTTTAATGGCAAGTTAGTGTGTGTGCGTTTTGTTTTTATATGGCAATGCAATGGAAGAGAATATTCAAATTTTACTCTCGCTCACATTCTCAATTTGTCAACGCAGCAACACGGAATTTGTGAACAATGAAAAAAAAATTACAGTACGTTCACAGATAGAAGACACACATGCTGTCCTAAATGGCTTGACAACATGTGTGACTGTCAATATTGCATTGCGTTCACATTTTTTTTTTTTCAAGCATAAGCCAACGCTCAGGGGATGCCCCCTATAAATGCAATGCACCGTGTTGGTTTTAAGAAAAGGAGAAAGGTTAGAGGGAAGGGGGATAGATGGAGTAGTGTCGGTGAACATTAATCTTGAATCTATGGATGTCACAACTGCCGGGGAAGACAGACGCAGGTAAGCAGTTCCACAACTTGATGGTTCGGCCAAAGAAAGAATTATCACGAAAGTGTGATGTCCTGTTGAACACCGGCGTGACGCAAAAAGGATGGGCCTGATGGGATGCCCGAGTGCTGCGAGAGAAAATCCTGGCTGATGGAATCAGTTCCCGTATTTCTCTAGAGCACATCCCGTTATAATATCTATAAAAAAGGGTTAAACACCCTACGTTACGCCGGTGGTGAAGGGAATCGATAGAGGCGATGATAGATTCATCACCTATTAGTTTCAACACACGTCGCTGGACACGATCTAGCAGCTCCAAGGTGGTTTTAGGAGCCCCGGCCCAAATGTGTGAGTTGTACTCTAGTTTGGGTCTAATATAAGTGAAATAAATAGTACGAATATCAACTGGAGTGAAGTATTTCTTACACCGTTTCAAAAAACCAATACACTTGGCCGCATCTTTCGCCACATCGAATACATGATCAGACCACCTCAGGTCCGATTAAACCGATATGCCCAGAACGTCAAGAGTTGTTGACCTCGCAATATCTAAGCCAGCCATATTAAGGGAAGGAAGGGAGAGATCCATTCGTCTGTGAGACAACAACATTTTCGTGCATGCCATCAAACATCAATTGCAGAACAATTTATGAGCGTCCACATCGAAGTGAACTGCATGAAATCCTATCTAAAATGAAAAATGTTCACTAGGCTTGACAGTCAGTTCACAGGAACAAGCCAGCAGGAAAATCAACAATTTTTGAAATCCATCCAACATGTGTGTCAAGCGGTCGTTCCTAGAGTTTACATTATTGAACATTGATGTTGGACAACATGTGTGATAATGTGTACTAGGCTAATTGAATGTGTTAGTTTGTGTGTGTGCTTTGTTTTTTGTCTTTCACATGGCAATTCAATGGAATATTTATGGAAGAGAAAACAACAAGAACTCTAGATCAGTGGAGAAGAATCCAAAATTGACTGTTGTTCTATTTAAAAAAAGTAAATTGTTTGCCTTCGCAGAAAAACAGGCTACGCGTACAAAGTCGCGGGCATCTTCTAGTATTTCAATAAATACAAGAACTATGTGTAATGTTTCGTCTTTAATGTTTGTTATCTCAACTAGCTGTCTAATGTTTTAGTTTTTAGCTTTTCGTTGTCTTGTAGTGTAGTTTTTGTAGTTAACTCTGTGTTGTGTCGTTGTTTTTATCCAGTGTGAGTAATGTGCCTCTTTTTGTTGTTTTTACTTTGCCGAAACTTGGCGTGTGCCAAAATATGATTCAATACGCAGCTAGCGCCGTTCCTTGTTCCAAAGGCTTATCAAGCAAAAAAAAAATTCGAATATCGATTCGCATGCTCTGCATTATTGTAACATTTAGTCAAAATATATGAATTGTGAAATTTTAAAGAATTTGTAACATATGAAGTCGCAGTTTTTTAAAATTTTTACGTTTCACAAAATTTTACAAAACATTTTGCAACATAAAAGGGTTTTTTAATATACTTACTTATTAATAATAACACAGGCCAACAATAAAAAAAGTCTCCAAATTGGTAGATGAGGTACCAACCGTACCGTACCTAAGAGTGCAAAAAAAAGATTTTTCACGTTTTTGCATTTTTAGGTCAGGATATCTCGAAAACCTGGATTCGTTTTTAATACACTAAAAACTATAGTTACATGTTTTAACTAAACTTTGTGTTTTTAAGAAACGTGGTTATTTCAGCATTAGTTGGTATGCATGTTAATTTCAGATTTTTTTTTTTTTTTTAGAATAATCTGTTATCTAGTAATTCTTGTCTATAATTTTGTCTTATTTATTCCAACATGTACTTTATTATATAAAATGCTGATCAAAACTATTAATGACTGCATACTAGGGTGGTCCTTATTTATCGAACTGTCGGGGCACCCCGTCATATGATTCTCTGCCCTAAAATAATGAATACCTATTTTTTTAATTTACTTTTATAAAAGCTTTAGAGGTCGCTACCATAAGTCAAACTTTCAGAAAAAAACATTGTATGAACACTATAACTTCAATCCGGCGTATTGACTCTGGTACATTTTATTAGCCTATATCAAAGATAAATAGAATGCAGAAAGCCTCACCCCCTCCCTCTCCCTAAAAATAAGTTAGCGATTAAAAAAGTGTTTTTAAGCTATTTAGCACATACAAAATTTTAACATTGGTAGCGACCCCTAAATATTAATTAAGAAAATTGAAAAAAATACAGAAATAGTTTCTTATGGTAGAAAATCAATTGAGATGGTGCCCGGTCGAAAATTCAAAAAAAAAATCAATATAAGAACCACCCTACTGCATACTCATCATAATAATCAACAAGTGGAACGAAAAAAAATAGCGCCGGAAATAAATAATTAACTTATTATAAATATAAACAAAAAATCAATTTTGAAAAACATCCATTAGAGAAAAACGTAAGTATTTTATAATGCTAAAGTAATTTAAAGTACAAAAAGTTAATTAAATTTTTTTTCTGGGTTTTTTTTCTGGATATTTAAACATTGCAAACATACCTTAAGTTTTTTTAAATGTTTATGTAAAATATTTAAATGAAATAATACCATTAAATACTTATGAGCTCTGCACTTTATAATGCTTAATTCTACAGTGAAAAAAATATTAATGCTATACTACGAGTATGTATTTAATACCAAGAAATTTTATGTCAATGTGGTATCATGAATACTTTAATCATATTCACTTCATGTTCATCCACAAGAACAACAACATAAAGTAATAAAGTAATTAAACGCACATAGAACAATAACAAAGTTTGTTATCAATCTACAAAAAGATTAAAATTAAGTAGAACATTTAAGTCAGCTTCTTTATGGTAAAATAAGTTAATTATTGGGTAACAACATATCAAATTAACACAGCAAATAACACGATTTTTAAATAATTAGCACTGAATTTGACGAAAATGTATAGGATTATGTTCACTACATGATTTAGCTTCAAGCCAAATATTAGAACCATGATATCAAAAGATACATATAAGTAGAATCCTGAATTTTCAAATGTGCACTAAGTAACTACAGACAAGAAGGATGTCTTTTACATATTTTTTTTTTTCAGATTTAAAAATATCGTTTTCGGAAGTATACTCTTTTTTTGTCTTTTGGGATATGTAAATTTTATCTTTTATGATATAAAATTCATCAACTTAGTTACTTACAAACAAAAGTTTGGAAAAAATATTATGTCGTATGCTTATACTCGTAATTTGTCCTTTAAAGCTATACGTTCATGTAAATAAAATATTTTAAAAGTTATATTCAATTAAAGGTAATTACCTTAGTAATGATTTATTGATGCTTTTTTCAAAAACTATGGTCCCATATCTAATGTGCTACTGGGGTTACGGTTTTAAAGTTTGTATGGAGATTATATTTATAGTGTTGATTGAACTTAGAAATTTTCATTGAATTAGGAGACTATGAGGTCAACCGCTTTGATGGTTTGAAATGTCTTTACCCCGTAAGAAAAATAACGAAATACTGACTTAAAAAAAGTTTAAATATACTTTATACGCTGTTGTTTATTTTGAAATAATGTTTATTTTATATTAGGGTAGGCTTTTAATTTAATACTAGAACAATACCTCCACATCTGGTGATTGTACCAGTATGGTCGCTTGCAAAGTAGATAAGCATTATGTGGAGCGATCAGAGTAAGATCGTTTTTTTGGTGGAAAAGGCACTCGTCCATATGTAACGCGTAGCCCAAACACAGAATATGATACTTGGAATAATCTTACTCTCATCGTTCCACTCTACTTTGCAAGTGGCCATTTTAAGTACCCATGCGCAAAGTCCTGTATCTTTGTGATATGCATTTTTTTTTAAGAATGAAATTCGTCGTGGATTCTGGGCACTCAAGTTGGCTTCCCTGAGTCTTCTTTTAAAGGTTTCCACACTCACTGCTATATTACGCACTTTCTTTGTTTCCGTAGGAGGCAAAAACGGATTATGTATCGAAAGCCGTATCGAACAATTCACGTCCCGGGGGGACATGGAAGGCATTCGGTCTCGAGTTTTACGTTTATTTGTGTATTTTATCGTATTCAAAACCATTTTCGCAGAACATCCGATAAAATTTTAAATTTCCTGAAAAATTTTACCTTGCGAAATGGAATTTTTAAAAATTTTACTTTGCTCTGTCGTAGAATGCTTTCCACGACCCACTAAAATGCAAAAACTCGAAAAAATCATTGGAGTATTATACAAAAATAATGGATCTTACTTGTTACGATCAAATTTTTTTAACAAGAGTAAATACCTAATCTTGAGAAGTAAAGGAGTTGAACAGTGCTATTATTTTTACCGCTCGAAATTACAAATTACTCTATATAATAGCAATTCTAGAAAGTATCGTTATTTTTTGGAAAAAAATGTCATGTGCTTATCTTGTGTACTTATCAAGTAACTATACTTTAAAATATTAGAAGAAAAAAACGTCATTTGTTCGAAATATTTTCTTTCAATTCATAAATGACACCGCGGTGCTATTCTTTTTACCGCAGCTGTATGTATATTTTTTTTTTATAATTTTTACTTAACATATTTTATTCATTTAATGCAAAGTTTTTAAGTACATGAACAAAAATCAGTTAAATTTTACATACTTTTCTCAAATAAAATTCTTTCCTTTACTAAACTACTAAAGTACTTTTGGCAGATAATATCATATTATTTTAATCTTATCTTACAGATATTAAAAATAAACTTTTATTCAAAGCATAAATCATTCAGTGGCAAGATAGGCATAACTTGATAGTATTTTTACAATTATGTTTTTTAAAGATTTTTTTTAGATATCCCCTTAATTACAAAGCACTATTAATAGTTTTGTACAAGTAGAAAAAGATTGAACAATAATTTATCAAAGTTCTTTTCAATCAATCCCACATAAGTAACTTAATAACAAACGTTTCAATAACTAATTCTGATGATTAATTTACGTTGATGATAGAAATTCAAGTAGGTAAAGCGCTGAGAATTTAAAACAAAAACTTACTAACAAATACTATGGGCGTTGTATAAAATTGATTACGTGATATCAATTTAATACGGCGTTTTATCATAGAAAAAATAAGGCAAACAATTTTTGCACATTTATAGCTCATTAAAAGTGAAATGAAAAACACGTCAAAAGCGAAATTTTTAATTGACAGTGCATTAAGCTTCTTATGAAGTGTTGACATTGAATATTAAATAATTATACATAAATACCCCATTATAAGCAGATACATTACAATTTGAATCTATGAAATTTAATTTTGGACAAAGCAAGCAAAATTATTTATTGTAAAATGTGTTTTACATACATATATCAACTTTCATGTACATTTAAAACACTAGCCAAATTCGAGAAAAATCTACTGATGCCAATGTAGGGTAATTTGCGCTCGCTGAGCTCGAATCTGTCATCAGCGTTTTGAGAAAATGGTAAGGTAACTGGTAATTGGCACGGTTACAAACACTCATCTACAACTTTTTTATTTTAAGTCTGAGAGATTTGGTGTCTGAAGCAAAATTGATTCTCATTAAAAGACAAACATTTCTTCTATTTACACTGCCTCTCAAGAACTATTTCGTCATCCTTTTTATGGAGCATTTTAGCCAAATTTTTTGAAAAAATTTACATGCTGGACAAAGACTTTCCGCAAAACAAAAATTAAGTATCCGGTGTCTCGACGACTATTTTGAAATCTCCCTAGATAAATTTATTTATGTATTTTGTTGTTAATCTATCAAACCATTCTAAAATTACCATAACATTACTAAAAATATTGCCATTTAGATAAAAAGATATTTCGAATTTTTTATACTATCGCTAGTATGTTTGCATCACTGTGTTCATTTCTTTGGTTTTTTAATTAAATTAGTACCTACAATAGGTGTGAATTTAAAGTGTAAATTTTGATTTCATATTCTTATTGTATTTTGAAAATCATGTGTTCAAAGTTTTATAACAAATGTAACAAAAGATTCACTTCTTAAACGAACTAAAATGGTCTATATAAATATGTATGTATGTACATTAGGGTGATTCAAATTTTTTATTTTTTGTTTTTTTTAAGGTGCTGTTGCTTAAAAAGTAAGTTTATGATATGAAGAAAAAGCTCACGAAAATTCAGCTCTGTAACTCAATTTTATAAGGTGGCGCCGGAGCCTGTTAGTTTTACATGTAAATTGTATGGAAAAATTATTTTTTTCAAAAAAGGTGTCTAAATGAATAGGTGATTAGTGCTGTTGAGCTGAAGGAAGCATCACAGATCACCACTTGAAAGCTCATTTTAAAGGGCAAGGATGGTACTAAATGATGCTTTTGTTAAAAATAAGCTGATCAACTTTCTTTGAATCCTATACATGGCCTCGAAAGTAGACAAAAAAACATCATGTTTTAGGTACTTAGCCTCAAATATTTCAGGATTCCGACATGATGGGTCAATTCTGAGGCCAGATTCGGATTCAGCGTAAAAAATTACATCGAAAAACGACCCTTTTCAGCTCAACAGCACTAATCACCTATTCATTTAGACACCTTTTTTGAAAAAAATAATTTTTCCATACAATTTACATGTAAAACTAACAGGCTCCGGCGCCACCTTATAAAATTGAGTTACAGAGCTGAATTTTCGTGAGCTTTTTCTTCATATCATAAACTTACTTTTTAAGCAACAGCACCTTAAAAAAAACAAAAAATAAAAAATTTGAATCACCCTAATGTACATACAAATGATTGATTCCACCGCTAAGTTGACATTGCGAACCTCAATCCGGACTTTTAGTTAGAGGCTGCGAATTTGAGTGTTCTCATGCTAAGCGCGATAATTAACAAAATTATAATAAACACAAAATTGACAAAATTATGATACATACGAGTACATAGGTATGATTAGTAGTAGGGTGAAAGCACGGTAGGTACACATGAAGCAAGAATGTTCTTAGTGACTACACAATGTAATTAAAAAAATATTTCTCGCTACTGAAAATATCCACTTAGCTCAGTTTAAGGTTGGCCGGCTAATCTGTTATATAAAGGCTATGTTACACGGTAGGGAATGCATAATAATTCCTTATCTTTAAACAAATTTTGAAAATCGACAATGGCTCTATGCCGGCGATTCTTGCTCTGCTCGGCAATCAACCTGAAAGTTTGATCACAATAATCGTTATTTTCGGTGTTGAAGGGATAAGACAGTGGGAGCGAATAAGCGTCACGTGTAAAAATCGTAAGGTTCAGGGATACAAATTAATTGGTCACGGTGAATTTTTAACAACCCCTGAGGATTAAGTAGCTTTAGTATCGTTAAGTGAACCCCTCAACCTTCTCAATGATTCAATATTGCTGCATATCGGAGGGAAAAAGGGCCGAGAGTTCCAATTTTTTTTTTTTTTAAATTATTGGATGAGGACACGCGGTAGTGGAACATTTCGAATCGAATTTTGGCATTATGTCAATCGTTTCCTTAAATTTATTATTTTTCCAGTATTTCCCACTTTTCAAAGCGATAGAAACAATAATTATTATTTTAACAATTATTGTTAATCGTCTATCTTGTGGTAGATTTGGGGTATATTAACATGTACATATTCATATGAAAATACAAGTGTATGAACTTTATTTCAATCCAATGTGAAAACTTTCAATTTACGGCTAGCGTAAAAGAAATAAACTGCTTACAAAGCAAAATTTACGATACCATATGAAACAAAGAGCAAAAATTTGCTTTAAGGCATACCTATAAATAAATTGGGGTAAAATCAAAACAAACAAAAAGGTCTACAATGAATGTAAATAAATAGACAAGTTTTATGCAAGTAAAAGTCGAATATTTCAAACTACAACTCACCTTTAATTATGCTGAGCATACAAATAAAACCGTATAACAATGTTCGCAATTTCGCCAGTTTGCCTCACAGTGCCGACAGCTTTTCCGGTTTGTTGTGATTCCCCCTGCAAAAACACCAACAACAACGCAAAGTAACAATAAGGAAAATCAAAAAGACAGCAACAATGCACAAGAAGGCAACGATGACGTTAACAACGTCAAAGTAATCTACGGCGACGTCAGGATGTCGTTGCTTGACACTGACAGCTAAATATCCGAAGCAGCTGCGCTAGCAGGTTATGAAAAAAACAAAGACTTCTTTTTTGCTACCAACAAAATGTCAATAATGTGACATATAATTAGAATTACTTTCGATTTTGCACGATTTCAATGAATTTTTCACTCACAACGTTATTATTTCGTAAAAATTTTAATTTTTCTTAAGGATTTAAATTATATTTTATAAAATTGAATGTGAATTTTATAAAAATATTTTTCTCCACTTTTGCTAGCACGCAATTTTTAAAATTGATTAATTTTTTGCACACACTTTAATTTCATTTAATAACATTTATTGGCAAAATTTAACAATTTTTTAATATTATTTTATTTTTGAATTATTAATTTTTTTGCATATTTTTCATTAGCTTTATAACTTTGATTTTTTCATACTTATTTTATATATGTACATGTGTACATACATACTTTTTATAAAGTAATAATTTTAGTACACTTATTACCTATGCACTTTGATTGTTAAAAATGTGCATGGTTTTATCATATATGTATGCAATAAAACTTTTTCATATTTTAATAATACTTTTATTTCTTTTGCTATAAAATGCTAAAACCTTTCACACATTTTACACGCGAAAACTACCAGCAAATGACGAAGACGATTCGCTTTTGATTTCTTCCTTTTCAGCTACTTCTTCACGTTTCTTGTTCGCTCAAATTCTTTTTGTCGCTTTCCCCATCTATTTTGCTATTTTTGATTTATTGTTTAAACAATTTCTTAGGGCTGGTACAAATCAGCTGTGCTGTACTTCGACAGCAATCGCTCAATCGAAAACAAATATGTCATTATTACAGAGATGCTATTCATTAAAAAGTGTAAGTGGAAAGACAGGGTACAATCAGTATGGAATATGGCAAAATGGCAGTTTTATAATATCATATATATATGACATAAGCTTAAATATAATGAATTAAAAAGTTTCCTCACCCATGAAATCGTATTTTGGTGAAATAGGGGTAAGCCAATACATGCGATCGAACAATAGCATGCAATTTTCAGTCTACAGTCAACGTTCACATACATAGATTGCACGGTTAAACAAGCCAGCTGAAAAATCAAAAAAAATAAAATCAGCACAACCTGATGTCATGCGGTTGTTTCTAGAGTTCACAAGATCGAGCATTGATGTTGTCAAGCCATGTTGGACAGCATGAGGAATCGTGTGAGCTGCTCTACTGAATCTCACCAAAGGCACTCGGTCGCAGCACAATTTAGTCTTCTTGGGTATGCTTAAAGTAATATTTATTTTCATTGATATCAATAAAGAAAACATTAACATTTACGAGTATTGAACCCACGCACTGAGAGCAATGAGTTCACAGTCCTAACCACTTCGCCACGCTGCCTTGTATTTTCAAATTTTTATACCCTACACCGACATAGATGGAGGTGTGGCAAATATGAAAAAGTATATATATTCTTGATCAGCGTCACCGCCTGAGTTGACTTAGCGATGTCCGTCTGTCTGTCTGAAGTCAGGTTTACGGGAAAACCAAGAAAGCTAATTGAATGAAACTTTCACACACATGTCACATCTTCCTGCAGGCATCTTGCTATTGAAAATGGGTCAAATCGGTTTACGAACACGCCTTCCGCCCATAGTCTACGCATATTTACCCAGTCCAATTTTAAAAAAAGTTGCAGCGATTTTGATAAAATTGTTGATTTGATGCACATATGGACAAGATTAAGATTAGGCTAGGTTCCAAGTTTTCAAAGCTTCCTATAGGGGCGTGGCACAGCTGCAAATTAAAGCCTTTTTACCACCAAATCTCATAAGCCGTGCAAGATATTGTGATGAAATTTGGTAAACGCATGCATATCAAACACATCTTGAATTGTGATAAAAGTGGGTGGAATCGAAAAAGTGGGCGTGGCTCTTTTCAACAGCTAAACATTTTGATTCCATATATCTCAAAAGTGGCTCGAACGATTTTCATAAAAACTTTAAGATGATGCTATTGAAAGCAGTCATCAACACAAGCTCTGCCACTCAAAAGTCGCACCAGTGGGCGTGGCACCTCCCATACAAATAAAATACGGTAAGTGGCATATTTATCGAAATATGTGATTAATCATACTAAAATTTGGTGCAAGGGGTTTGCTTATGGAAAACTATTTCTGTATAAAACCAAGCTGGATAGTACCAGTGGGTACTAAATTTTAAATTTAACTGCGGCATATATCGCAAACTATACAGGCTATTGTGTTAAAATTTAATATAAGGATGTCGATCACAAAAATAATTTATTGAACCAAAAATAGGCGCAATCGGAGGAGTGGGCGTGGCATATTTCAAAATTTCATTTGTCTATCAAAAATGTTTTTCATCATCATTTTGCGTTTAGCACTTAAAATCAACATTTTTTCAATCAAATACACTCTTGTTGCACGAAACACATCGAAATACATCAGTAAAGATTCAAAATAACATTTAAACATAATGTGCCTTCATGTTTTTTATTCATTTTGGTTTTGGCGCGACTGTCCGTATAAGCCCCACCCCCTGTCCGGTTAAGCCCCACCATTTTTGGCTTTTTCGATTTCGAGATTGGTATTGTCTGAGTGAGCTCACGCCAAACTGAATACATATTAAACCATCAAACGATATGCAATTTGTAGCTACAGGATGTAGCTTTCGAATGATATATAACACCCCAGGTTTCGAATAATTTTTTACATTAATTTTGCAAAAAGACAAAAAGTGTCCGGTTTAGCCCCACCCTCCCCTACGTTCACTGGAATGGACAGAATTGCGGCGTATGTCAGAATACCCGCTAACGGATACCCGTCGAATTAGACTTTCTTCTATTTCATCCGTCGGCGAACAACGGGTAGGTGTTGCATCTGTAATCAGCTTGTATAAATTCATCAATTTAAGCTTGAATTACCAATTTACATTTTATGAAAGTAATTCAAAGAATAACGTAATAGTTCTTCTAGTCAACGGGTATCCGTCAACGGGTATCCGTCAAAGGGTATCCGTCAAAGGGTTTTCCGTCTTACCCGCAATTCTGTAAACGTGTGAGCAAAAAATTTGTGCGCTAAAGAGTTGCGCAACTTGTTCATAACTTTTGCTATTAATATATAAGTATTAATGTCACTTTAGGCTATACATAGTTATCTTATTTTTCAGGATATACAAATACTGCAACTGCAATCAGTAGAAAAATGGCAAAAGTGTTGTCACCGCGGGAATCTGGCGAATTTATAATCAAGCAGGCCAAATATTTGAAAGTGCAACAAGCGGGCATTGAAAAACTGACCAATGAAATAATTAAAGGCATTGTAGAAAAAACAATTGATGTTGCAAACTTTTCACAACATGAGTTGCATCCAAAACCCGATGATGCACATGCAGTGAACTTTATTTTTCTGATTGATACGCTGAATTTTTGTTTCTGGACGCCAAGTAAGTGGATAAAATAATCCAATATGAATTGAATTAAATATTTCTGAATTTATAGCGGATTACACTAAGTACAAGGTAAATGGCTACACCGGCTACTTTTCATTGTGCGCAGCCATTAATCGTGCCCTCTCAGAAGGTGTTGACATCACAAATGCGCACTATTTTGCCAACATTGATGAAGAAAAGTTGCAGCACATAATGCGTTCTGATGACGGCGAAACAAAGGTCCCATTATTGCAAGAACGTTTGGATTGCTTGCATCAGGTTGGGAATCGGTTACTAGAAAAATGGGATGGAAAGTTTGAAAATGTAGTCACAGCGGCCGAGAATTCATCTGTACGCTTATTAGAATTAATTGTAAGCGAGTTCCCATGTTTCCGTGATGAAGCTGATTACGCAGGTCAGCGTGTTTCGCTGTACAAACGCGCGCAAATACTCATTGGCGATATATGGGCATGTTTTCGTGGAAAAGGATTGGGGAAATTTGACGATCTACAATGCATTACAATGTTCGCTGACTATCGCATACCACAAGTGTTAGTTCATTTTGGCTCTTTAGAATATTCATCAGAGTTGCTAGAGATGCTTAAATGTGACAAATTGCTGAAAAATGGTGATCCAATGGAGGTTGAAATACGTGGGGCATCCATTTACATAGTAGAAGTTGTCAAGGATGAAGTATTAGCAGAACTTGAGAAAAATCATCCAAATATATCTAGAGATAATGTTAATTCCATATTAATTGATAATTTTCTTTGGGACTATCGCCGCAAATATGCGAAGGAATTGGAGTATATTCCATTCCATAAGACTTTGAGTATATACTATTGAACTAATTGGCATTTATTGTAAAGAAAAAAACTGGCATTTACTGAAGGATAAATAAAAACTAATATAATATAAGTTTCCAAGTTTTATTAAAAAATTCATATTTTTATTTTCTAATCATTTTCCAATCACACATTAGCATGTAAATCGAATATTTTGCAGTATATAGTAAAATTCGAAAAACTTATAGCTTAATTGGCTGTGGTTTGCCAGCCTGGGCAGCCAAACGTTCTTCGCAACGTTTCTTGGCCTCAACACCGGAGAGGTTGCCTTTGCGTGCATATCGCTGGTTGATTAGAAACTTAACGTCCATCTGAAATATAAAAAAATTATTGGTTAATTTGATTTAAATATAAAAATTACATACATTGATAAAAAGGACATTCAAACAACCAATTACAATTGCCTTCAACAGGCAAGCTCAAGTCGGTCGGATGAGATTTTTACGAACTTTTCAAAGGTCGCACAAAAGGAGTATCTAATCGAAAAGTTTATTTAAACTGATCGGTTTTTTGATATTGTAAATTTATAGTTTTATATTGAAGTATGTACTGGATAACCACAATTATTGGTTTTTTTCCGATAATAAATAATAGTTGCAACTACTGACTTCCACAACTTTTTTTCTGTTAGCTCTAAGGATAGTAGAGAGGGATAACGCATCATTACTTTCTTAGTGTTACTCTTTTCAATTATCAACATATAAAAAAATTAAATATCTTAGCATCGGATGTCACCACCCTAAATGGAGTAAAAAATTAATAATAGCATATTCTACATACAATGTATATTAATTTTGTTCTTTCGATTATAACGTTTAAGATCGTGGCAGATAGAGAAAAATAATGTGTACCTCTGACCACTGTCGCCTCCTGGGGCGACCTATTAAGGCTTTCATCAATTTGATGAGGAATTTGAAATTTTTTTTACATTACTGATGCCTTAGCGGCGTTATTTGAATTTTTTTATACACTCCTCATATAGCCTTTTTGGAATAAATCTGTGGCGACAAGGAACAACGGCTAAAGTCGATCTTCGATGATAAGGTAAAACAGTATAAGTCACATGCTTATGCACAGAACTTGTTGCTTTGCCTTGTAATCACAGATTGACTGTAGCTGTTATTTCTTGTGGCAACAGACATAATTACTTTTTTTTTCAATTAAACTACATAAACAAGCAAAACTTTATCAAATGAATACTGTTGTCAAAGTTGAAGCAAGAAAAATAAATAATTTATACGATGATACATGCAGAACAATTGTAGCAAATCTCCAAACACAGTACATGAGTGCCGAAATTCAAGTGATTTTTATCCAGAGTGTAAATGTTCTATCATAGTTTTTTAGTATGGTTGTTGTTTCTAAATCGATTTCGCGCGATTTCAATTTCACGAGCAATGATTGCAAATGCAAACAGTGCACTAAAATTTATTTTATTATCTCGAATGATGATAGACTGACGGTTATGAATCAACTCCTGAGTTGATTTTGATCAATAATTTATTTTTTTAACTGCGACGCTCACTTTATGCTCTGCAAACGGACAACAAAAATAAATTTCACATCAATAGGAGCAACACAAAAGCTAGCGAAATAGCAAACAATTGCAAAAGAAGAATAGAATTATGATGTATTGAAACTCGTATACTAGCATGAAATTAAAAAATCCTGATAAAAAATGTTCATCATTTTATACTTACACCCAAAGTGGATTCATGACGCTTGCGAATTGGCCTCTTGATGCCATTGCGATGGGCCTTTCTGTTTTGATTGTGATTAGTGTGATTCTTTGACTTGGCCATTGCGTGCTATCATATTTAATTGAGGCGGAATGTTGTAAATATTGGCGATTATATCAAATATATTATTCATTTCAATGTTCATGTTGGCGGTAGTCCAGAAACAGCGACAGATAAGCGAAAAAGAAACAAAACACAAGAAATATATTAAAAGACGATTGGTTTAACATTTTTTGGATATTTCACACTTAATAATTTTATGTAATTTTTACACAAAATGCAGATTTAAGTTGATTTAAATTTAGTCGATTTTCCAAGTAGAATACATACGTTTTTGACAGTTCAGCGGAAAAAGAAAGGTGAACTTCGAAAAATTCAATATGGCTGTGTTATTGAAAGTTCGAAATATGACAGCTGTCAAAGAATTGAGACTCGTTTCTTGGAGTCGTACAGTAATGTGGTATTTAGGAGCTTGTTCGTATATATAGTTACGAGGGCTTGGTTCAAATAGAAAAGTTGCATACTGACTACTCGTACTCGTAGAAAAGAAAATTTTTTGCATTTTAACCCAAGCGGCCCTAACATGGTCAATATTACTGACAGTATTTTGCATACTGACAGTATTTTGCATACTGACAGTATTATTGATCGTGTGAGGTGAGTACTGATGTACTGTCAGTATAGAAAAACGATACTGATGACTGATGGAAAAATCCGATATTACTGACGAAGTTATTATATACTGTAATACTGATGGTGTGAGTTGGATACTAACAGTTCTTCAGTATTATTAACGCAGCGATGGAAGATTCAATGCGAAACAAGTATTGACAATAATTAATACTGACCGTGTATAATACATTTTTATTATAAATTTTTCAATCTCTACGGGGTTAAATGTTGCAAGTCATTTGAAATATTTGTAGGCGAGCAGGCGAAACCGGTTGGGGACTTATAAATTAGCAACTTCTTTAATAAAGTTTTGAACCGAGCAGAGCTATTGTGGGCGTGAAACACATTGGAAATGTTTGATTTCGAAATGTAGGTACTGCACTGCGACTTGAAATGTAGTTTCTGTCATAGATACTAAAATTTACTGAAAAAATTAAGTGTATAAAATAATATTGAGATCTTATTTAATCGATTTATTATTTGTATTGTTATAACGAATTCTGCTACGGCATTGTGCTGCAGAATTCGGATTTTTGTCACTATTTTTGTTTCTATTTCATCAAATTTACTAAAAAATTGAATATGTACTGCAGATTCGAGCATTGTGTGGAATGTACTAAAAATTTGTCCAATATACTTACGAAAAAGGTACAAATGTACATCCAGATGATATGAAAGTGCAATTTTAAATGCAATTTTTATTTTATTTTTGAGTATTTTGAGCGATTATTTTATCAAAATATGCCACTCGGATCTGGTTAGAAAGATATGACTTTCCGAAGAATTGGATATAGCTTCCGCAATAATCATCATAAATTGGGAAGACCCATATTAAGTAAATATAGATAATAATGCCATAAATCGAATTTGTCTGAATTCGGTCAACAAAATAGTAAACTATTACCATTTTTATCGTTCAGTTATATGGTAATTCGACATTTTCCTTGCAAAATCACATGTATGTATGTTAATGTGTAAATATATTACCTAAACCTTTTCGGTACAAAGTTTCAAAACTCTAACTCAATTTTTCCCGACCGCAGCTTGTACATATGAACATCAGCATAATTTTTTTGAAAAGGATTAAAAAATTATAGTATATACTCTTTCTTAGCCTGTTGTATTTATCAAAATATTTTGTTTTTTTGTTAATTTTATTCATGTTAATATGTATACACAAATTTAACATTTTCAAAATAATTTTTATTGCAGCGATCCAAGTATGTAATGATAATAAATTTTGACTGCCAAACATAGTTCCTTGTGGGCATCAAAACTAATTGTTGTCAAGATCATGCATCAATCCAATTACAAATATCGCACTGGGAGATTTCAAAACATAGACGAATGGATGATCTGCCTTAAATCTCGTAATTCTTCTCCTTCGCCCCGGTGCAGAAACTTTCATGATTTTAATACCTGAAAATATTAAAAAAAATTATTATTATAATATTTTAAATATACTAAGAGTCCTAGAACTTTTCTCGAAATAACATGCAACATTTTCATAAGAGCATGCACATAGTCACATGAAATTTTCTTTGTTGTGAAACAAGCATTATTATATACCAACAAAACTTCTTAAAACATTATTTAATAGTTATTCGTACAGTTCATTTTATTTTAATACATATTCATTTTCGGAGATTTCTGTGTTTGATACTCATAGTTTCTAGCAAATAATACTTATACGATAATTTGAGAACTCTGAATAAAGAAAATAGGCAATGACGTTTTCCATTTCCACACATAAAACAAATCTAACAGTTGGCTCTAAGTCTTATGTTAAATAAGATATGAAATTAACATTAAATTATAACAAATGAGCTTACAGCCAATTAGCAACGATCAATATTCATGCTAACTTACAAATTGATACAATGCTTTTTAAATTAACAAACTTTTATAACAAAGGAACAACATCTTTGGAACATAGGGTGTTTATTTTGAAAATTTTAGGAGATGGATTGTATTTATTTTTTTACTAAAACGCAAAAAAAATTCTTTTTTTCGTTTTTCATATGAATTTTAATAGAAAACAGAATGGATGCGACGTTCGTTGTTTTGATCTAGGAAGCTGAAATTGGGAGTCTTTTCCTTAAGCCTGATTCTATGATATTATTAAGAACAAAAGAAATCACAATTTCGCTCGAATAACGGTAGTTCACTTTCATACCTGCAGGTTGCATTCAGCAATAATCTGTGATCAGCGTTGTACGTACATTGCTGCGCAGTAGTATTTAAGTTTTGTGATGAATATTAGCTAATTTAAACATGATCACAATAAATTTTTATATGTTTGTACATAAAATAAGTCAAATTAACCTTCTGCTTAAAAAAATTAAGTAAAAGTTCAACAAATCGATGAAAATAGACAAAAATCGATAGTTCGTAGACTTTTGTGATATGGTGTAGGCATATAGGATCGCAAATTTAGAAACAAAAAAATAAAAAAAACCTTTCGGGTGTTTCAAATGTTGAGACAAATATTTTGATTCCTCAAGCTAAAATATAGGTAAAAAATAAATAAAATCCATCTCCGAAAATTTCAAAATAAACACCATAATATGTAGACATACATGCATACTAGGGTGTTTCTTTTCAAACTTTAGGACAGGGATTTTGTTTATTTTTTCCTATATTATAGCTTGAGGAATAAAAATAATTGTCCCAATATTTGAGCTTCCTAGCTCAAACCTGAAAACTGCGCGGACAGAGTTTATGTCCAATTCCGTTGAAATTTAACGAAAAAACCGACTTACTAAAACGTAGAAAAAAGCTTCCTTAGGTGCCAAGATATAGCGTTTTGGGTTTTTTAGTTGAATGGGGGTCGCCACCTACTCCTGTACAGACAGATAGACAGACAGGCAGACGACATACAGACAAAAAATTAATTTTATATAATAGATAGATTACAGAGCTCTTTTCAACTTAGCAGTATCTTTTCAACTTAGCAGTATCTGAATAAGTCATCGGTAACAGAAATTCTATATTCCATAATATTTTGATGCAATAACATTTTTTTCTTGTGACTACAAAAATATACGTATGCGCTTAAAGTTAAATAAAATAAAAGTCATTAAAAAATTATCAAATAAAATTCATCAGTTGAAATCAATTAAAGTTATGGTAAAGTCAGCACATTTCCACCAAATAAAATGTTGTGTTTTCTGGTTTTTATGAAATAAACAAATGGCTTGTCGGTGATGAATTGCTTTGGCAGCTCTGGAAACATTAGTATGGATGCTAGTATCATAGTTGTGCCTAGAAAAATGTTTAAAAAATGGGTTAGCTGTTGATGAGTTTGAAATTAAAATAATATAAGTAAACAAATTCAAATAATTATTTTTTAACAAATTTAAGACCACTCCACTAATAGAAGGTAGCGAAACTAGATAGAAAGAAGGCAGAAGCTGACTCACGGTCTAAATTGAATAGGCCATGAAGATGTTGCGGCTAATTCTTATGTGGAAATTCGACTGTACACACAAAGAAAATAAACTCATATACGAAAACCTAAGAAAATCAAAATTTTCTTAAGCTAATTAATTTGAATTTGTAGAAATTTTTAAATCAAAGTAAAAATTTCAAAAGTTCACTGCATACAGGGCTATTAATTAATAACAGAAATAATAACTGAGACATTAACTTGAATAACTTAATTTTCATTTTATTTTTAAAGCTTCAGACTGAATAGCGAAGACGGCTAAATAGTAGTACCCAAATTCTTTTATTATTATTGGTGTAATTATTCCAGAGTGATTATGTCCACCCCAAAAATAAGAACATAAAACCATTTGTTGCAAATGTAACTATTTTTGTAGAATATATACTAATATCTACATTCAGTTCGAACGACTGAAAAACTAAAGAATTTTGGGAGTTATTACTAAAAAGCTATACATTGATCCTTGAAATAATGACATACAGCTAAGTTTAATACAGTTAAATGCATATTAAGTAACAAATTAATGGCAATACTTACTGTATAATTCATCTAATTAAGTCCCTTATAATTTAAAAAAATTTGTTATGGAATATACAGGGTCGGATTAACCTTACAGGCAGAGTGGGCGCGTGCCTAATATTTTTGCAACTGCATAGGGGCGGCAAATTTCTTAATCCGGTCCTAGGAATATTTCTTTATGGCTATTCTACCAAATAATTTTGAGGAAAATGTAATTACAATTTAATGAAGCAATTAGAGCATTAAAGCCTTACGCGTTCATTAACAATTTATTTTTTGAAGCAAATTTTTCAGTATCGAAATTCAAAGAGACTACTTCAACTAATAAACTTATCAAATCTCCCTTGGGACGTAAAAACAGTAAATATATATGTATATTGTGATCAAACATCAAAATTTGAATTATTTCATAAAATGAGTCCCACTATTTGCAGAGCCATTCCAAATTTTCCTTTCAACCAGGCCCGTGCGCAGGAATCATCCATGGGGGGGGGTTTTAACTCGAACATTTCTTACTAGATTATTTTCATAAAAAACGTCAAACAACGGTTTACTTTTAATATAGACATTTAATTGTAATCAAATACATAAATACAGGTGTTTATTATCTTTTCGGAAATTGGCCAAAAAATTAAGAATATTTGATTTGTTTTCTTATTTTTAATATTTTTTTTTTTTTAAATTTTTTTTCGATTTTCTTTATTTCCATTAAAAAAATAAATGAGAAAAAAAATAAAATTTGATTTTTGGTCTAAAAATTTTCAAAGTATTTTATAAGCAAGTAATTACAATATTTTGCTTCAATAACTACACGGTTAGAAATTTTGGAATAAAATGACTACACCAGAATTGTATTAAAATTCAATACTGCCTAGACATTAAAATTCATTTTTAATACAAATTTGAATTTAAATTTAAAAACTCGTTTTTATTAAGATTTAAAAAAAAAAATTTACGATACGCTGCTTTTGTGCTGCGTTCTTAAAACTTTATATGAGAACTTAAGTTTTTTACCTGTCACCGATCAGAATTGAACCTAGGTCGTCGTCCTGCGTCATGCCATTGTTCATATACGCTCATCTTTACCAACTGAGCTACTGTCATTTCCATGAACGACTAAATCTCAATTACTGACTTTTCCGTCAAAATTAAATATTGAACTTTCATTTCATGTTGTTGTCAATTGACAATTTAAATATACTTTTAGCCAAACGAAATACGATACTACGTTGGCTGATGTCGTTAAACTGCTCATGCAACCATTGTACTGAAAGGGAACCAGGTTCGAATCTCAGTGCATACGACATATTTTTTTTTTTTTAATTTAATAAAGAAAGTATTAAAATATAATACAGTATGGTTTAAAAATTAAATGTAATACTTGCGATATTAAAATTTAATACAAACTGTCTTACAAAATTTTGTAATCTATTCAAAAGTATTAATTCTAATCAAAATTGTATTAAAAATCTTTGTAATACTTCGATTGTATTAAAATATATTCCAAGATTTCTAACCGTGTAGTCAGTGCATGATTAGCTTAAAAAAATAAAAAAATTTAATTTTGATAACTTTTGGGCCAAACATACAAACATTTTTTATTCTCATTTATTTTTTTAATGGAAATTCATGTAGTGGCATTGACAATTTCAAATTTCAAAACAACAAAGGACTTGAGCTGTTACACAAGAAACACCAAAGCTCTACTCGCGGAGAGACCACAGTTTTTCTCCTTATGTATAGGCTTAAAAAATAGCGGTCAATTCTTTTCGACACTTCCTTTTGTGTACATAAGGAAAATAAGGAAAATATTTAATTTTCTTAATTTTTTTGGCCAAATTCCGAAAAATGAAAGTTTTGCAGCTCTGGTAGTAACCCTAAAACTATTTTTTTTTATTATTTTTTTAAATGAGGATATACTCGAATGTGAACGGATTTTCGAAAATCGAGTGTTTTTAAGTATTCTAGAACATGCCATTTGTCTAGTGTTAATGATATGATTCGATATTCAGTTATCATAACGTAAGTAGCAAATTCTGCGAGGTACTTGAAAAAACTCGTCCAAAACTCTTTCAACTTTGATTTCGATATCGTGATGTATATTAAGCGAGGTTGAGCCGTTCAGCCGATCATTGGACATAGTTGATCTGAGGTATGTCTTTAGACGACGTAGCACTGAAAAGGAGCGTTCATTTGTTGCTATTGTCACAGGCAAAGCTGTCAAAACACGAAGCATTTTTGATGTCTTGCCCCGCAAAGCGTTGACGCCAAAGTTTAACTTCATTTATATCACGTGAACTATCATGCAAAATTGAATGATATGGTACAAATAGATTTGTGCATGAATTTTCATTGAAGCTGATTTTATTGATGCCGGAGCTATGCTTAAGCGCGCAGTGAAAAAAAGGTCGTGTTACTTAGCCTTAGCGACGCGTAGTGGTCCCAAATCGTGTTTTTTGGTTCAAAAATAGCTAGAGTGCTCTGATAATTTATTGGCATTTCAGTTCTTTTATTTAAATAAAAAAAAATTTGTTTTGTCTTTTTGATTTTTCATTCAAATGTCAATAAAAATCTATGTGCGAAAACTCCCAATGGGGGGGGTTTGAACCCCACGGGCCTGCTTTCAACCCTATAAAAAACCATTCATCCATCCTGAAACTTCAACTTATCTTCGCTCGACACGTCTTTACAATGTCTTACTAAATCCAATACACATCTAGAAGTATTCCGCATAGTGTTTCGCAAACTTAAAAGAAAACCTTATAACAATTAATATATATTTACATACGGCTTAATATCAACCAACAAAATTAGTTTAGGTATAACTTCTTTCAATAAAATTTTCAAAATTTGAAATCTATCTCTACACAGCTCAATATTTTTTGCAGAAATTGTTACCATAAACGAGCTGTAAAGTATGCTATGAAAGAAAACAAAAACTTCGTTACATGCACTAACTCAATATCTTCTTTAGTCATATGTCCCACTTTGATACTTGCAAATACCATCCACTCTAAATAAAAAGCGCTCTCATTGAAACCAACACAAAAATAAAATTTATATGGATTCCATGATCTCTTCTAATAGAAGATAAGGAGTTCGCAGAGCTATTAGCCAAAGACGCTAACGACGCAATTAGTTTTACAACTCAGAAACTCCAATAGATTTAACTCACCTTCTATCCCACTATCCAAGATTCCATTACCTACACATGCGAATATTTCGAAATACTGACCTTTTATCCTTAATTTCCGCTACCAATTTAGATAATGTAATAAAATTATAATTTTCCTAAAACTTGATAATTTACATATCTATGTATATGTAAATAAACATATGTATGTAATATAATAATATAAACTGACACACTGATATCATAGATATAAGTTAAGATATGATGCCAAAGTTAGAGCCATATTTGATGTAATTTATAATGTCTTGTTAATATCTATGTATGTACTTATTTACCAAATTAAATATGAAAACGAAAAACCATAAAAAAAAATTATTTCATGCTTTATTTATTTTTAAAATACACAGTAATTTATGATTTCATTATTTGATATAATATATTAAACTAATATGATAATTTTTTTCGTATTTTCCGTAGATATAGAGCCTCACAGATTTGATCAAATGTCAATACGTCATTAAAATGAAAGATAAACATTTTCGTTCTTGATTTTTAACAAAAATATGACAAGACTTTGTTCACAGTAAATTGCCTACAAATAGGTACAACTAAATAGTTGCCCGACTGAGTGACGCTGGTAATTTTCAATGTTAACGTATTTTTGCAAGTTCGCATATAAGGCAACAATGACACTTGGTCGGTCAACTATTAAGTTGTATGTATGCGCATTTTAATACATATTTTGATTTAACGACTGAAATAAAACTTTATGCGAACAAAATGATAAACTGGCTGACGTTTTTTGATTTTCAAATGAATGCATTTATTTCCATAGACTTTCCAACCTTAAATGCTCTTTTAGTTGAACGAACGAGTACAGTAATTTTTTTTTCGAAAGTTTAGATCGAAGAGGACCGGATTGGTAAAATTTTAATACCATAATGTACAAAATTTATTATTCTTACAATTAGATCAAACAAACAGTACGCAAACTTTCTTGGAAATTTTTTAATGAATTGTAATACACAAAACTTTTGAGTGATTAATCAATCATACCATTCCGCCCTTCTACTGATCGAAATTTTTAAGTAACAAGAAAATAATGAGGGTTAATTTAAATTAATATATATATACTTTAAAATTTTGATATTCTTGAAATAGTTTGCAAAAGTATTTTTTTTTGTATGAAATTTTGAGCTTTAAGGACTTCGAGAAAGTTTTATACTTTTTGAACACTTTTTCTTGTCGTTTTGTTTATCTGAACAGAAGGAACTAAAAGAGTCGGGAGCACCTTAACTTTAAATAATATTTTTTCTTCATTAAAATGTGAAATACTTAAATGTTTAGAAAGCTAATTTGATTATATTGAAATAAATAATATATGTATATAATGAGAATGTACTATAATATAAAATATATAAGGTATAAAATATCCAAAATGATTGAAGTTGTTATCGGTAAGTGCGAATGTATTTTCCAACAAAAAATACCGATCCAGATTTACTTCTGACAGCATAAAAGAATGGGTTGTTGGCGATAAATTGGCGAGGACTATCATCACTCATATCTAGAACTTCTAAAACTGTTGTAGAAATACAATATAACAAATCTTAATAAATAGTTTCAGAATAAAGCAGTGACATAATAAAGCAGAGATTGTAATAAGCACTACATTAATATGATATTTACAATAATGGCAGAGTTTATTTGAAATTAAGTCAATTCAATTAATGCAAGAAATACAGTGTAAGTCTGTGTCGAAGAAGCATTTAATCAAATTACAACGGCTCTTACGTTTTCATTACATTCTTCTAAAAAATTAAAATTGAATTAATTTTCGGAAACGTGGTTATCAAGGAAGCATTCTCAAGCCACGTGCTTCAGTTTTGCTCTTCTTGCAACCACTCTTTATTCCAGCGGAGATAAAAATTAGGGTAAATAAATTATATTTTAAATATTGCCATGCTCTACATGATTTCAAATGATAATTTCTATCATGTCAATTTTTTGTTCACGAATAAAAAAACGGTGAGATCGTACAATGCCCACGCCTACTTTCCAAAACAAACATGAATGTGAAAAAAGAAATAAGATTTCTTCTTTTGCGGATTATTTATTCATAATTATTTTACATGTTTTGTTTATGTCAATTTGTTGATATACCTGTAAAATTGAGATATAGAAATTTTCCTTAGGAGATTTTTTATAAGTTTGAACTAAGATACCGGCACTTGGAGTAGTTCATTAGAAGCGTAATTTCCATGAGAATCACGAATTTGAATTTTTTTGAGATAAGGCCTTTTCGCTTAGTAGGGTATATAGTATATAAAACAATGTTAAAAACTTCGCCGTGAAATCGTAAATTTCAAATTTATTGAAATGTATAATTTTTTAAAATTTGATAAAATTTTGTTCTATTTAGGGTGTTATTCGCGGTCAAACTTCTAAAACATTATTAATATTAGATACATTTTTAAAATGCTATTTCCTATTTAAGTTCTTTTTTGATAAACAAATAAGATTAGAATTAGAAAGAAATTGAACTATTTATAGATCTGCTCTCCAAAAAAGTCTGAGACTGGTAACTACACAATTCCAAAGAAAAATTTCCAAAATTACAAATTGAATGTCTCACAATAAAATTTTGTTCTTTTTCTTAATCCTTCGGAAAAGAATGATTCTTAGAGTTAATCAACGATTTCGCTATAACATGACAGAGACTGTAATTCATAATAAAATTTGTGCGAAAGCAGAAAAATATGCAATAGAAGAGTATTCAAACTCCTACCAGAGTAAGATTAAAAATCTTTAATTTGCAACTTTTTCTTTTGCATATTTTCAGGCCTCAATACAAAACTCGATACACCATATTGAGCATGAATATGAGAGAATTTTTAGAAGAAGTTAAGTTCATATAAAAAATACATGCATTTGAAGTAAATTTATAAGCCTATTGATTTCAGGAGTAAGCTGCAGGCTCCAGAATGTACGCAAACGGCTACGTCTAATGGTGACCTATAATGATTGGCATCTGATATCTTCCATATTTTCCGAAGAAATACTTCATTAAAATTACAACATTTGATTGAATATAAAAATATATAAAGTTTTCCCAAAGTTTCAACAAATTATATACATTCTCTCCTTGCCAACAAATTCATCTAAATCATTAAAAAACATAGACCCAAACCTATATCCCTCCTTAAGCATATGTAAATAAGAAGACAGCACATTTTAACAAACAAAAAAATTTATGTATTCACATGTGTATAGGCTTAATTAAAGTTTTCCATTAGTCTTTTTATCAAATTTTTATTTCACTGCCAGCAAATAAAATATTTCCATTATAGTTTTTAATAACATAGAAGAACGGTTTGTTGATGAAAAAATTCGTCGGTAATTGTGGCATCATAGGGCCTGATCCCATTAGCAGAAAAGCTGGAATCGCGAAAAAAAAACGACAAAGAGAAAAATAAAGAAATCAGGAATATTTATATACATATATTGTGTAAAAAATGAAGAAAATAAGTTAGGGAAAAAGGCCAATAAGTCACAGCGTGTACAAAACAAAAATCAATATTCAGAATGGTTGATGTCTATCACGTTTAGATTTAACACCACATACATATATCATATTTATTTATTTCCTAAGATAATAATGGTTCACCAAAACACTCTAGCATAGATTTATCTACATACCCATTTTTCTATACCCGCCACCAAACAATTTAAGTGAAGTTTCAGAGTGCAAATGATAATAACAGAGGCAATATAATACAAAAGAACATTAATATTAGAGCACAAATCGCTGTTTACTCCATTTTAATTTTTTGCTGATAGGACACATCCACTCTGAGAGGACGACATAGAAAACAAATTGGTTACAAGGAAGATCAAAAGAATCCAGTAGGGAAAAGCAGGAGCCGGAAGCTTTACTAGAAAGTCTTGCTTGGGAATGAGCAGGCGCTTACAACTCCTTTCAAATTGCTTTCATTTTTTATATGAAATAGTCAAAAGAAGGTCTATTGTGGAAGTAAGAAAAGTAGGCCTCACGGGAAGGGTAAAAATTATACCATCCATGGTAAAGTTTGATCTTCATTGAAATGAAAAATTAATGCCTGTTTTGATGATTTTCGAAATGAAACGAAAAAATGGTATTTGCATTAATTTAAAGAAAAATTGCTGTGTGGAAATACCAACACATTTGAATGTTAAAATTTTACAATATCTTACATTATTGGCTGAAAAATATTGTGTGTACGAAGAAAATTTTGAGTGCCACGCAAACTCTGTTTGCTTTAAAACTCCCATAAATTATTTAAAATCTATAACCATATAAGAACACTAGACTTACACAAAAAAACTGACTCCTTTCGATTTTTCCACCCAGTATACTACAAATCTGAGTCAAAAAGTAGATACTAAGTGGTCGCTAGTGTTGATTATCTCTAATAATATAGAAACATTAAACGATTTGCTGATAGCCGCTTACGGAAACTTCATGAAAAGAAATTTCAAAAATATTTTTTGTATAGTTTTGACAGAGAAATCAGATAAAGTAGCCGTCGGTTGCGGCTAGGGGTATGCCCTACGTCGGCTTCGCCATTTATAATAGTTCTGCATTAAAATTTTTTTGCATCCTAATGTAGTTTTGACTAAGAACTGATTTTGCGGGTAACATACATATATACATACATACATATACACTGAGAAATTAATAAGTGAATTTGAGTTAAATAAAGTTTTCGAGAATAATACCCTCATAACTGGAAAACTCGTCCGACTCAGCATAAATCAAAAGACAATATTTGTAAGGATAAATATATATATATATTTTTACTATTTATGTATGTATTGCTGTATATGCAAAGACTATGATTCTAATTCTAGTCTTTAGACTTAGTTTAGTACATTTTTTTCTCCACCGGCAAATAAAATGCATCCATTATTGTTTTTAATTACAAAGAAGAATGGTTGCTTAACAAAGAAACGTCTCGGTTGTATCCTTGGAGGTGCTGCTGATCCAAATAATCCCATAATAGCTAATATTTTGTATATGAAAAAAAAAAGAAATGACAAGAAAAATGTACAAAGCAAGTATAAGCAAAAGTAAGAGAAAATTAAGGCTGACAAATACGGGCATTTAACTTTTGAAATTGTATTCATTTTTTTACTCGTAACTAGTAGACTTACAGACAAAATTATTGAAAAATCGTTATTTTTTTATTGCTGATCAAATCAAACATGCTATGAAAGAAAACAGACTCAAAGGTACTGTGTTTAGTGTATTATTTCATTGGTGTTTTGGTTAGGAACTTTTTGTTTGCTCATCAATTTAAAAACTTTGGGAAAGGAAACATATCCTCCCAAAAAATATTATTCAAATGGTCATCTGGTCCTGAGCGAAGTGCAAAGGAACATATGTGAATAAAGGTAATTTTTCTTGTTTTCACTAATACGAATTCTTCGAATTGTTTTCACATTTCAAAATTGTTTCCTGTTGCAAGTCCAGCTGTGTAGTACTGAGCCCATATTTTGGGGAGCAAAATAGGAGACGACAACATTAATACATTTAAATAAATATTCGAGGAGTTTATATATGTCATATAAAAATTACCAGAAACTGAAATAACTTGAAACTAAAACATAGCCTTCGAAAAGTAACGAAATCTAAGCTAAAGATATCTAAAATTTAGCATTTTACACAAATTAATTTAGTATTCGTGAGCTAACAAGTTTAAAATAATGTCATTTGGCCCATTAAGAAGCTAATTTGAACGCCTTTCTTTACGTGTCGTGCTTTTCGGATATTAGTGGCTTTGATTACTTTAATTCTGACAAAAGTTGTTTTTGTTGTTTGAGATTGGTTTGTATTTGTATAGCAGCTGCGTCAAAAAGGCCTTACTGCTATAAATTCTTTCAGATTATTTGGTATCTTTTGACATTCAAGAACAAATATCTCTAAAATTCTAAAGTATGATAGCAATAAAAAATGATTTTTAAGCAAAATTGAAGTCACCTTATAGTTAGAAATAAACGGATTCTGGTCAATACATGTACATATTTTGAATTTGATGGAAACTGAATACATACATAATTCGTCAGAGTAGAGCATAACAAGTTGGTAATGAGTCAAAAAGCTTTTATATGAATTCCTAGTATAACACTCAGTTACATACAGACAAAAAACAATATATATAAACATAAGTATATTACTAGAAAGCCTTGCTTTCGTTTGCAACACCTTTCACCTCTGCGGAAGGGAGAAACTGAACCATACAGGGAAGCTTTGATGATTGCATACTGGGCTGGCCCAAAAGACAGACCCCTCTCGATTCGTCAGACCAATCATAAATCAAAAGACAATATAAGCGAATAATATATATATATATTTACTATGTATACATTGTTGTGTATGCAAAGATTCTAATTCTAATCTAAATCTTTAAGCTTAGTATAATTAAAATATTCCATTAATATCTTGCTGTAACATTTTTTTCTCCGCCGGCGAATAAAATGCATCCATTATTGTTTTTAATTACATAGAAGAATGGTTGTTTAACAAAGAAGTATCTTGGTAGCATCTTTGGAGGGGCTGCTGATCCAAACAATCCCGTAATAATGGCTGAAATTATGTATACGAAAAAAAAAGAAACGACAAGAAAAATGTACAAAGAAAGTAGAAGCAAAAGTAAGAAAATATTAAGACTAAAAAAACGGGCATTTGACGTTTGTGATTTTATTTATTTTTTTACTCGTAACTAGTAGACTTACAGACAAAATTATTGAAAAATGGCTGATCAAATCGAACATCAAAGAAAAGAGGTTCAAAGGTTACCGCGTTTGGTATATTGTTTATTTGCGTAACGGTTAAAAATTTTTAGTTTCGCTCAACAATATGAAAACGTAGGAAAAGAAAACAAGTCCTCCCAAAAAATATTAGTCGCATACTCATTTTGCGGCATCTGGTCCTGGGCCATGTTCTGAGGTACATATGTGAGTGAGGTATACTTTTCTTGTTTCACTAATTATAGCAAAACTGAAAAATAAATGAATTAAACAGCAATTCAATTATGACAATAATTCTTCGAAACACATTTCATTTTCACATATTTCAAAAGTGTTACCCGCTGTACAAAATTGTATGCGTTACTCTTTCTAAGTAACAAAAATAAATTTTAGTGAACATAAATCCTTTGATCGAAGATTATTTCAAAACAGAAAGAGCTTGAAATTAAGACATAGCCTTTGAAAAGGGGCCAAACCTAAGATACATAAAACTTAGCATCTTACACAAGACAATTTAGACTAAAGCAAAGTCATTAGGCCCATTAAGTTAGCCTAGGCGCTTTGATGAAGTACTCGTACAGCGCTTCAGCATGAAGTGCTTGAAAATTAATTTGAACGTCTTTTGGTAAATGTCGTGCTTTTCGCCCATTGGCGACGTTGACTTTTTAAATTCTGGCAAGTTTTGATTTTGCTGATTAAGTTTGGTTTGATTTGGCTTAGCTAATGCTGAGATGAATTTTGAAGTCTTGTCATAATAAACCTAAATTTGAATTAAATTTTAATTTCTGTTGACATACATATCTTAAATAATTCTCTTAGTGTAGTGTTTTAAATATTTTATTTGTTTGGACGGTGTACAGTGATCCGATTAATTTTATTATAATTTTAAATTTTAGTATATTTTAGATTTTATTATATTTTTGGTTTTTACTTTTCAATAAAAAAAAATTATATAAATTTTTAATTAAAGCTGATTTTTGTTAAATTAACATTGCTTAGAAGCATGTGATGTGATGTTCATTCATATTAATATATATGTGCATCTTGCATTATATCATTATCTGCATTTTCTTGATACGCGGAAATATTTTTTCACAATTTATTAACTTAAAATATCAATAATCGAAATTTTATATTTGTATGTAGGTAAAGTTATTTTAATTATATATATTACAACTCATTTTATTAAGTTTTCTTAATTTGAAATAAAACTCTCAAGAACTACAACAAGACTTTTTAAATTTTTAAATTATTTTTTTTAGTACGTTAAAAAAGATATTAACTTTGAAATAGATCATCGACTATATTCATTTTTAAAATTGTTGGTGATTTCCAGCAAACCAGATGGTTCCTTGACTATTTTTAATAGCATAGAAGAATGATTTGTTGACAGTAAAGTGTATGGGTGGAGGGCGAAACACAAACGAAGTAGTGTACATCATGACAGCTGCTAAGTAAAAACGAAAATTATATATATATTTTTTTTTAATTTTCAATTGGTACTTACATAATGTATACATAAAAAAATTCATTTAGATTTTTAATCTAGAAACCGATTTTGGTTTACTTGCTTTGCTAATTTCATAGTTAAAGGGTTGCTTTTGCGTTAAAGGCTGCGAAGGTCGAAATATATGGCCTTGGCCGCTATTTAAGGGGTAAATTGAACATGTAATTTAGCGCATAAAGCGCCTCCGAACTCGTTTTGCAAGATAAGTATCTAATTATGAGTTAAAAGATTATCACATACCTCTCAAACAATTTATAAAAATCTTGTAAACACAAAATTCGTATATTTTCATATTACTACTATTGTAATACATTTCATATCGTTACACCTCCCATACTCAATTTACAAGATAATGACTACTTTTTCAGCAAAAGTTACGGTACTAAGATAATCAATTCAGAGATATAAAAAAAACACTTATTTCAGCCATAATACGTTTTACTTATAGATTCGAAATTGTTTAGTTATAATCCATAGACTTCTCGCTTCACGGCACAGTGGTAGACTTTATCAATTCAAAATTAATGAAATTTAGCTTGAAGTTTTTGAGTTGCTTAGTTTGAAACTTAAAACGACGTATCCAATAAATTGAATTAAATTGGTCTTCCCCAAGTAAAAACTTTACTTTGCAAATAACTTTATAGCTTAATAAAAGACTATATTGATTGTAATTTTTTTGTTTTTGTAGGATTATGCGTAAGCAAAACTTAACATTTATATTGTATGCGTTTCGGGAAGATATGATATGAAAACACATTGTTAAAGCTCGTTTTTTTTATTTATTTTTTGAGGTACCTGTGTATGTCCCATAAGCACATATGAGCATTTATAAATAATACAACTATTTCTTAAGCAATTTTCCAGCAAATAATATATTACTTTTGTTATTAAATATAGCATAAAAAAATGGTTTTTCTGCGAAAAATAATTTAGGCATTTCCACAGTCATCACCATAGCGCACTTCTCCACCACCACGATAGCTATGATAAAATGTAAAAAACAAGACTTTCGGTCAAAAAGGATTATTTTATTTAAAAAATTATGCATTTTTATAGTTTTTTTTTAAATTATCTACTATGCCATGCGCTTGAAAAACATCGATTTTAAGTATTAAATGGTTTGATATTCTAATCATTTTCAATTCATATCGAAGCAATGTTAACAATTGCATCCAATTGCATTGGACAGAAGGTAGTATTCTATCCAATGCTACTGTCGTGCGATTCTTACACAATTCTAAAACGACTGTCGTTAGTTTTGGTAAATAGTCAGTTAACTACAATTTATGTATTACTAAAATACTTTGTTAAATTTCTCAAAACGTTGTTTTAATGGAAGGATTAAGTTTTTTTCTGTTCTAATATATTATCGGATAGTTAAACTTTTTTGGTTGCGCTTTCTATCTTCTTCTTTAAACGGCCATCAGATAAATTAAATAAAATCCTAAACAATTTTTTTTTTCTGAAGAGATTTTCCCACATGAAAACTTTTCATTTATTTAGTGATCGAATAGGTCTGTCAGAATCTAAAGTGTTATCAGAGGCACCGTTATTATAGAGACTTCAACATTATAGAAACTTCGCAATTTACCCTTCCGCTGGAACATCATTTGTCAGAAAGATTATCCTCGTCAAATCATACACATTTCTAGAATAAAATTTGAGAAAACTATGTAGCTAGAGGGTGATTTTTCCGCGAGTGGAGAAATTTTAAAATCACTTAAGCAAATTTTTGTTCAATCTTTTTCAATCTATTATGTTCGGCAATAGGATACCACCCAAGACAATACATATTTTTGTATATTAATTGCTTAGTTTTGTTCGCGTCATATACATACATATGTAAATATGTGTATATAACATTTTTGTAAGTCTTATAATAATGTTTTTTAACAGTCCCAAAAATAACGAAAGAGGAGAAAAAGGAGGCGAAATATTGGACAAAATTTGAATTTACAAAACATAAAACTTTAAGTGTTTATACTGTTATGGCGTTTTTCTATTTCTTGGTTATGCTTGACTCACATTTAAGTGATTCGCAAAAAATTTTCAACGAAAACTGAGAATCATGGTAATTCAAAAACATATAAGAAAGTGGCTTTCTTAAGGTTGAGTCTTAGTTTAAATAAGGAAAGTCATCTTTTATTAAAAATATTGAAAGAACCTTTACTAATTGTAAGTAGAAAAAAAATTATATATTCATTTCATTGCCAGTTAAAAAATTATTTTATCATAGCTTCATAACAGAAAAGTAGATTTGCTTGGCCTAAAAGCTTTTGCTAGAATTTGAATGCCACCGCAGCCAGAGATGATAAGAAATTTCAAATAAAAAGAAAGCGATTAAAAAAATGTTAGTAACATTGTCACCTTTGGCCCTGCCAGAATAAATACCAAAAATTTAATATTTAATGTCACCTCGCAGTATAGCAATCTTTTATGTAACTTTAAACTAATTAGTTAATAAATATTTTAAAATTTTAAGTTTTTCCTCCTATTAATACATAACATAATAAAAAAATTATAAAAGTATAAAAAAAAGGAACAAGCTTTGTTCTTAAATTTTCATAATTTTTTTTTTCAAAACTTTAAGCTCAATAGCTAAGCAGGCTAAAAGCTGTAGTAGCTTGACTCTACTATTATTATTATTTAAACGTTTTACATCTGAAGAACGGGCTACCATGTATTAAAAAACCTTTTTCATAACACAAAACTAACGGCTGTGTTCTGCACTGCACGGATCGTTTTGAGTGTAAAAAAGTTGTTAAGAGAACCCTTCGAGCATTTTATTACCATGCGCCATAATTGAAGATCTAACGAGTATACTAAATTTCATCAAATTATCTCGCTTGTTTTTCTATGCGTTGAAAACGGAATGACATGAATGTATCATGTTAGGTGTGTATAATCAGACTTGGGTATTCTCGGATTATATTTTTTTCAATTACAATTACAAGTAATCATTCACTTGTAATTGAAAAAAGAAATTAAAAGTAATTATAATTGAAGTTTTTTCAATTACATTAGTTTCAATTACATGTAATTAAAGATTACAATTACATGCAATTCTAATTACTTTTGCAATTGGACTAGTAATCAATGAAATATAATCCCTTAGAGAATTGTAATCCATTACTATTGCCAAGTAGTTTGAAACGAAAATGTAATTGATTACTAATTTTTCTGCAATTACATTTATTGAAATTTGAAACAATATTTTTATAAAGCGATGAAATTTTATAAAATTCACAAAAAATATTTATGTTATTGCATATGATTTATATGGGAATGTAAAACAAGAACTTTCGCGTGACTGACTCATTGAGTCAATGACGTCGACCTCAGATTCCTCAAGCTATCGTAAAGAAGATTTGGTTTGTGGGCTCATCTTATAACGTAGAGGTGCATACAAACAATAATATGTATTTATATGAATGTAATTCATATTTATATCTTGTAATTGATTACTTAAAATATTGAAAATTACAAGTAAGACTAATTAATCCATTACAAATTTCGTTCAATTACTTTGCTTTTTAATTACATATTTTGGATTACAGTAATTTCCGTCGACAATATTTCAATTACAATTCCAAGTAATTGAAAATACATACACTTGCAATTACATTAACATGTAATTGTAATAGAAACATTTCAATTACAAAATTACAAGTAATTGTAAATACATATGTAATTAATTACCAAATGTAATTGATTACGCCCAAGTCTGCGTATAATAAAATGGAAAAGCGATATAACATTTTTATCACAAAATGAAACGTAACATATCTTTATAGATTTGTTTAATTTTTTCTTAATATAGGCAAACATTTTTTCACAATTTATTAACTTAAAATATCAATGAAGGTAATATAATGCCATTATTTTTTTTTTATTTATTTTTATCACAATTCATTTTATTAATTTTTCTTAATTTCAAATAAAACTCTCAGTAACTACAAGATTTAAAATTTTTTTCTTTTTTTTTTCGTTAACTTTTAAAAAGATCACCACTAAGGCCAAGAAATTTGTTGATTTCCAGCAAACAAAATGGCTCCTTGATTACTTTTAATGGCATAGAAAAATGATTTGTTGACAGTAAAGCTTATGGGTGGAGGAGGATCCTCAAGCGAACAATTGCGCATCATGACAGCTGCTAAAACAAAAACGAAAAGCGTTTAAGTAATGAAATTTATTATTTTATTATAATTTTTTGTCTCTTGAATAGATGTATATAAAAAATTTTATTTAGATTTTTAATTTAGATTTTATGATCCGATTTTGAATCTACATTGCTAAGTTTGTAGCCCAATCATAGTTTAGTAGTGACCTTATTTTTGTGAATTATGCCTCGTAAGTCAAAATATATGGCCAGGACTGTTGCAAAAATTAAGAACAATATCAGTTCTTTGTTGAAATAAAATTGCAAAATAAAAGGCAAAAATAAAAGACTGCTATGGTCACCGTAATTGTACGTTAGAAATTAAAAACCTATCTCAGTGAAGTGTTCTAAATGTTTAATTTGTAAGGACGGTGAACCGTGAATCGATTTCATCAATTTTCAAACCCATGAGCCATAATTGAAGATGTAGCCAGTCTACTAAATTTCATGAAATTATTTCGCTTTGTTGAATGACAAAATGAATTACCCTGTTTGCTTGTTATAAAAAAAGGAAGTAAATATAACATTTATATCACAAAATAGAAAGTAACATTTTTATATAGAACTCTTAAATTTTTTCCAGAAAAAAGTATTGTTTCCTACATCTATTATCTGGGTTTTCTTAATCACGCAAATATTTTTTCATAATTTACTAACTTAAAATATCAATAAATCGAAATTTTATGGATGTAGGTAAAGTTATTTTAATTATGTTTTTTCATCATTCATTTTATTAAGTTTTCTTAATTTCAAATAAAACTCTTAAGAGCTAAAAGCTTTTTAAAACATTTTTTTTTGTGGTACATAAAGTAAATTATCAACTTTTGAAAAGATCACCGACAGTTTTATTTTTAAATTTCTTGTTGATTTCCAGCAAACAAAATGGCTTCTTGATTAGTTTTAATGGCATAGAAAAATGGTTTGTTCACAGTAAAGTTTATGGGTGGAGGAGCAACCACAAGCGAATAAGTGCACATCATGACAGCTGCTAAAACAAAAACGAAATGCGTTTACGCAATGAATTTTTTATTTTATTATAATTTTTTGTCTCTTAAATAGGTGTATATAAAAAAATTTTATTTAGATTTTTAATTTATATTACGATTTTGGTTTGCTTTACATTGCTAAGTTTGTAGCTGAATCATAGTTTGGTAGTGACCTTATCTTTGTGATTTAGGCCTTGTAGATCAATATACAAGGTTGCCCATATTCGAAGCGCCCATTTTATTTTTAAATAAAAAATACGATGGCGCGGTCTTGTTGCAACCAGTAGTGCCCCATACGCTTTCGACGAGTAATTGGCATGAAAAAATTGATTATCATATCGCGATAACGCTTCTGATTAACAGTAATCGTGTGGCCATTACCATCTTCGAAAAAGAACGGCCCAAACGCCGCACAAAACAGTGACTTTTGCCTCGTGAAGAGGTACCTCTTGAATCTCTTGTGGATTTTCAGTGGCATAAATACGGTAATTTTGTTTGTTTACCGTTCCGTTCAACTGGAAATGAGCTTCATCGGTCATGATAATAAAGCACGTTGAGTTTTCACTATTGACATGTTTTGTTGAATGTAAATTTCAACAATTTTAGAGCGTTCGCGTTGCGTGTACTGTTCCATGGTAAAAATCTGCTTGGAATGACGCTTCAAAGCGCGGTATGTCATTAGCCGATTTGACATCGCTGTCAAAAGTTATAGTGTTGCCTGATGGGCGCTTCGAATATGGGCCATATGGGCTGTATATGGTCAGGACTGTTGCAAAAATTAAGTTTTGGTACGTTAAGATAGATATTAACTATTTAAAAGATCAATTATTTTTTTTTTTAAGTTTTTTGTTGATTTCCAGCAAACAAAATGGTTCCTTGATTACTTTTAATGGCATAGAAAAATGATTTGTTGACAGTAAAGTTTATGGGTGGAGGAGAAACGTCAATCGAATCGCACATCACGACAGCTGCTAAAACAAAAACGAAATGCGTTTAAGTAATGATATCTTTGATTTCATTATAATTTTTTTTACATGGCTTTTAAACTGGCGAATAAATGTTAACGAACAAAAAAATACTCATATAACTTTTGTACGCAATAAAAAGACATGGCGCACAGCTTTTCTAAATAACACCGCAATACTTCAGAGCACTGAAGTTAAATACTCGGCAGACAGCTTCTTGGAAAGTTCACATTGAAAAGACATAAATATACAAATAATGTTGAAAACATCAAGCATTAATTGGCTTTTACATAAACATTAAAAACTTAGCCTTAAATATAAAGTTCTATTGTACAAAACTATTACTATACGTTTACGGTCATACGGAATTCAGCTGTGGGGCAATGCAAGTTCATCAAACATAGAGCTATTGCAAAGGTCTCAGTCAAAAATACTTCGAACTATATCATACTTGATATGTCAAAAATAATTATAATATTTTGTTTTTTAAAATATTCTATTCAGATTTTTAAATTAGAAGCCGATGTAGTAGCTTAATGGTAACTAGTGTATCTCATTCCGCAGCAGCATGTGAATTCTTATGCAAATGTATATAAATATTTTAATATACAGATCAATATGTATATGTTCACATGGTTTGAGTGGGTATGGGAAAGTTCGAAATGACGAAGAAAATCATAAGAGTATATCAAAATAACAATCATATAACTTTTAGTTTCACCATTTATTTTACATAAGCTTTTTAATTGGCTTAAAGCTTCAAACTCAATAGCTCAGAAGGCTAATAGCTGCAGTAGCTAAAGTTTTTTGTTATTATTATTAATAAAGTTTAACATCTCAATAACGATCACCAAGTTTGAAAAAATAACACTATCACAAATAGTTTTTAGTGGAAAAATTGCTAAAATTCAAAATATAGTGAAAAACTTAATTAAAGTAAAAGGTTTTTGTGTTTGTTTTTCAGTTTCTTATACAAAAAGAACACGTTAAAGGAAAGAGGTTTTGGGCGGGGCCAGAGCTAACGAGCGAAGCAAAGTGTACGGAGGCTGTGTTTGGTGAACGAAGCGATCAGGGGGCGACGCCCCTTGTATTAATATATATATATATATATACATAATATATATAATATAATATATAATATTTATTACAGGAACATTTTTGTCTGCATCTTAAGTGACTGTTTTAAATATAAAGGACAATAACAGCCTTTTGTTATAAAAAAAATTAAAAGACATAAGGTAACAATAAATAATGGTAATGGTCACCGTAACTGTAAGTAAATGATTGCCAAAAGTAGAAATTTACGCATAAGTTCACTTGTCTACAAAGTTTTGCTATAGAAGTAAGTCACGCTGGAGATAATAAGTTTCAAGTATGAGAAGATTGGAGGAAGTTCAGCAAATTATCGAAAATTCATAAGTGGATATTTTCGATAAAAAAAGAAGTTGTAAAGCAAAATCCTGATATACTGTCCATATCAGAAATTGCATGCCAAAGAAGAAAACCTCAAAATTTTCCCATTTTGATCTTTGAAATATTTCTTATTTTCAAATAGGAAACTGTTAATATTTCAATAAGACTATTTTTTAGAGGTATCATCTTAATTTCACTAAAGCGGTATGGACATTTTTTATGATATATCTGGTTACAAATTTTAGTTTTTCGTTATGCATAGATATTTAGTAAATTTCCATCATAGAATATTTTTCCATCATGAAAATATGACATAAAACATGGTTATTGGTCACAAATGATATAGGTTTTCCCAAAGCTAATTTGAAAGCAAGCTTCGTCATTACTACGGCTGTGATAGAAGGTAAAAAATTTAAATAACAAATGTGGAATACACTGAGATTTATGAAAGTGGTTTAAGTTGCTAGTAAAAAAAATAAAAAGCCTTAGATGAAATTATGTTCAGAGATCTGTTGCATATCGAGCCAAAATTTTTAATTGAACAAAAATAATCCAATATAAATTAACTCAAGGCAAAAGTATTAAAGAAATATTATTTAACATGCATGCATGACATACGATATGAAAACACATTTTAATGTTTTATTTATTTATTTATTGAATTACCTATGTACATAAGTATGTAGGTATATAAATAAAATAGCTATTCCTTAAGCAATTTTCCAGCAAATAAAATATTATTGTTGTCATTAATTATAGCATAAAAAAATGGTCTATCTGCGAAAAATAATTTTGGCATTTCCACAGGCATCACCATAGAGCACCTCAGCATCATCACGACAGCTGTGATAAATAGTAGAAAACAAAATTTTCGGTCAAAACGAATACTTTTATTTGTAAATTATAAATTTATATAGCATCTTTAAGCATCTAATTCGCATACTTAAAAAAAATATCAATTTTAAGTATTTAATGATGTTTCTTAAATACTACCAAGCTTTGGTTTCAGGGAGTGAATAGTAATATACATGGTTTTGACATAATAATCAACAAAATTTGTTTGAAAAAAAGTGGACTTGACTAGTCATAATATCAGTGTACTCGACTTTGATTTCAAGGCGTTGGACCGGTTTTGAGAGCAAGTTCATGGACTTGGCCGGTTTTGAAATCCATGCATCAAAAATATATTTATAAAATGTAATATTTCGGTCAAAAAATGTTTTTAATCTAAAAACATAGTAGAAAGGTAAAATATGGTCTAGATTTTAATCCATGTTTAGTATGAGGATATCTCAAAATTTGATTTTTTTTGGACTTGGTAAGTTTTGTAACTGTTTTAAAGGTTTTCAAACAGTTGCACAGGGTTTTTATGTAGAAAATAGGCTGTTTTTTTTTAAATTTTGTAGGTTTTTTAAATCTTTTTTGTCTAGCATGAGATTTACAAATAGTTTTCACAAAATTTGGACTTCCTAGCTCAAAGCTATAAGCGGCGCGGACAGAGTTTGTGTCCGACATCGTTGAAATTTTACGGAAAAATCGGCTTACTAAAAACTATATAAAAATATGAATTAGGTGCTAAGATAAAGCGTTTTAGATATTTCAGTTGTATAGGAGGTGCCACTCCATGTTGTTAAACCACGCCCACATTTTTCGTGTGACTGAAAATGCGGATAGTATACATCCGAAGGGGCTTTTTTGCGCGGTCCTATAGGCCAATATTATGGGTTTGAAGAAAATTCTCCGAAGATTTCAGCTTCCTCGATCAAACCTGTTAACGGCACAAAAAGTTTGTTTCCTACCACCTATGGCAGATTTTTTCTACTTTAGTAAGCCGGGTTTTTCGAAAAATTTCAACGAAATTTATTTTATTTTGAAGTTGTTATCCATATATGAACAAATTTTTAAATATTAATTTAGACTTTAAAATTTTTATTTATTATCATAGTCTTATCGAAGTATTATACATTTTACTTGAACACAGACTGTAAATAGCAATATATTTCACTCTATTGTATTTTCAGTAACATTTTCTGATTGTAAATTAGATTTTGAGCGTTTGTCCGGCAAACAAAACTGAGTTGTCGCCTGTTCGCAAAATATAGAAAAACGGCTTATTGACGATAAAGTACTTTGGTTCCTTAGGCCTCACCATAGCGCAACGCGCCATCATAATTCCTGTGATGGAATGAAAATTTGTTTTAGTTAGCAATCTTAGAAAACATATGAATTTCAATAATATAAAAATAAGTATTTATTTTAAAATTGACTAAAAAAAATTAAACAGCCTTATGAAATTAAAGTATTAGCTATTGCTAACTCATACTTTAACTATGGATGAATGTAATTTGGGGCAATCAAAAAAACAAAGCAGGTAAGTGCTAGCATTCTAACGTATGCATATCGGTCATTCTTTTAATAACTGCACACTTTGTTTTTTTTTTGACGTCTTTGAAGATTTTTTGAAACGAAATATCTCAAAAACTATAGTAGATAGGATAAAAAATCATGTTTAAGAAAGAATATAATTTTATAAAAAAAGTTAAAAAAATTTAAATAAATTTTTTTAAAACACTAATTTTTTTAATTAAAAAAGTTTTTCTTAAAATATTTTTAATATAACATCATCCGTTTTTCTTTATTTTATTTTATATGTTATTCCTCAATCAATCCTAAGAATGCATGTGCTTTCATATTGAAACTTCCGCCATAACTTTGGGAAACTACGATTTTTTTACTGATGACGCGCACCTTGTTTTTTCAACATAAAATTCCACAGAAAATTTTTTTTTTGTTTTTTTTTGTATTATTTTCAATCAATCCTAAGAATGTATCTGCATTCAAATCGAAATTCCCCCTATAATTTTGGAAAATATGAGTTTTTATAAAAGCACACTCTTTGTTGTCAAATCACGCCCACATTTTTCGTGTGACTGAAAATGCGGATAGTATACATCCAAAGGGGCTTTTTTCGCGGTAGTATAGGCCTATATTATGGGTTTAAAGAAAATTCTCCGAAGATTTCAGCTTCCTCGATCAAACCTGTTAACGGCACAAAAAGTTTGTTTCCTACCACCTATGGCAGATTTTTTCTACTTTAGTAAGCCGAGTTTTTCGAAAAATTTCAACGAAATTTATTTTATTTTGAAGTTGTTATCCATATATGAACAAATTTTTAAATATTAATTTAGACTTTAAAACTTTTATTTATTTTCATAGTCTTATCTATTATACATTTTACTTGAACACAGACTGTAAATAGCAATATATTTCACTCTATTGTATTTTCAGTAACATTTTCCGATTAAAAACTAGAATTTAAGCGTTTGTCCGGCGAACAAGACTGAGTTGTCGCCTGTTTGCAAAATATAAAAAAACGGCTTATTGACGATAAAATACTTTGGTTCCTTAGGCCTCACCATAGCGCAACGCGTCATCATTATCATTCCTGTGATGGAATGGAAATTTGTATTAGTTATTTAAATTCTAAGAAAACATATGATTTTCAATAATACCTACATATAAAATTATGGCTTAGTATTTATAATAAAATCGACTGAATAAAATCAAAGAGCCTTGTGAAATTAAAGTAAATGCGATTGCTAACTCTTACTTTAACTATGAATGAATGCGCTTTAGGGCACTTAAAAGAAAGCAGGCAAGTGCTAAAATACTAACGTAGTTATATACATACATATGTATATACTTAATAACCCAGCAGGCAAATGAGCAAGGCCTTACTCGGAGAAGGCCTGCTAGCACTGCTGCGATTATATAAGGACTTCTCAAAACTAGATTTTCATGCAAATAAAAATACAATCACAGAAGGCATAATATGCCTTGCCACAACAGACGTGCTATCAGGCCTGATATTAGAAGGCAAAGAAGAAGGACTTCATTTACTTTAGCGCTTTTCTGTTTCTTTTTTATTTCATGTATTGCAATGTTTTATGATTCGGCATAACTTTTTTGTCATATGCATTGTACATATATGACATGAAAAGTATACACATGGTTAGAAATTAAGAGAGGTGTGCAGGCTAGTCTTCTGTTGTTTCATGTTATGTTAAGGAGGTAGAGTTTTGTGTATTCTTTGTCAAATTGTAAAGTCATTAAAAAAAATATCAACGCAAGTGAGATGGCGCAAATAAAAAAAAAACAATTAATATTTAGAGTCTTTAAATTTGTTAAAATTAAATTTTTGTCAAGTACTTCTGAGAGTCCTTCTACGGTAAGCGGTCTTAGAAAGCCTGCTTAGGAAGGCCTGTTTTCTGCGGCCATTTCATATAAAAAAGAAAGTACGTTTGAAAGGAGGGTGGAAGGCCTTATACTTACCAAGGAAGGCCTTCTAGAAGCACTGTTAGCTCCTGCCCTTGCCTACTGGGAAAGAGTCGTTGTGTTGGTATAGAAAATGTATGAAGTTCGAGAAATTTGGATAAATTCAAAAAAAAAAAAATGTGAAAACAGTCAAAAAATGCAAAAAGAATCGATAAAAGCCTAAAATGTAACACTAGGTTGGGTGAGCATAAGCTTTAACTTTACTTTTCCGATAATTCACTTCAATATAGATTTTCTTCCATAATCTCCCCGTAAAGACGTTTAAGTGTCATGAAATCTAATACACATTTTTTTTTTGCTTAACACCCTTGAAATATAGCTTATGCTAAAGAACTAAGAATCTCAAATATACGAGTATGCTTATTGGCCTAACAATTAAAGGTAGCTCAAGACCATTTTTTTTGCATAGAAACCTAAGTTAAAAAAAAATTTCTGAGATCAGATTGAATTAAATCAAAAGTTGAGATATTAAGTAAATGAACAAATTTATATTGGAACCTCAGTTTTTAGTTTAATTAAATGAACTTTTTAGGGGGTAGACAAATAAAATGTGATCGATTTTTTGTAATGCCAATTAGCCATGTTGTTGAAGCCATAGAATTGACAAAAGGTTTTAAAATAGTTATACAATATAATGTTACATATATTTTTTGAAGTTGTTATCCATGTATTAAAAAAAATTTTAAATATTAACGTAGACTTCAAAATTTTTATTTATTTTTTTATTTTATTTTTTATAAAAATAGGAATATCAAAGAACCTCATGAAAATAAAATAAGTGTTATTGCAAACGATCATACTACTTATGGATAATAAATCATGCACTAGCGTTGCACGAGCGTAAGCGTCAACTTTATTTTTCCGCCAATTTACTCCAATTACTTTACTCGCCAGTAAAGACGCTCACACACCATGAAATCTAATGCATTTTATTTTTGTCTAACCCCTTTGATATATGTATAGATTATGCTTAAGAACTTAGATTCACAAAAATGTGCTTATTGGCTATGTATACAGCTCAAGACCTATTTCTTCCGATTTTGGTATCTCATTGATTTTGGAAACGAAAGTTTGAAAAATTTTCAAAAAAACAAAAACCTAAAATGATCAGATATTGAGTACATGATCTAATTTTATTGAAAATTCAGTTTTTAGTATAAATAAATGAACTTTGCGGGTACGACAAAAGTGTGTACTCGTTTGAACATATGTGTGGTTACGATAAATATCCTTCAATTAAATTTTAAGTTTCCAAAATATGTCGACATACATACATATGTACTTCATAAGAACCTAGATTCATATTTTATGACTAGTAGGTGGATTACACGCAGCCAACATTTCAATCACTTAAAGAAGAGTAACTTCTAAAAACTTAATTTACTTCTTACAATTTTGTCATTTTGAATAGGATATTTTCCTTTTCGATTAGTACAAAACATTTTTTTTCGAAAAAGCCGTTTAAGACGGGCTCAACAGTCGTTTATAATCGTTATTCGATTTACGAATAAATTTCAAAAACATAATTTTATTCGTTATTCGTATAAATTTTGCCCATCTCTGATACTTACATGCCGCTTGCTTCGCATTCTTTTCACAATCAAAAACAAAGTAAGCAACATAATGTCAAAATGTAAACTATGATATTCGCCAAGGGTTGCCGATAGCTTTTCAAAAATGAAGAAATCATTCATGATAACGGAAAAAATCTATTCGAATAATTCTCGGTAAATTCAAATTCCATTTGAGCTGATTGTTAATTTTTCTTGCGGCATTACGATCCACCCCAATTGTTTATATCTTGAAAAAAAAATTTATATTTTTTCAAAGAGAACCTTCTTGTTATATTTTATATTTATTAAAGTCACAATTTTAAATTTAGTATGCAAATTTGTATACATATATCGTAAATATTGGCTTTAATAAAATATTTGAACTACATCTGAATTCATTAATGTTTTTAAGCATAATATAAAATAAAATTTAGTCATTAATTTGTTGCATTTTGCCGGCAAACAATACAGAGTTTTCAGCAGTTTTAATGACATAGTAGAATGGCTTATCGACCATAAAATTTTTTGGACCTGAACGCATCATCTTGATAGCTGAGACGAAATACAAGAATGCAATAATTAAAATAGTTTCCCATGTGTATTATGTGCATATTATTTATAAAATATTAAAAAAATATGTATAGTTATAGCTCTAAGTGTGCAGGTGCATTATTTCCTACAATTAAAGAATCATTTGGCTTTAAGTTCTAAGGACTATTTACTTAAACAAAGGGAAAAGTATTAAATGAAATTAATATTTTTTCAAAGTGGAAAGATCTCGCCCCCGAGAGCGAAAAACCTTTAACAATATATCACAAGACTTTGCAAAAGGTCAGTTTGTTCTATCATAGTGACAGATCTGATATCAGCATTTTATCATCACTCCTAGATCGATTGGACCTTAGATGGTAAAAAATTGTCATTCATACGAATGAACCTAATTGACAAACATATATTTGTAAGTTAAAATATATTGTAACTGATCGTTTTGGAAAAATACAGGAAAAACAATCCGAGAGTCCGACATAACATAACATAAAAAGCAATCCCCCAAAAACATAAAATAAATTAAGCTTTCTTTTTGTAATGTCTAGTTTGCAAGACGTTTCCCAAAACAGCCTAATAATTAAGAAACTTTTCTCAAAATATTAAGCCTATTAAGCTTGTGAATTAAAGTGATTTTTGACTACAATATGCCTATCAGAGTAATAGCAACTAGCATTTTTTTCAAAATTGGATAATTTGTATAGTTGATTCCAGCATGTCTTTCTCAAGTATGAATTCAAGATTTTATCTGAGACCAAGAAAAAATTAAAAAAAAACCTAAGGTGTAAATAAAATGTACTCTTCAAAACAGAACTTCAATTGCCTTCACTGAATGAGCAGTGTGCCCTTCTAATGGTGAACTTTGATTTCTACTTAAGATCAGCTGTAATTTCAACGTCTGATGATAAAGAGATAGGTCTAAGCCAGTAGCGTACCTGGGGGGAGGTAAACTAGCGAGGGTAGCCTCCCCGGGTGCAACTAATTGGGTGGGGGGGGGGGGGGGTGTGTTGCCGCAAAATGATCCTCGTAATATGAAATGAAAATTCGGTTTTTAACGACATTTTGTAAATTTTGTGGGAGTTTTTTCTTAGTCGACGTTTACACGAGGAAAGCCTGAGAGACAAATTCTTGTCTATTCTCTTTTGTGATTTTCGTTTTGCGTTTGCAACATGTGACAAATTTTTTGCCTCGTCTCTTTCGTTTTCCCCGCTTGCCTACAAACAAGGAAACTTTGCCGAAAAAGTTTCCTCGTGTAAACGCTGACTAAGAAAATGAAAAATAATTCGAGAGAGAAATGTGTACGTTATTTTGTAATTCAATGTGAAATATCTCACATTTTGCTTGGGATTTCGAGAACCAAAAGTAAGAACTTTTCTTTTTTTTTTTGTAACAGTATTTTTACAATTTCAAAAACAGAATATTTTCTGTGCGGCAAATTACTTCTTTGTCCCGGGCGCCCATTGTGCACGGTACGCGACTGGTATTACCTCGAATAATTTTTAGTTGAATCTCAGTGTACACTTTTCTTAGGAACCTTTGAAGGAAATTGCTTTTAACTCAAAGACTAAAAAAAAAAACTATTTAAAAAAACACAAATTTACACTTGAAAAATATATTTTAACTGGAATTTCATCGATGGATATTTAGTGTTTCTTTCCAGGACACATTGGATGTCCACTTGGATTAAACTGTATTTGCAGTACTGAATTTTTGAGTAGTATACTGAATTTTCAAATAACCTTGACATAAATTCCAATGTCAATGTTTACTGTGTATTTTTGAGAAAGTCCTTAATTTCTTTAATGAAATCAAACTTATTGCAATAATATAGGACCTGGTGCCAAATTTATATGGTTCTTATTATGACCAATAAAAAGGTGGACAAATTAGTATGATGTTATTCCTTCGTAAGCGATACTGTTTCGGAGCACGTATGTACAAACTTCGCGTAGTTGGTGACAATAACCACTAGCTGCACAAACCTAAACAAATGAAATGTGCTTCCTATCAATATTTTGAAAACAACAATTGCAAAGACTGATAGCGAAATTTTTCCAGATTTTTCAACGTCTTATGGAAAATGACAGAAAGCGAAGCGCAGGAGTAGAAAGTGAATAAGTTCATATCCTCGAAAGAAAAATCACACCGATGTATATAGCTAGTTGCTGGAAAATAAAATAACTTTTTTTGCATAGAGAAGAGATTTCATAATCAGACTTATATTTTATTTTCACATTTTTTATAAAAATTTCAAAAAAAAAAACTAATACTGCTTCGATTGGGTACTACTCAGCAACTCGTATTTAGTCACTTATTTCAACAGTTGGCTTCATAAATCGTTTGCCACAACGAACAGTAGGTTTTGGTGGACTTATGCCAACAGTTTTTCCACTTAAAAGTACGAATGTATCGTTTCGAATCATGAATAAAAATGGATGTTCAGCATTGAATTCAACTGATTGGGGTGGTGCTCCACGACAGCACATAATGATAGCTGAAGAGAAATTTTGAAAAATTTAACCAAATAATTAAATTACGTACATACTTACAAGAATAACAATATAGTACTATAATGAACAGCGAATATGGATTTTCAAGTTTTCACTGTGATGGTAAGATGTTGGCTATAAACTAATCTTGAAAACGATATGCAAACTATGGTATGGGCAAAGGCAACTATATTACAGAAACTCTCAATTTCCAATTAAATATTCCATCTTAAGATTTTATTTAAAAAACTTATGTAATTTAAACACTTCGAAATTTTCCGACAAATCAACTCTATGAAAAATTTATGTTGGCGGAAAGGTAAGACCCTAAGCAAAACTTCAAAAAATCCAAAAATTGATGTGACTTAAAGGGAAGGAAGGGAATTGAGTCTGATATTTCTGGAAAAAGTAGCTGTAATACGTGATTCATACTTATGCTTATGAAAATAAGAATTGAGCTTTGATTGTCAAAAATCTTAATTTATTATTCATTTAATTATTAAAAAAAAAATATCTATTTTAGATGATTTTATTTCTACTTTCTTCAAATGAGTAACTTTCTTTAAATAGCTTAACTTACGTTAGTAAAATAATATAACATTTTGTTTTTATATAAAATATAGTTTGAATTATACTTTTTTCGAGAGTTTTCAAGATGTTTATTCAAAAAGAATTACAACTCTTATTATGTAGAAAGATTAACAAATTAATAAGACTTTGACTAATTCATATTTGCATCACAGATATTTTTTTTTGTTTTAATAAATATTTTGCGTATAAAAATAATACTTTAAATTATTAAAATATGTACGTATATACAAGTCGTTTTTGAAACGTTGAGGCAGCTGTCAACATCATATTTCTTCATAATTAGGTTGTAGTTCCTTCAGGATTACTTAACATTAAGCGTTTGCCACATCCAATGCGACGACATACGCCAATATTTCGTCCGCTCATTAAGACTAATGTTGGGTTTTGTAGAGTAAACATAAATGGACGATCTGCCGTAAATTCAATTGGAGGCTCAACTGCCATTGATGGCGCCATACAACACATAATCAAAGCAGCTAAATAGAAAATTTCTCAATATTTAAAATAAAAGTACCAAAATTGATATTGATGCGATATGATGAAGGTTGAGATTTAAAAGACAGACCTCGACATTCTTAAAAATATTGAATAAAAAACTGAAATGCATATTTAAATGTATTCGTATACATATCGATATCATATCAAAAATTTGTTTCATAAGCAAAATAAAATACGAGAATAAGAAAATGAAAATACGTATTCATAATTGCATGATAATTATAAAACTGCGCTGCAAATTAATTCTTCCAGTGTTCGGACTATCTACTGCCAGTGAGCTGTTACCAAGCTTAATACGCAACGTACAGCTTTGAAAATAGGGTCTTCCCATCAAAACGTTCATTCACATTTTTGAGTTTTCTTGCTATGTTACTTTCGTGTAAAACATTTGATCGAACCCGTAAAAATTCTTGTGCCTTTTTTAGTTTTTATATTGTAGTGAAAGGGTCTATCTGCCAAAAATTCGTTATATTCAGGGTCAAGTGAGTAAGCACAGTCTGTTTCAAGTACTGAGAAAATAAGAAAAAATAATTCAATGTATGTATTTCGTAGTGAGAAGAAATATACATACGTGTATGGCAAAGGATCAAGTTAGTATCAGGTATGAAAGTGATATACATAGTTACTTTAGGCAAAAACTTGTGAGTAATAATGAGAGGAGCGGTTGAAATAATTTATTTACATAAGCGCACAGATTTTAATTAAGTTCCAGGTACATACAAAAGCCGAAGAGTTTCGATAAGATTTTGAGAAAATACATATATGTACATATGTATGTATTAGAGGTTAAACTTTGTATGTTCAGAGGTTAAACTTTTTTAGTAACAAGTTAAAAGAATTTTTCAAAGGAAGATAAATTATAGCTGACTACAGATATTTCCAACTTCCAACTTTAACATCCAAAATTATATGGGTTATTTTACAAAATACAGTCAATCAACCATACCATAAATGTTTTTTTCCTAAGTAATATGTTAATTAGGTAGAAACATCTTCAAAAGAATTATCGCACAAGAAAAATTTTTAAAAAATTGCAAACAAAACTCCGGGTCTTACTTCATATGGAAAGAGGACTTAAATTTTGAGCCGTTATTTAGATGGAGGCAAAATAGCTCAATCAATCGCAAAAAAAAAAAAATTGAAAATCGTTAAAAAAATGTATCGTAGATAAAGGTGTTAAATACCTACTTACAGCAAAAAGTAAATTTCGCCTCAAATTAATTGCAAAATTGTCAATCATAAAAAGTAATAACACCGGAAAAAATAGTCTGTTATAGGGATATTAGCCTTAGGATAGTATTCTCTGCGAAACAAAATCTTAAAATTTGACATCCTTTATGCAGACATTTTAGGCGATTTTTCCTTGCTATTTTTGAACAATTAAAATTAAAATTAAAAAGTTGTACAAATTTCTGTATAACGACAAGAGCTGGAATAGTCCCTGAAATTTCAAAATAATTTTCATATAAAGATCAAATTTTCTTAAAAGTGCGTGTAACATTATTTCGGCTGTTTTTTTTTTTAGTATTACATACTATGAACAGCAATAGCAACGTTACAACTTTAAAATAAATCAAATTCTATAATGTAAACGAATTAAGATCACCAGAAAGAAGATCACAGAAGTTATAAAACTTCTTGCGATGTTGAACACATGAATTTTGTAATTTCTTTTTTAATATTACCATAATGGAGAAAATTAGCTCATACAAGCACCTATTAAAAAAATACAAATAATATGCCACATAGGCATAGGAGCACTGCGCAAAGAAGTTCAGATGAATTTTAAAATAAAATATATTGCATACTTTTAGGGATTGTTAAGCGAAACAGCGATGGCTGGCGTATATTGAGATCAAAAATTTCATTTTTATAGCACATATGCGATGTGAACAATATAACAAAACAATAAATCAAAATTACAGTGATATTCCCTCTAACCGAACTTGACGGGACTGGAAGAAATGGTTCTATTTTACGCGAAATTTGTTTTAACTGACAGCTTCAATAGAAAAAGTACATGAACGCAGTTAACTTTTATTTGTAAGACTATTACACCTTTCTGTAAGAGTTTTATTAGTTCAAACTTTTTTTTTTCAAAACTCTTGATACCTCCATCTTCCCATTTTGCAGTTGTTTAACTGCAGTCTGCTGCTGGTGTTTAGATAAATAATAACCAATTTAGGGATAGTCCCAAATTGAAAGGACAGACCGAACTACAACACCGCATTTTACAGGTTGCAATCGCAAAAGTTCGTCTTAGGAGAAGATTAAGGAAATCTTGTATGTAAATAAGGTTAGTTTTAACAGAAATTTCTGGATCATCTTGACCGAAAAAAATAGCATGTATTTGTAAGAAAGAGCTTCGTATTATCAGTTTTGTTCACTTTAGCCGAAAAATCGTGTTAGTCGGATTCGGTTGAGGGGATTATTACTGTAAGTTTTTTTTTTTCGTGAAAAGCTTGAAAAACATTACTTGTTTAAATAGTTTCTATAAAAAAGTCGACTACTTAATTAGATTAAATAAATAATTTGTTATTCTAAACATTCAATTATTACATATGCAATTTTTAAAAAGAGAACTACAAATTTCCAAACAAGAAAACTAAATTTCAAAAAAAAGTCAATTTCACTTAGAGCTCATCACGATTTGTAGAACTAGAAACTGATGATGATATATCACCAGCAAGTGTGCGCAATGTACCGGCAAAAATAGTAATTTTTTTATCTGAGCCAGTAGAATATGTTGGTGTTTGATGAATAACATAGAAAAATGGATGATCTGCGGTGAACTCTTTTGGATCGGGTCGTACTTGTAAAGATCGTGTTTTCCGTATAAGAACTCCTACACAAACAGAAACAGAAAAAGCATAGATGTATTTTTAATGGACAAACAAGCATTATCTACTAAATTATTATAGTAGAGTTTTTTTTTTGAAAAGCTATTTCAAATTATACTGGAAATGTGGAGTGTTGACGGAGTAATACCAATGGCTTACACAAAAAATGATAATAAGAAGTGAAGTGGATCTTATGTTGAGTTAGAACAAATCATGTATGTATGTATAAATAAGTACATATATATTTAAATTAATTAAGACCTTGTTACTTTTCTATATAAGAACTATTCCAACAACACTTCAATGCAAGCAATTACACATATGTATACATAGAGGGAAAGTAAGGAGAAAAACTTACCAGTTGCTGCAGCTGCCTCGGTACCTTCTTCGTTTACTTCGATAAATGCTTTATGTATGACTTTGCTAACAGACAGAGAGTCGGACTCTTCAAGCATTTTGCCAAATTCAGCTGAGTCAGAAAACATGCGGGACATACCCAACTGAAAAAAAAAAAAATAAAAAGGTGATTTTTTTATGATTTCTTGACGGCCCACTGTGCTGAAGTTATAAACAAAAATATGTCGCATGGCCAATAAAAGTTAAGTTAAGTTTGGCCTTCTTTAACTTTTAAGTTGCCAAATTCGAACATGATGTACCACGTTTGATAATTTAAATATTGGGCCAAATATCATTATAAGCAACACTATAACTACAAGTCTGTATTATGTTATAAGCTTTTTTTTTTGAAAGATTGTGTTCTCATATTGACATTCTACAAAATATTGTGTGGACTTATAAATAGAGCTGAAAACAAGAGATTCGAAAAAGTTTTTCGATTTTTAGTTCACACTTTATGTACATTTCGACAACTTTTTATGCCAGTTTATTTATCAGAGTATATCGAACAATAAAGTTAAGATGTTTTCAATCAAAATAAATCCAGTTATGTCTGTATTATAAAGTCAAAAGTATATATATGTATTTCAATGACCCATGTGTCTAATAAAAAGCAATGTGTTAAAAATTTTGAGGTGCAACATTTTAAGAAAAGGGTTTCTACTGTAAAACCATTTTTTTTTAAATGTGAGATAACTTCAAATTCTATCTCTATTTACTATCATCGCTATATCAGTTACCTAAATCACATCAAATACAAGACACCTAATATTTGAAAACAGTTTAATCAAAATTCCTCAGGGTGTTTTTTTTTTTAGACTGTCGTAGTTTTGAACTGAAGTAGAACGCAAAAGTTTATCCAAATTAACTAGACAATTTTAGCTTTTTAGCATTTGAATATGACTTTGAACGCATGAGCGCCGCACCTGTCCAAAATATACCGTAGTCAGTCAAATTTTCGTTCACTTTCCAAGCAATTTTAGTACTTATTTACCATATAACAAGAGCTATGTGTATTAGCGAAAAGTTATCTACAAAGTTGTAATCCTAAAATCCGAATGATCCTCCCAAAAATCTTCAATTTGGAAAAGAACGGACTCTATATACCTGATATGATTCTTTTCCATGCCCCTCTTCCAAAACAAAGTGTTGGCAGCTATCAAGAGTATTAATAGTTTGGTATGAACAGTAAATACCGCGTCCAATTACAGGCTTAGTACTCGTACGTTGTAGTTTTTAACGGCAAAAAATTAAGTTAACCAGATATATTTACAACTCCTTTACATAATATAATAATATTTTTAGGGATCTAAAATACTATTTCTTTGTGTCATCCTATTACCACTACCATTAAACTACTTAAATTTAAATATTCAAGATATTCGTACATACCTTAATCATTGCATCATTTAATTTCAGCGAGAATTCGGCTTTAAATTTGGGGAGCTTTACATTAACTTTAGTCGAAAATAATTTATTAGTTATATCACTCAGTGGAACAGTTGCCAATTTTCCTTCAAGATCTTTCAGGCCAGTACGGGAATTTGGCAAAATAATCAACATAGATAAATCAGTGTCCACATATTGCAATTCCAAGGCAGTTGCATCTAAGTCGGGCAACGACGCGTATCTGAACTCAGATTCCAATCTCATCATTGGTACCTGTACAGTATCAGATTCATTCAAATAGAAATCTTCATTTTGTGTTTGATTCTTCAGAAACTTTTTTTTCCACATTCCTTTGAAATGTATAGCATTAAGTAGCACCAAACGGGTAAGACTATCGAAATCACCTGGACTTACTAAGTCCTTAATAAGATTATTGGTCTTTGATTCGACCCAACCGTTGATTTCACCTGCAGCCTTCACATTTTCTGCGAAATCAATCTCCTCCGCAGTTGAAAAGAATTTTTTGGTAAGAATTTCATTGAATTCCTTGCGTACGGTGAATCCTTTCATAAAATAGATTTTGTTGGCGATTTTTAGTACATCACTGTCAACATAACTAGCCAGGACACTGCTAAATGAATCAGCTATGACTGCATTATCGCTGGAGACCAAACGTAGACCTCGGTCAATTTCTTCGGCAGTTTTCCCTTCGGCACCCATGCGTACCATTGCAACGCATGTTTGAATGGAGAAGGGTGAGAAGATAATGTTTTTATTCGGCTCCTCATCTGTTATTGTCTTATAGACATCAACGGCAAAAAGTCCAGAATTCTTGGAGAATTCTGCTTGTTGTTCAGCATTCAGTGACATGATGTTGTTGTAAGTGAGGAAATAGAACAAAATCAATATTTTCGAGGTATAGTTTTTGGGGAAAACTGAAATCAGAACAAGAAACATAGATAGTTAGAAATGTCAAATACTGCGTAAAACAATTAGAATTCATTGAGTTCATTAGAATATATCAAAATAATTCTAATCCACTAGGAAAAACTGGCTCCGGAGCTTTGCATGTGATCTTAAGCTTTGACTTGTTGAAGTAAGTCAAAGCAATTGCTCCAAATATTTTTACACATAAAGTAAGAAGAGGAAACTTAAAGTTAAACTTTTAAGACTAATAGCTCAACCTATTACATTCATATTCTTGTAGTTGTGACACCTGTGACCTTTAACCAGAAAATAAGATTATGGCTTTTTTTAATGATGGTGAGTTTCGAGACATTTCTAAAATGACATTTCAACTATCATAAAAAAAGTTGGTTAATTCTGATTCGACTATGTATACGTTTGTACATACTACATGTAACTACGTGTGTATTAGTAAAGTAAGCAGTTAATATTTTAAACTTATTATACGTGAACATATAACTTTATTTAATTTTTAAGGAAGTAATAAGAGCATTAAAGCTTTGTAATTCATCAAAAGATCTTGTAATCTCACAATTTATCCAGGAAGTGTGATAGATTTGGAACTCCTTCATTAAGGCCTTTACGTTTGCGTATTTCCTGCATAATCTGATATGGTTTGCTCGTCGGTTCGAATGGATCCCCTGTCAATATTTGCCAATGGTCAAAGACGCATTGTGGAAAAGCCTGTCCACCGGTGTTAGAACGCAAGTCAGCGGTGAAACCAAATGATTCGTTCACCGGTAAATATGCTTTAACATTGAACATAGGAGTGCTAGCCACATGTGATTCCTCGAAAACGTGACCACGACGCTTGTTCAGCACACTGTAGATACCACCAACGACTGCCTGAGGACATTGAATCTCACAAAGGTAAATAGGTTCCATAAAACGTGGTGATGCAGTAATTGCTGAAGCGTATAAGCAACGCCGAGCAGTTGGAATAAGTTGACCACCACCGCGATGAGCATTGTCGGAATGCAAACTGACATCGTATATATTGAAACGCACACCTCTCATGTTCTCACCAGCGATGACGCCTTCTTTGGTTGCCCACTGGAAGCCAGCCATTATTGAATCTCTTACTTCCTGTAGGTATTGCACAGATTTGGTACAATCTACAATGATATTCGGACCAGTCTCTTCGGGGCCAAAACACCAGATCTTTCGTGTCTCAGCTATGCTACACTCGTATTTTTCAGCCAAATAGCTGGCACGCAACTTGTGATCGTCCTTTGAGCTAACTTTACCGCAATCGATATCTTCAGGTAGGCCATCAGGCATTGGAATGGCCTTCATCCATAGACGGTTGTGTTTATTCACTGACTTGGACAGGCATAGTTGATTCGACTCTTCGGACACCGTTTCGCGGTAGGATACAACAGGATTTGACTTCTTCAACGGAATACAAGCGTGATCTTCTTCCAAGTCTTTCAGACAAATTTCCAAATGCAATTCACCAGCACCAGCTATTATGTGCTCACCTGATTCTTCAATTATGCACTGCACCATTGGATCAGATTTTGCTAAGCGCTTCAGGCCTTCAACGAGTTTCGGCAAATCAGCTGGATTTTTAGGCTCCACGGCAACACGTACTACCGGTGATACGGAGAACTTCATAACTTTCATGTTATGTGCATCTTTAAAATTGGTAATGGTGCCTGTTTTCACCAAGAATTGATCAATACCCACCAAGCCACAAATATTCCCAGAAGGCACACCATCAATTGCTTGTACGGTACGTCCCATCATTAGAACTGTGCGTTGTATAGATTTTTCGTGCAAGTCTTCTTTTTTTCCAGGAATATAATTAGGACCCATGATACGGCATTTTTGCCCGGTAGTGATTGTACCAGAGAAAACGCGACCAAAAGCATAGAAGCGGCCTTTATCAGAAGTTGGCACCATTTTAGAAATATACATCATGAGTGGACCATTCGGATCACATGTTTTCATGGCAATAGCAGCTTCGTCATCGTGCGGACCTTCATATAATATTTCCATACGGTACTTTTGTGCAACAACTGGTGATGGCAAATGTATAGCAATCATCTGAAGTAAAGCATCACCAGCTGGCAGCCATGTACGCATTACCGTCTTCAGCAAAGCTTTACCATCCAACTCTTCGTCTTCATGCTTCAAAGATACACCGATCTTCTGCAATAAAGTTGATATCTCTGCCTTCTTAAAGCTCATGATGGCATCAAATACTTTGTAGATCGGATCCAAAATGTACAAACAGAAAGAGCGTTTATTATCGACTTCCTTAGTTTTCTTCCATTTTTTGGTTCTTGGACTGAAGTAATTCTCACCCCAAAGGCGATTCATTAGTCGGCTAACGTCAATTTGAAACTTTTCAGCATATATTTCAGCAAATTCTTTTAGGGTAAAGGCCCAACCATGTAAACCAGATCCAAAGCCAACTGAGCCTTTTGACGGATCTACATAAATTTCACCCATTGGACCAGAATCGTCATTGTAGGTAGCAATGATGACATTTACACTCTCAATAATGCGCTGGAAAGTCTGGTAAAGCTCTTCAGCGTCTAGTTGTAGCTCGAGCAATGCACGATCCATTTTATTCATAAATAATATTGGCTTAATACGTTCAGCAATGGCTTGACGTAGAACTGTCTCCGTTTGTACACATACCCCGGAAACACAATCAACAACAACCAGCGCACCATCGGTAACACGTAGTGCAGCAGTAACCTCGGATGAGAAGTCAACATGACCAGGTGAATCAATTAGATTGATCAGAAAACCTTTGCAATCCTTTTCACATTGGTCGGGATGCGTAATAAAAATCAAGTCCTTATCATCAACTTCAAAGTACATCGAAATGGCGGTCGACTTAATGGTAATGCAACGTTCCAGTTCATCTTTGCGATTGTCAGTAAAACGTGTTTCACCAGCCTTGGCACCAGCAATGATACCAGCCTTGGCTACTAATGAATCGGTTAAAGTAGATTTTCCGTGATCAACATGGGCAATTACAGATATATTACGGATATTGCGCTTTTTATCCATCAAGTTGCGAATATCGTTGATTGTGAAGTTGACCATTTTGATTTTTCTAATGGAATTTTCAGATGAATTTAAATTATAATAATGATGTGTCGATCTGAAATGTAATAACTAAAAAGTCTTTATTTTTGGGATGATCATTATCATCACTACTATTAACTAGCTTGCTAGCACTTTTTCTCTATCGCTAAACGCTAAAGATCCACGAGATGGCGGCGCTGTCAATTTTGGTAAAATTTTAGATTACAAAATTAAAGCAAAATTAAGTTTATTTCTAACTCTGTGAAGTATATTGAACGAAAAGTTTCATATTTAAGCTAAAAACATTTTAAAAGAAAAACATTTTTGACTGAAATTAAAACCATGTTCAATAGATCTTTTCGGCATTTTAGCGTTTTGAATAAGTGATAGTAAGTTATTTAATAGGGTTGCAAGTATGATTTCGACAATGTAGATCTTTTTAACTTTAACTCATGAAAACACAATCAAATTATATTGTGTTGTTTTTAAAGCAAGAAGTAAATTCCAATAGTAGAAAAATTTTAATTTTTTTGGGGTCAATGGCAGTTTTGGTGGTGATGCTTTAATTTCATTCTCAAATTTCCCAATCTGTTTGGTGATAAAAAAAAAATGTATTTGAGAACAGGGCCGATTTTTTTTTTGATTGGTTAATTCGTACTGAGAAACACTCAGAACTGGTTCTCGTGAACTACACTTGCCTGTAAATTATTTTCAACAAAATTTATTCTTATATTTCGGTTCTTTATCTCAGGCATAGCCACAAATTCCATCGTAGTTGTTATAGATATGTACATACATATATACACATTATGATAATCTTATCAAAAGCATGGTATCAAAACAATATCAATTAATATAAATTTGAAAAATTATAATCTTTTTAAAGCCCAAGATACAATACTGCGAGATGCGTGCGTGCGAGACGCTGCGATATTGGCCTGAGAAATCGCAATGCGATGCATGATACAATGTATAAAATATATATATACAATGTATATATATATATATGATATTTAATTATTTTATTCTGATTGTTTTTTTTTTTTTTAATTATGACAAATAATTGTTTTGCTGCTCTCGCCACCAAATATTCGATTTTCTTAAAAGGCTTGCGCACGTCAAATGAGACGCACGCCGCACTCGCAGTATTGTAAATTGCCACATTCAAACTGCGTATAACGAATATTTTTTGACAGTTAGAGCGTCTCGCACGAACGCATCTCGCAGTATTATTAGGTTCGCTCCAGAACTTTTTGGGTAAAATTTTGTAAAACTGTCAAACACGAGAGAATAAGAAAATTGCGCTCTGTGAAAGAGAAATAATGTAAAAAGTACAGGAATGGAAAAAAACATTTTTTTAGCACGAGAATAAACGTCAATAATTTTTAAATGAAGTTAGTACAAAAAGTTAATTTTCTAAGTCCAGACAATAAATAAACATCTTAAATTGAATGTAGTTGAACAATAAATTCAATTCTTTAAACGCAAAGAACAAAATGGAAAATAAAAATAAACTCAATGTTTACAATTCAGCTTGCACAATATAAAACAGCTGATAGTTTGACACTTTTAATGAGTTTACACGCAAAAATTCTTCGGGTAAAAACCTGTAACTTCTTACAAAGAGAGAACATAAATTACTCTCTCATTATCGTTCTCACTTACAGGTTTTTCGTGTACGGGAACGCTTTTTGGGTAAAAAACTGTAAAAACCTGCATTATTGTACGGGAACGCAACTATTGGCTTAAGAACAGGAAATTATAGCTAGAAAAGTCATTTAAAATTTTAAATTTCTGAAGCCTACAATTTTTATTTCAACAATAAACTTAAAAAAAAAATTTGTATGAAGAAATAAATTTTCCTGACGCTTTTTTTTGAGTCAAAAAAGCTTTTTTAAGGAGTTTAAAAGCCTTATGCTGAATATTTTAGATAAAGAATTCTAATTATAAGACATTTGACAAAATCATAAGCTTAATTTGAAGTCTTTTATTGTATTGGCTTCTAAATAAAATTAATTTGGTTCAAATACATACATGTTTTTTTTTTAAACATGCAAAATTACCTAAATAAGTTAGGCTTATTTTATTAAAACCAGATAGTGTTTTTAATGGATTTTGGATCCCTGAATCAATATTTGATGCACATTTTGACAGGGTTTTGCATGTAATTTTTGAGTTTCTCCATATTTTATGGAACAAAATTGATACAGTTGTTTTTGAGGCACTTTTGATATGAGGTAAGTTTTATAAAAGGTAGAAGTTAAAACCTATAAAAATTCTTAAACAATTATTTGAACCACTTTAATTGAACTATTTATGTTGACTTAATAACTTTTTGTAGCTACATATAACTATGTACTTTGTATTTATCTGCTGGTCAAAATATTTTGAAGTTCAAATTTTTAACATTTTATTGAACAAAAAAATATGTATGAGATCAGTTTTTGCATAGTAAAAATTGTTAGAACACAAAATTTTAGAAATTAGCTGTCTTTTCTTTTTATGGTCAAATCAAATTTTTGAAAAACTTGCAACACAACTAATATTTTTCGAAAATTCAGAAAAAATATAAGATATTGATTGATATTCCATTTTGCTAACATACACTTTGCATTTTTTATGTGAATTTCAAAAAAAAAAAAAAAAAATTAGACAAATAAATTAGTTTTCGTAAATTTTCACGTTAACGAGATAAAAATTGGGAAAAAAAAAAAAAAAAACTATAGAACAATCATAGCGAACTAATTTCTAAAATTTTTAATTTTTTTTTTAAGCTTTGAATATAATTCTGCTAAAAATGCAGTTCAAAAACTCTATGCCGCTATGGTACAAGCTAAACTTATCCCTTACACTTTATGCTCTAACAAATTTATTGGTTAAGTTGATATTATCAGAGATAAAAATCATTTTAAAAACTCTTTTAGTGTTCATAAATTTTGAAAATTGTGGCGCAATAATGGTGAAAAGATTTTGCATTCACCACCGCTAGTCAAATATGTATATATTTCCCAAAAAACAAATTCGACACCTCAAGGTCCATCTCCTTTTGTTCTTACTTGTTATGTACCATATTTGTATGCATGTATGTATATGCCGGTGATTGTGGAATTAAAACTAAGCGAAAAAAAATGTTTATTGATTTTTTTTTTGTGGTGAAATGATTTAATTGTCACAATTTCAAAATAAAAAAGTATCAACTTAGATCTATAGAGTTTTATTGTTTATATCCCGTTTATTTCAAAAATAAATTTAGTTAATTTTTTTAGCTTTCATTTGAAATTAACTAATATGTTTTTTTCCAAGAAATTGGTCGTAAAACACTATCAAAATAAACGACTCATAAAATTAAAACCTTTGAGTCCATTATAAATTATTGTGAATACTCGTTAGATTGTGTGAGTTGTTAGTAACTTCTAGCTTCTAAAATTATATACCAAAATTAATCATCGAACTATATCGAAAAAAGTCACTTTTTTTAATTGAATTTCATTAGTATTTTTGGCTTCTTGATTGAAAAATGTATATTATCTGAAGAGAGTAAAAATGTTAAGTAGCAACAGGTGTCAGCTGTTAGCAGTTCTCTTGGAATACGCCTTGCGATGACATCAACATTATTTTTTTTTTATTTGAGTAATCTATTATTTTCACTTCATAGGCACATACATATAATGGAATAAAAGAAGTCCATAAGAAAGTTCAAACAAATACGTGTTCATATGGTATACACAATCTCTTCACATTAGATGAGTCACATTCACAAAAAAATGTTAATACATAGTCTATTTCATTAGATACCAAACGTTTGTTTTTAGTCCATTTCACTAACTTTACGATTTCTTAAAACTTTTAAAAACTATTTATATTTAACACATTGTTATCCAATTACCAAATTATTCAGATGTATATGAAATTTTAAAATTTGTACTTATTTATGAAGTATTTTGCTTTTTATTCCTTGCTATTCCTCAGGCACTTGTTTCCTATAAAGAAGTTGACTCTTTACTAATGCTTATTTGCCGCATTAAGCCGTATATAAATAAAACTGACATATAGTAAACAGAATTCGATAATGAACATTCATTTAGTATAAATTCAACGGGATTTACCCTTGCATTCGTTTTCATGCTATCATGAAATGATTATCATGAAATGATATATTTATATAGGGCGTTTCTATTTACACAATGATTACAAAATCTAATATTATCAATAATAATTTGTAAATATGTTACCCATTTATAAATGGAGCTATAGCTATATTGTGATAACAATGCTAAATATTTGACAGTTGTTGTCCAAAATAAGTACAGTAGATACTACATAATAATAAATTAAAAGTTACATTTTGTTATGAAATTTTTGAAAGAGCTTAACTCACAACATACTTACATATGTAGGGGAGAGTGGGGAGTTTTGAAGCACGCTTTTTCTGATGGCTCTTACTACCAAAATATAGTTTTTTTTTACATTCAGCCGAATTAAATCTTTCAAGCATTTAAAGAAATACTTCCTTGTTCAAGGATTCGCATAAAATATTTTTTTTTCTACAAGTTTTGTTCGTTGGCCTGGAAAACTGTTGTTTCACGTTTTTTGAAATCGTGGGGAGTTGTGAAGCACGAGTGAAGAATACAGAAAATAGCATTATTTGTGGGAAATTCTTTATTGGGACGACGAAAAATGACTATTGTATACACTAGGTACAATATATGTACAAAATGGGAACAATAAAAAATTCAAGAAAAAAAAATATGAACTATTCCGATTTGCAATGGACACATGTGTAGCCGCAACAAAATCTTTAGCAGAAAAAATACCAGGATTGTATTCGCAAATGCCTGTCACTTCGAATCCTTTTTTTATATTCTTGGGTGTTGCAGTCACATTAAGACATTGTTCAGCTATAGTGACAATATCATAAAACTCCACTTTAGAGTGCAACTTCATCCAATTGGGACATATTCGCCGTGCTTCACATCTCCCCATTTAATGTGCTTCATTACTCCCCATTTGTTACTTTTTATTAATTCCGACCGCGTGAGTGACCCATAAAAAATTTTTTCATCAATCCTTTTGCACATTAAAAGACTTATAATTGTTGATTATTTTGCATACTAACCTTATTAATTCACTCAAAAAATGTTCGTCACAATGTACCACACGCGACTGCTCAATAAAACTTTTCGAGCGTGATTACGAACCCGCTCTCTGAGAAAATAGTACAAAGTATGCTATCGGTTCAAGTGCTAGGAAAAATTGAGAATTAGGGTTAAGAAAATTTTTAAACTAGGCATTTAAACTGGGAATCACTTTTAAGTGACATCTATAGTCGTGCTTCGCAACTCCCCATGCTTCAAAACTCCCCACTCTCCCCTATGTATATCGCAGACACTTTGAAGAGCATGAAAATGGTTATTAAAATTAATTATTAAGTTTTATTCTACTATGCATATATAATTAGAATTGGTTTTTTAGTTTATTTTCGAAATCGGATCTTCAAAAGAAGAAAGAACTTTTTTAAAATATCGTAAAATATTAATTAATGCATTTTTAAAATGTAATGCAAAAAAATGTTTTTGACATTAATAACATAGCCCTTTTCAAGCCAGAGTATAAATCGGCCCGGCACAACGTTCTCGACAACAATATTTTGTAAATTGGTTTAACTGGATCAAAAAAAAAAAAAAAAAAAAAAATGCTTTGGTAAATTTACATATTTTCCTAGATTGGAGAAAGTAAGATCGAATTTTTAAAATTTCAAAAATACAATTTATTTCATATCTAGGTATAGAGGATAGTTTAAAAATAATTTTAAAAGATTGCAAAAAACGAAACGAACTTGCTAACTATTGAAAAAAAGTCGGTGTAAGAGTGATATTAAGTTTTTGATGGATTATGGTGCAGCGTTAATTATCATTTTTACACATTCCAATTCTATAGATAAATAAAAAATTTTAACATTTCCAACGATAAACATGTAATACTCTCAAACTATGATGGTCATTTTCATAATATGATGAACACCAAGTGTCCACAATTCCGAAACGAAAAGGAATATTTTCGTGCAGTCTTCAGCAATTTTGTAGTTCTTGGCAACATCCATGATCCGCACATGGAGGACAATGACAATGCAGAAATTTATTTCCATATTTTAATCCAAGACTTTCATGTGTACCCATTTCGAGGAGCTAAATTATTGTTGGCGAAAAAAATAATAAATACAATTTTTATATTAGCAGTACTTATGCCGGCTAACCTCTGGACGCATAGGTTGAAAATTTTGAAGAAAAACCTCATTTTTATATAAACTTTCTTGCAATAAATTTTGATGATGGAACTATTCAATAAACTGACTCACTTTCAAAGCACGACAACTAGCTTAAAACTTAAGGTGGAGATATCTTTTGGTCCAGAAATTGATATGGATTTTTTTACCTACAACTTATTACTGAAATATTTTTCAAAATAATGCAAAATTTTGTTTTTTAATTTTTGAACGAAAACTAAAAAAGTTACGAGCCAGTCAAAGCTGCCCTCAAATGTTGATGATAGTACAAGGTGGTCCGGTTCTGAACAGCCATACTGGAAAATTAACTTGTTTGAAAAGATATCTTAAAAATCCTCTGAGTCACAGGGTGTTTAGTAAATTTCCTTTGGAGTAGTTAAAACCAATATTACCTCATAGCTTTCTTAATAATATAGCTACAGCAATAATATCAGAAAGTTTCATTAAGTAATTAACTCACATATTTTTCAAGAGCTTTATTATTAATAATATTAATAATATTAATATATAAATATCATCAATATTTAATGCATCATAATACTAACTACAAGTTTAAAGTACAAAATTATGACCTGAGTCGGCTTCAAACAATTTTTTACTCCAAATGAACCAGAAAATCAAATTTTTGAGTATGGTTGTTCAGAACCATACTACCATGGATGTATGTATCAGAGGACTGCAAAAATCACTTTTTTCTTGGTTTCATCATACACTAAAATTCTTACTCACATTCAATCACTCAAACAAAACTCAGAATTGAATAAAATCAACATCTTCCTGTCGAACGCATCGTTCAGTTCGGCGTGAACCTTCTGATCGAACATGTTCTATTCATATCTATTAATTCAAAAAAATTCAGAGTTGAATAAAATCAGCAAACCCGAAAAAACCCGAAATGATTGGTATGCGAACAAATGATGATTAAAATCATTGAGACAACATGAATCACATGATTGAATGGATTTAAAATCAACAGCGAAGAATTCTGCCGTACTAAGCGAAAAAGACGTATCTCAAAAAAAAAAAAAATATCCGAGATTCTTATGGCATCGGATAGCTTAAGAAATTACGCGTCTAATAAAATACTCCAAATTTCGGCATCTTAGTTTAATCATATAAAAAATCTACTAAGAAAATTTCCTCTATCTCAATTTTACAGGTATTTCAACAAATTTGCATAAACAAAACATCAATTATCTCATCATTATCAACTAACAGCAAATTGATTCAGCATTGCACAAACTCTCGTATACCTACTGTAGCAAAAATGACGTATTTGTTTAAGCAACTGTCAAATCGTGAAAAAGTTACCACATAATGAAATTGCTAAGTATTAAATCCACCACGCATACACGCTACACTGGTGAATAACCATAAAAGATTGACAGTCCAGTGCGTGTCAGGGATTCCATGTTTTGTATGTACTAATTATGTTTGGCAGTGTTCTTTCTGTGCGATAAAAATTTGTTGGTGCACCTTTTTTTCTATAGTTATATCTATGTCGATCACGATTATAATTTATTGAACCAAAAGTGGGCGGAATTGGAGAAATGGGCGTGGCATTTTTTCAAATATTTCATTTCTATTCAATTTTTTTTCACTATTTTCCATATTTTTTCGATTTTTCAACTCTTTAAGTTTTTCCAATATATCCTATATTTATTTGATCGACTTTTTCAACCTCTTTCAACTTTCTTCATTAGTTTCTTTATTTTTTCGACTTTTTCATCAATTTTGAATTGTTTCAAATTTTTTTAACCTGTTTCAGCTTTTTAATAGTTTTTCAACCTCTTTCAACTTTTTTCAATATTTTGCATACCTCTGTCAATCTTTCTAACATTTTACATTTTTTTCGACTTATTCAACCTCTTCAACGTCTTTTTAACATTTATTTGAAATGTACTTTCAGTGCAGTGTAGGGTATGTTAACCTTAACTTGTTTTTTTTTTATATTCGATAGTTCCAGACTCTTGAATATTTCATGTGGTATAAACTTGAATGCCTATAGCTACGGAAAAAAATATAGCAATTCGCTCCATTAAATGCTGATAATGCGTGCCTTGTAATGAATTTTGATATATTAAATTTCAAATCACTATATCATATTACGCTTTTTCAACGTAACACAGTTTCCATTTTCTTTTCTTCATTCATTTAATAACAATTATATAGAAATCTCCGTGTATTTATTAATTTTCACGTAGCCCGTGTCTTACATATGGAACGTATGACTACTATAAAAAATATAAAAAGCGATGTCGGGCCTTCATTAGGGAAGCTCCTACCAACACAAAATAGTATATTGGCAATGATTATCAGAGACTGCAAAAATGGATTACAAACCAGCCAATTGGTTTCACATAGACCCATTCCACGGAAAAATGTTTTATACCAATCAATTAGGAAAGGTCCGGTAACTCTGATTTACCTTAATTTTTTTGGACAAATCAATGGCTAAAGATTGAAAATAAATTTAAACATCATTTTGGGGCAGCCCTAGGCCTTGAAAGACAGGCTAATTTTCCAAAAATTTTGCTGCATAAATCGACTGGGAATGTTGAGAAAAATTTTTAATATGCACATGAACGCTTCGACCCACAACAAATGTGGTATTTCGACCCGACTTGTGTTTAAAGTTTCGTTGCTTGAATAGACAGAGAAAAGTCGAAGAAAGTTGACCCAATTTATGCAAACTATTTATTGCACCTATCGATGAGGAAGGTCTAAAGGTATGATGATCTTCGAAATTTACAAACCTTTGTTGCATTGTTGTGAAAAATCATCCATGCACTCGGACTGAGCAGATTGGCAGCATTCAATTCCTGTTCGTTTGTTCAAAGAATTATATATAATTCTTTGCTTAACATAACTTCTCTTGTTTATCCAGGACACAAATGTTGTGGCAGCACTGTGCAATACATTTGGACTGAGTAGTTTGACAGTACACACTTCCTGTTTGTCAGTTTCCGGTGCTTAAGAAAACGTGGTTGTCGTTTTTCTCCGCGTTGTTAATAGTGAAATTTAAAATACCTATTTTTAAGTGCGCATAAAAGAAATCGCGAGTGCATACGGGGAATAAAACGTAAAATCGAAAAAAAATGTAAGTTTGATTTTTAGTAATTATGTTTGCTTTAAGTATAACGACATTGTTTGTGCATGAAAGTCCTAAGTTAAGTTATGTATGTGACCAGCAAGTCTTCTTAAGGGTTTTATTTATAACTTGCGCAAGTACACCGCCCTCCGCACTCAATCTACGGAATAAGGTTTTAAGAAAACATTTCAGTACTATACGTAAAAATTTGCAAATCGTAATAGTACCTTTAGCGTCTCCCGCACTTCATTTAATAATAAGTTAGCCTTAAGGTAAAATTTTAAGTAAATACAGTAGACGTCCAATATAAAGAGCTAAATAATGCACGGGTCAGTCCTAATATCAAAAAATTACTTATATCGAAGTGTAGGAAAAAATATATCTATTATATAAAATTCATTTTTTGTCTGTCCGTCTGTCCGTCTCTTATGCACGCGGAAACTATCCAGCCGATTTTGATGAAATTTTTACAGTATGTTAGTATCGATCAGGCGGTTGTCATAGGCTATAAAACTTTTATTTAAAGTGCGTATTTAGGGTGGCCCTCATACAAAAATATTTTAAAAATAACATTTTCTCAAAGACCGCTTAATCGAATCTCATGGAATTTACACCACATTACTTTTATATGAAGAGGCACAGATAAGATCGTAAAAATTTTATTTAGGGTGCATACCTAGGGTGGCCCTCATACAAAAATATGTTTAAATATCTTTTTCACAAAGATAGGTTAGTCGATTCACACCGAATTTACACTACGTATCTCTTATGTTAAGAAAAATAGCTTAGGTCACAAAACTTTTATTTAGGGTGGACCTCATACAAAAATATTTTTTAAATATCATATTCACAAATACAGTTTAGTCGATTCACACCGAATTTACACCACGTAGCTCTTTTGTTAAGAGGAATAGTTAAGGATACAAAACTTTTATTTAGGGTGGCCCTCACACAAAAATATTTTTTAAATATCATTTTCTCAAAGACTGCTTAATCGATTTTTTTGGGCTTAACACCACATGGCTTTTATATTAAAAGGCACAGACAAACTCAAAAAAGTTTTATTTAGGGTGCATATGTAGGGTGGCCCTCATACAAAAATATTTTTAAATATCATTTTCTCGAAGACCGCTAAATCGATTCTAATGGAATTGACGCCATGTGGTTTTTATATTAAGAGGCACTGATAAGGTCGTAAAAATTTTATTTAGAGTGCATACTTAGGGTGACCCTCACAGAAAAATATTTTCAAATATCATTTTCACGAAGACAGGTTAGTCGATTCACACCGAACTTACACAACGTAGCTCTTATATTAATAGGAATAGCTTAGGCTACAAAACTTTTATTTAGGGTGGCCATACAAAAATATTTTTAAATATCATTTTCTCGAAGACCGCTTGCAACCACTTTTACTGGTATTCCTTTTTTACCATCTTCAATAACATATACATGTAAGTTTTATCACATAACCTAAAGCGCTTCCTTTGAAGCGTTATGATTTCAACACAACAATCAATTTTATAGTACTGAAAAAGTAAAAAAAAACGAAACCAGAAAAGGATTCGAAGTACTGATTTAATAAGCAGTTATTCCTAGAAAAAAAAACAAAGACTTGTTGAATTAAACAGCGTTTGTTATATAGAATAGTAAAAATTTTTATCGTTCTTAATTAAGTGACATCAATGAAAAAAGTGCGATTTGAAAAACTCTTCTTCAAAATGGAAATTTGATATATCGTTATACGCTATATTGGGCGTCTACTGTATAAGTAAAAATCTTAAACGATTTACTTCTCTTCTTCAAAATGGAAATTTGATATATCGTTATACTCTTTATTGGGCGTCTACTGTGTAAGTAAAAATTTTAAACGATTTGCTTCTCTTTTGTAAATTAAACATTTTTAATGTAAATAAAATAATTATCCTTCTGGTAAGTGATACCTGTTTTGACCTATGGCTCGTCTTGTACACAATTTACATCAAAAGTTGTAGTTATCTCAAGAAGCTTTCAATCGAAATGCATATCAGTATTTACATAAATAAAAAAATTAAAAGAGGTCCTGGCCTCATACGTTTTACCTATAGGACTTTTTTTTTTTTTTTCGATCGGTCCCTGCGATCCCACTTACCCGCCTAACCGCACGAGAGGCGCATCCGTCTATCGTAGGGATCGGTGCCCGACTACGAACAGCCCGGACTGCTCTGCGCTCATTAGGCGAAACCGTACGTGAGGCACATCCGTCTATCGTACGGATCGGTGACCGGGACTGCACTATTTCTCTGAACAAAATGATGGGTTCAGCAATTTCCGATCACAGATTGAGCACAATTTCTACTAACCCCAGTGGCTGTGCAGCAGAAATAAAGGAAAATGTATGGTTTCAAGAATTTAAGAAAATAATTATTTTTTGCTTTATAATATTGTGAGAGTCTATGGGTGTAATAAGAGTTCATTGAGCCGGAGAACAGTTTATTTAAAAAAGTTGCATTTAGCATAATTCTTCGACTGCTTAGTGTTGGTAAACGTATTAGTTTGAGGCGGCTTTCATATGAAGGTAAATTTGAGTCCGGATTGCAAGGTAGCCCACGAAACGAAAACAATAGAGTTTTATGATTTAAATGATCATTAAAAGAATAAAAAAGTTTTACATCATCAGCATACATTAGAATATGGGACGAATTTATAGCAGAAGGTAGGTCATTTATAAATAATAAAAATAATGTGAGGCCAAGATGGCTGTCCTGAGGAACTCCAGATGAAACCATTATATGTTTAGAAAACATGTTGTTGAATAAATCTTATTGCTTCCTATTCGTCAGATACGATCTAATCCACTTTAATAACGTTGAAGGAAATCCTATTAAATACAACTTTTTTAAAAGTAGGCTATGACTTACGCAGTCAAAAGCTTTGCTGAAATCAGTGTATATAACATCCGTTTGCTGAATCCGTTTCGCTTGAATCCGTTTATAACAAGCGTGGTGAACTCCAAAAAATTTGATGATGTAGATTTACCCTTTAGAAAGCCGTGCTGAGATACTGTCATCAGGGATGAAACGATGTTTGTAAGATGATCATTAATTATTTTTTCAAAAAGTTTTGGAATTGCACTGAGCTTAGCAATACCTCTGTAATTTTCAATACTAGCCTTACTTCCGGATTTGTGAAGTGGAATATTGTAAGACTCTTTCCATGATATTGGAAAATAGCCCAAATTCAAGGAAATATTAAAAATTTTTGAGAGTGGATAACAAAGACTACTTGCGCAATACTTCAGGATGTTTGTAGGAATATTGTCTGGTCCAGTTGAAAAAGAGCATTTTAAAATTTTCAGTTCATTACTAACTAGATCAGCTCCAATTCGTGGAAGTTGCATTTCATTTATGCGCGAAAGATTATATGGATAATTGATGTGAGAATCATAAGTAGAAGATGAATAAATATATAAGTATAATAAATATATTGAATGCACTTACAATAAAGGTTACAAAGCTTTAAGAAAATATTAAAGTACTATAAACGTCTCGAACACAATACTTACATATTAATAGCTTAGAGGAGTTTTTTAGATTTTCCGCATGCAAACGAACAGCGTATAAAAATAACTTATTTTGACATATGTAATTCCTTTAGGATTTCGTGTAAGGGTCTTATGACTTTAGTTTCCAAACATAATAAAAAAAATACTTTTAAAGTTATGTAAATACTCGTACCATTGGTGTCCATAAGAGGTTTGAAAATTTTCTATTTTCAAGAATTCATTGTGGGTCATTTTTTAATTTTTTTCTCAAAATACGCTCTTTGAAAAATTAATTTCTTCAAGTTTAAATTACTGCCAAAGCAAGAAGTAATTAAAAATAAAACAAAGCAAAATCTGTGGGATTTTTCATGAACTTTTTTTTGCTTAAATCGAATCGCATGATAAGACAAGCCAAAGGTGATATTTTTTTTTGCATTGATATGTTCATAAATGTTGTTTACTAAGTACATACATATATCTTAGTCACAATATTGCTGAAGAAGAAAATGAAAAATCTCAATAGTTTACATATGTGGTATTATAATGTAAATAAAAAAAAAAAAACATCTGAATAAAAATACAACGCTGTCCCTACACATCGCTTAAATTTTACAACGCACCCATTTCAAATCAAAATAGTGTTACCAGATGACATACTTATGTATGTAGTAAACTTATTTCTTTTGCGTTGTAAAAATACTTTTCTACTTTTTGGGTTGGACTACTTTTGAATTATGAACTGAAAGTGAGGTTTTTTTTTTTTTGCTCAACAAAAAAATGTTGGGGAAAATGAGGAAAGTGCCATTTTTTTGGTTTTTACCATACCAGTAGGTGGACTTCTTTCGTAGGCAGGTCATCTGGGAAGTCGGCCCATAACCCTTTTTTCAAATTAAAGTTTTGTTTAAATAGCCCATTTCTTCACCATGTAAAGGACTATTGCGACGAATGCAAAGGTAATTTTTAACTTATACTATGGTTAGAGATAGTTGCTGGTAATAGCCAGATTCATTGAGGAGAGGATCGTTTTATTGTTATATTGACCTCTTATAGAGGTTAAAGATTACTTTGAAGATCTTTGACAGCTATTACCGATCATGGATCTCACCAAGACTAACAACATTGCTAAAGCATGTAATCGATCCATTCTCGTTCAATGGGCCAAATCTAGTCCAATTTTGCAATAAGTAATATATAACGTAGGAAAGGATTTGTAGGCTGTTTAAATAAAAATTAAAGTGTGAAAAACAGTAACTTTCCACCGAAAAGTGAAAATCACACTTTGTTTAACTTTTTTCACTATGTGCAAAGTTTGCTTTATTTTCGCGCAAAATTATGTTATAATTGGAAATCCATTAATATACCGGAGCTATCTTGATATCTTATCCCGACATATGGAAGTCTATGGACAAAATTTAACGAAAATCAAACATAATTTGCCGAGCCGACTTTCATTTGCCGTTAAATGTGCGTATGTTAATGTAAATTAGGGTGATTCAAATTATTCTTTTCTTTCAAACAGGTTTATTAGTTACCTTAAAGAAAAAAATCGTTTATCTATTGTAAGTCGACAACTGCAATGGGGGCCAAAATGTTATCTTAGATACGTTTTAATGGAAAATATTTTGCTCTTTCCAATGAATTTGTTCCCGTTTGTGTAGAAATTTTCTTTTACCAAATATGGACGAAACTGGCAAGTTAGTAAAGCCTATCTTTCCAACTTAATCCTATGAAAAACTAAAATTTTCAATGAGCCACCAATAAATATCAATATAATGACCTCGCCTGGCACCAGGGGCAATGCCTGAGCTGATCTGATCTCCCCCACCAAATGAAATTACGCAACTGAATAATAGAAATCATGCGTTTTGATGAAATCTCTCGATTTGTATTAAATTTTTCTGGTTGGTTGTTTATTTTTCAACGACAATCACCCCTATCACTATTGTTGAAGTCGACTCTAAAATACTCGACTCTAAATACTTTCGTATCACCGTTGTCGAACTCGTCGTTTCAAATGACAAACGTAGAACAATTAATTACAATTCTCGAATTTCAAACGTCGATGTGAGAGCTGAGCGTATGGCCAAAAGTTATTAGATGCCAGTAAGGTGAATCGTATAATTTGGATGAGCTCAAAAGGAAAGGTTAAAAAAAATTCCACAAAATAAACGTGAGTCGCACGAGATACCCGGTCATAACCCCAATGGTCTTAATCTCGAAAATAATTTTCGTCTCATTTTTAAGGCTCATGATCACTTCTACAAACGGACATAATCCCCAAAAACGGACATAACGCCAAGTAGTTTTGGGCATTATTTTCACAATAATTGGTCGAAGCTGCCTAGCCACTTGCTCTAATTATGTAGAATTACTGTAGCTAGCGAAGCCAGTATTGGATATACGATTAATTTGAAATTTTTTAAAAATGTTACAAGTTCAAGGTCATCGGTGACGAGTTTCGTTTTTTTACACTTTTTTTTAATGAATAATTTAAAAAGTTCTTTGCTTAATACATCACAATTGACAGCAAATTTAAAAATATTTTTGAATTTCATCCACTCAGATTGTATAAGTCATCTTTCGCACAAATTACTGTCGGAAAAATAATCTATTACAAACATCATCGAGTCGAGCTAGTTCGGTGATCGCTTTTTTAGGTCGACTCGAAAGAAAAGTCGACAGTCACTAATGTCGACGCGGTGATAAGGATTTTTTCTTATTAGCGCGAAAGCGTGAAGCGTGAAAACGTTTTTTCTTATTAGAGGCGTGGCACCGCCCACTCAGGATTCAATCTAGCACCATACCAAATTTTATCAAAATCGATGACTCGGTTCAGCCGAAACAGCGTTTTTTCATATTAAGGGTGATGCCACGCCCCATTTAAGAATTAAGAGCTTCTAATTTCTTTTCTTGTGGTTCAGTCTATTTCCAAACCAAATTGAATTAAAATCGGTCCAGTAGTGGCAACGTATTTTCCGTTAGGGGCGTGGCACCACCTACGATTGAAAAAAAAGTAACCACTGCACTCCCTCTCTTCACAGCCTTCCTACAAAATAAAAAAATTAATCGATTATGATTATGGATGCTTACCAACTGCCAATTTATACATAGATATCTAAAGGAAGGCACCGTTTTATGGTCGCAATTTTCTTAAAAAAAAAAAATTCAAAAACACCCGTTCGCATACGAAAGCTCTTGAGAATACGAACATTTTGACACCTCAAAAACATTTTTCCGCTGCGCTCAATTTTGGGCAGACCACTGTGCCGGTTGACATGGAACATCCCATATATATTTAATATTTCTTATTGTGTGTTTATCTCGTGTTTTGTTTTTGCTTGACATATATGATAGGCAATTTCACGGTTGCATTATTTGAGCTTGACAAGATAGATCTACCATGAATTATATATTGTATACTATAAATTTTTGCTTAAATTTATATTTTCTACAAGAAATAAGGCCCAATATCTGACACCTTATTCACAGAGTATTATTTTGTGAAGGTGAATAAAAGTTTCTAAGGAAACGACCAAAAATAGATCAATGAAGTAAGAATATTTTACAAGATTTTGACCAATTTGTCATTATTGAAATTTAAAATTCACTCAATATTTTTGGTCAACTAAAATTTTTCAAACATTTTCTGGTTACTGGAATAATGACAACTATGTACTCTACTAAAACAGTTTTTTTTTTTTAGATTATTCTATTTGTATTTAATTTTATATATATTTTTATCTTACCTTGATGCAAATAAGTTGACATTTTCACAAATAATTTTATTTTTACACAATAGAAAGGGGAAATTTTTTTAATCACTATTATATTTTTGTAACACTCTAACTCATAAGCTCAGAGATTTTCAAATCTTTTATTTTTGCTTTTGTATCACTCTTAAAATGTTTTCACATGAATTAAAAACAAAAAATTACTTGCTCCAGAAATTTTCACTGGTTTTCAAGTATTTACATCACTTTTTTCTATTTATCGATAAGAACCGACGATCGGAGCGACTTGAAGGAAAGAATCGCGTTGATCAACTAAAACTTTGTTTTCGTAACAAACCGGCGGTAGGTGTTAGTCAAATTTATAGCTTATCAGCTTTGTAGTTTGTTTTAGGGTAATTGTAACAGAGGCTTTCAGCTAATAGACTATTTATTTTGTAAAAGTACTAAGAACACGTTGCTATTATTAATTGGACACATCTGCATTGCAATCAGATTGTAATATTATTTATACCACCTTGCGAGGAACTTTCCACCGAATGTTATTTGCTCATTCGAAAGCTTTCATATGAACCAAAAGCTTTAGCCTTAAACCTTTTTATGTTTTAAAAGCTTATTTACAGAAATTTGTATGAGAGAAACTAAAGTTTTATTTATTATTTATAAAATGAAAAGTCATACAATATTATTTTACAACAAAAGAAAGGAGCACTAGTTGTCAGAGCTATATAAAATAAAAGGTACTCGAAACTCACTACATGATTAGATTTTAATATACTTTATACCTTTCGCTAGAACACAGTATCAAATTATTGCACAATAAATAAGGCAACTTAATTTTTACACCTCTTTGAAATGGCGGGGTGAACCGGATGACGCTAATACTTAGATCCATTGTTAGATGGTCATTTTGTTCGCTTAATACAAAATACTATATTTTCTTGCAGTCTTTTTGCAGAATGATCTTACGTATGTAGTCGTTTATGTATAGAATTTGATCTGCAATATAAATCCTTTTGTCTTCAACCCAATACATACATACATACCTCATTTACAAATATTGTCAATTTTTACAAGAACAGATCGAATTTTGGCCAACAGAATTATTACAGTTCTAGAAGTTGGAAAGAATTTGAAGACACAATATTTGGCTGACGCTTGGCTTTCGGTATATTCTGGTTTTCAACAAATGGCCATATGAAAAAAGACAATACGCCAACATTTAACAACTGAATCTTATAGATCTCAAATACCGACAAAAAGTATATATAATTTATTATATTTATTTATTATTATAATTTATTATATATACTTTTTGCTCGCGTTGCGGCTGACTGCAGCGTCTTCTTGTATGCGGCGTTTTTTGCAGCAGTCGCATCGCGAAACTCCTGGTCATACCATTGGTTTCGAGGTTGTGGGCGTCGGAAACCAATGACTTCCTCGGCAGCAGTGCGCATGGAGTGGGAGATGTGGGTCCAAAGTCCACCGGCGTCGTTGGTTCCAGAGGTTGGTTGGTTGAGCTTAACCGAGAGTTGAGCGGAGTACGCCTCGGCAGTCCGTTGTGATTGCAGCTTGGCGACGTCCAGCTTTCGTTGCATGCCCGTGCGTACATTCTTCGCATCGCATGCGGATCTTAGCTGCAACAAGATAGTGGTCGGAGTCAGTGTTAACCCTCCGAAATGTACGCACGCTTGAAGCGTGCCTTCCGTCGATCACAACATGATCAATTTGGTTTTTCGTTTTTTGATCCGGGGATAGCCAGGTGGCCTTGTGAATGTCGAGGTGTTGAAATCTGGTGCTACTAACTACCATGTTTCGCGACGCGGCGAAGTCGATCAGTCTCAGACCGTTGTTTGAAGTGGTCTCGTGGAGACTGAACTGACCGACTGTAGCGCCAAAGATGCCTTCTCTTTCGACCTTCGAGTTAAAATCGCCGAGGACTATTTTTACATCGTGGGTCGGACAACGGTCATACACGTCCTCTAGGCTGGCGTAGAAGTCTTCCTTGGTGGCATCGTCCTTTTCCTCCGTCGGGGCGTGCGCGCAAATTAGGCTTATGTTGAAGAATTTTGCCTTGATACGGATCGTAGCCAAGCTTTCGTTTATTGGCGTGAACCGGGAAACTAGGTGGCGTAATTTTCGACATACAACGAATCCGCAACCAAATTCGTGACTCTCCGCATGGCCGCTGTAGTAGATATCACAGTTGGTCCGTTTAGAGCAGCCTTGTCCTTTCCATCGCATCTCCTGGATGGCGGTGATGTCAGCCTTTATTTTTACGAGGGCTTCCGCCAGTTGGATAGTTGCACCTTCCCTATGGAGGGTCCGGACATTCCAGGTGCATATCCGTAAATCATTGTCCGTTTTTCGTTTGCAGTGGTCGTCATCGTAGTGGGGGTTATTATCCGAGGCTGTTTTGGTTTTCATTGGAAATGATGATAATGTGTGGTGAGACCCAAACCCTACGCACACATTCCATGTTTTAAGTCTAAGAGAGACTCGCCTTCTCACAACTAGCTCACCCCCGGAGGCATCTCCAGAGGATACTTGGCCAAAAGGCCGGAAGTTTGTGAGCTGCTTGAACTGCTTGCAAAAGAATCATCCCTGGCCACTCCCAGGTGAGTGGCGATCTTACCCACTTACGTGGACTTCTACAAGCAGCCCCATCATCCACTTCAATACTGTTGGTTTTTTTTTTAAATTTACGCGGACGCATCTACAAAAAAAATATCTTCAAAAATTATTATTTTAGTGACAGGAAATGGCACTAACGTCAATCGAAATTTTGTTTTCCGATGAAAAAATTGTTAAAGTGCAAAGAGTACTCCTAATAAGGTTTTGAATTCTAGTGATGTATAACAGGGTAAACATTCACATTTTTTAAATGGAAAAATCGAATTTCGGGACTAAATATTATCTATTACAGAAAAAAAATTAAAAATCTTTATTTTTCAAAAAGCACGATTTTTATCCAAAAAGGATCTTCAGGAGAATCAAAAGTGCTCCATTGATTTTTCTCGGAACGAAAAAAAAAATATGATTCAGAATTCGTTCATAAGGGCCCTTCTAACTTTTGAGTCGGCGTCTGGCTGACTTTATTTTGCTTCATACAAATCTACCTGGTCTAATGTACATCTAAGCATATTAAATAAATAAAATTTAAGAACCTACATAATATAATATAAGTTGGCAGGATAATAATTATCTGATGTTATATAAATACATGTATTAGTTAAGCTTAGGGCCTGTGCTGTCAAAGCTAGATACCATATTTCATCTAAATTCAAATTTTTTGTTACTTTTTACTTATTATATAAATAAATAAATAAAAATGAAAACCATAAAAATATTAATTTATTCTTTATTGATTTTTAAAGTACACAAAAAAATATGATTTAAGTTCTTAATAAGATAAATTAGTAAATTAGACTGATTCGTTAGCTTTTTATTATTTATTGTGGATACGTCAACACGTCATTTATAAAACGTATAATCTGAATACATAGAGCATTTTCGGATTAAATTAAAGGAAACCATTTTGCAACGTATGCCACAAGAGTAAGGAGGCCTACCATAAGGAATTTTGTAAAACTCAAGTAATTTCTCAAGTTAGTTAAGCTATTTACCTGTTTTTAATAGTATTTTTTAATTATAATTTTGCATATGTAGATATCAAATATTTTTATTTTAAGTTTTAAATTTAAAGCATAAAACCAAAGACAACCTCAAACCCGACAGTCACTGTATTTGCTTTAATATTGTTTTTTATATCGAAAAACAAAAAAAAAAAAAAAAAAAATATTAAAGATAAGTTCAGCTTTTAATTTTGATTTTAAAAAGTCATTTATATATAACTGAATTTTTCCTACGGCAAAATGTATTGGGGTTTTTAATTATTTTATGGTCATATGAAATCAAAAAAACACTGAGCTACAATATATTCAAAATCGACTTTTTAATTGATTATAATGCACCTTATCAAAATACATGTTCTTGCCAAATTTTACACTCCATACAATTAAAAACAACGTTCTTATCTTAAGTTTAACCTGAAAAAATGTAGAAAAATTTTGGTTTATTTTTCATTCTAAAAAATTTTTTTGCTTCTCTTGGTAAATTTTTTTTAATGTACTCGTAACTTAGGGCATTATTGATTTCATATACTTAAAACATGTTTTAATAAAATTCTTTGAGAAGATCTTTTAAGCTAAAAATCAAGCCCAAAACATTTTATTTTGAATAATTGAAAGCGGTGAAAACGGTCTTGTTAAAATGTGTTCGTCCAGAAAATTAATTGTGTTTTCTAAACTCGAATCAGTTAAATGATAGATATATAACATATATATGCAATTCACACTTATAGTAATATTGCAATGTAACAAAATTACAGTTTACTAAGTTTCACAACTTACGACACTTTAATAAATTCGATAGGTGGTAATTTGCATTTATATGGGAAGCACTAACAACACAAGTAAGCACCTCGCAAAATTACAACAATGTAATTTTACCAGCTCAATTAACAACGAAGTATGAACTGCATAATTGTTTGATAAGTAGAAATATACAAATAAAGATATATAGAATTAGGTTTCAAATGGATAAATGTTAAAAATTTCAAGGCATTCATGGCGATTTTTATTCATCTTTGATTTCTTCGCAAAATGATGTAAAGAAATTATGAAAAAAATATATACCTAGAACTTCCTTCATATCTTTAAGTTTATAAAATTCTCAAATAATCAAATGCTTTTTCAAATAACTCGAAAAATATTAATGCTTCATTAGGTTATAAGGGGCACGGATTCGTAAAATTTTTAGATCAATCAAACATTCAGTATTTACTAGATATACTCATATGTAAACAAATCTTTCTTGGGAATTATTTATGAATTTCAATATACAACATTTTTGAATGATTGATCAAACCATTTGTGTCGTTCTAATGGCTGAACTTTTGAAGTAACAAGATAATTGCATCGATAATTAAACAACAAATACGTTCATACTTCAAAATTTTCATATTCTCCAAATAATTTGCAAAAATGTTTGGTTTTGTATGATTTTTTGAATTTTAAGGACTACGAGAAAGTGTATAGTTTAAATGTGAAGTGCCCAAATTGTATTAATATCTAATTTGATTATATAAAAAAAATATTTATAACGATAATGCAGCATAGTATGATAATGCATAAAATATATAAGGTATAAAATATCCAAAATGATTAACGTTGTCATTAGTTAGGATGAGCGTATTTTCCAGCAAAGATGATCGGTCCAGATTTACTCTTGATGGCATAAAGGAATGGCCTGTTGGCGTTGAACGTGGGTGGTGGCCCACTTCTAATGTGCCCTATTCCGGCTGTGGATAAAATACAATTTAACAAATCTTGATAAAAAAATGCAGAACAATGTGACAGTGACTAAGTAAATCAGTATCAGACTAAAATAAAGTTTGTTATGTGCAGTACATTAATCTGTTATTTAAAATTATGACAGAGCTTATGTAAAATTAGTCAATTGAGTTATTGTAAAAAATCAGATATCAGAGTGGTTGACTTTTACATTCTCATTACAGTCTTGCAAAGTATTCAAATTTTTATAATAGTTAAATCGTTATTGAATGTTCTGTACCCTGGATATCTAGGGAGCGTCCATAAGCTACTTGCTTCAGTTTTTCAGCCATTTTCAACTGTTGTAACATTTTTCAACCTCTCTCAACTTTTTCAACACTTTCCATATTATTTCGATTTCTCGACACATTTCAACATTTCTAATATTAAATTATATTATCTTCTCATTCAACCTTTCTCAATTGCTTTCAACATTTACCATTTTCTTCTTTTCATTTTCTCCGACATTTTCAGCCTTTATCACATTTCTTTTTTCGATTTTTACAGCGATTTCTGATTGTTCCAACATTTCTGTACCTCTTCCAATTTTCTTCAACATTTTCCATTATTTTTTTGACACATCTGAACTTTTTTAGGCTTTTCAGCCTTTCGCAATATATTTCTAAGCTTTCCGACTAATTTAAAATTTTTCAACTTTTTGAAATATTTTCCATATTTTTTGACTTATTTACCTTATTCATTTTTTTTCAATATTTTCATACTTCTTCTGTTTTATCAATCTCTTTCGATCTTTTTAAGCCAAAATCGCTACATAACATTTTGCAATTTTGAAATGTGAAATTGTGAATTGTTGTGAATCTCACAACATAAATCGCTTGAACAAATTATATAGTTCACTTTTTTTAAGCGAAAATAAAGCTCATAATCCAACCTATTAAATGAATACAATAAGATACAACACTCCACTTAGAGCTCATTACGATTTGGAGAACTTGAAACTGATTATAATATATCATTGAGAGTCAGCGCAATGTACCGGAAAAGTTATTAATTTTCTCATCAGAGTCAGTAGATGGTAGTGCATGATGAATAACATAGAAAAATAGATGATCTAAGGCAAACTTTTTTGGATCGGGTGTGCTGGTAAATATTGTGTTTTTCGTATTGGAATTGCTGTATAAATCGCAGCAGAAAAAGCGCTAATGTATTTTTTTATGAGCAAACAAGCATTATCTACTTAATTATTATACATTGTTGAGTAGTGAAGTTGAGTTAGAACAAATGTTGTATATATTGTGAATATATATGTCACCGGCCAAACTAGTTTTTTTGACAAACTAGTTTATCCTAGGCCAAACTAGGTAATTTGAAGGCCTGAAAGTATGCAATTAAATTTTAATGCAAAAGCACTGTGAATAGCGAAGTCAGTGTTGCACATATTATAAATTGAACCGCGGCCGAAGGCCGCCGCGAAGCCAATATTGGACATATTGGAATGTAATTCTGAGCAGCGGCCGAAGGCCGCCCAATTACCCCCACTTACAAATTGTCAAGTATATAATGAAATTGACAAATTTTGTGTTCTTACTTTGCTACTGTCGTAGTCTTCACTATCCACAGTGTTTTTGCATTTAAATGTCATTGCACATCTATAAGCTTAAGCTAACTTGTTTGGCCTAAAACTAGTTTGGCCGGTAACATATACATATTTATTTAAATTAATCAAAATCTTCTTATGTATTTATATAAAAACTATTCCAACAAATTTTTATTGCAATTAATTGCACATACATATATATATATATAGATGAACAGTAAAGAGAAAAACTTACCAGTTGATCCAGATGCCTCCGTACCTTCTTCATTTATTTCGATAAAGGCTTTATGTATGACTTTGTCAACATACAGAGGCTCGGATTTTTCAAGTATTTTGCCAAGTTCAGCTCCATTCGAAAACAAGCGAGATATACCCAACTACGGAAAAAAGTATTTTAATTTTATTTACAATTTCTAAACCGCCCATAGTGGTGAATTTATGGACAAAATATGTCACTTCAGAGACACACGCCCTTTACCAATTTAGCTTAAGCTTAGCTTGGTATACTTTAGGACAAGACTTACATAAGGATATCACAGTTTTAGGCGCCTTAGTTCTCGAAATAACAAAGTCCCAAAAATTAAATTTCGATATTTGATATTTTTGGAGTGAAACTTCTTTAGCACGGGTGTGATTTGAAATTAGATGTGTATTATGAAACGCAAAAAGCCTGTGTTGGACACAGTACAGTGAACCGGTACCAAAGACCGCCGCGAAGCCGAGATTGGACACATAGGAGGATGTAAACCCTGAGCCGCAGCCAAGGGCTACCCACATACCCAAACATATCAACATTTCAATGGTTCGAAAAAAAAAAATTTATCGAGCCAATTCCCCTCAAGTATTTTTCAAAGGATAGGTATATTTAGAAACAAAAATTGTATTTTTGAAATATTTATGGTGAGAAGAGTGTGGAAAATGGGAAGCGAAGGGAAATGGCTTGACAAATTTTTTTTTTCGAACTCAGTGGAAAAACTTTATACAAGAATAAGTGCGTTTCCGATCAAACATTTTCTTTTCGTTGGCCTGTTTAATTTGAGATTTTTTAGTTAACACCCTCTGTTTTGTGTAGATAATTTTTTTTCCTGAGCTAACTGTTAAAATCTTAGTCCAAATGTTTTCGATAGATTTTTTAATGGCCTTTCGAATGGTTACTGGATATTTTTTTTTGCACAGCAAGAACTTAAGAAATATATTAAAATTAGTAATCTAAAGTAATAGTTGATCGTGTCATCCTAACATATTTTCATTACTAATAAGCCGCTTAGGTCTAAGTAAGTAACATATTCGTACATACCTTCTTCAATGCATCATTTAATTCCAGCTTGAATTCGGCTTTAAATTTGGGGAGCTTGACAGTAACTTCAAGCAAAGATAATTTGCTAGTTATTGAACTCAATTGAAAATTAGCCAATTTTCCCTCAAGAGCCTTAAGACCAGTGCGGGAGTTTGGCAAAATAATCAACATAGACAAATCAGTGTCCACATATGGCAATTCTACAGCAAATGCATCTAAGTCATGCAATCTCGCGATATGGAGCTTAGACGTCAATGTCATCATTGGTACCTTAACAGTATCCGATTCATTCAAATAGAAATCTTCAGTTTTTGTTTCATTTTTCGAAAATTGTGTTTTCCACACTCCTTTGAAATGTATTGCATTAAGAAGCACGAAACGAGTTAGACTATCGAGATCTTCTGGATTTACTATGTCCTTAATAAGATGGTTTGTTTTTGATTCGGCCCAACCGTTAATTTCACTTGCAGCCTTCTCGCTTTCTGCAAAATTAATCTCTCCTGCAGTTGAAAAGAATTTTTTATTAAGAATTTCATTGAATTCCTTGCGTGCAGTGTATCCCTTCATAAGATAGATTCTGTTGGCGATTTTTAGTACATCACTTTTAGCATAAGTAGCCAGGGCACTGCTAAATGAATCAGCTATGACTGAATTATCGTTGGAGACCAAATGTAGACCTCGGTCAATTTCTTCGGCAGTTTTGCCTTCGGCTCCCATGCGTACCATTGCAACGCATGTTTGAATGGAGAAGGGTGAAAAGATAATGTTCTTGTTGGGCTCTTCATCCACTAATGTTTTATAGACATCAACGGCAAAAAGTTCAGAGTTCTTGGAAAATTCTGCTTGTTGTTGAGCATTGGGCGACATGATTTTGTTGTAAGTGAGGAAATAGAACAACATCAATATTGTCGAGGTATATTTTTTGGGGAAAACTGAAATCAGAATTAGAAACAAATGTTAATAGTTACTTAGTAAGAAATATGGACATAATCTTCAACATATCAATATTATTTTAATCCACTAGGAAAGCTGGCTCCGGTATTTTGAATGTGATATTAAACTTTGACCTGTCAGCTAATACAAAGCAATTGCTCCAAATATTTTAAAAGAGAAAGTAAGAAGAGGAAATTTTAACTTGTCAGAGCTGAACCTTTCGCATTTTCGCTCTTGCAGTATTGTCCTTTGAACTTTAACCAGAGAATTAGATTTTAGTTTTTGATTTAACCCAGATAGAGCCACAACATTTTTTTTTAGAATGTTGAACTTTATTACAAAGCTTAGGTCAAGATCGCGTCCTAAACATTTTTTTTTATTAAATAGCTTCTATTCGTATATGCATGTTTAAATAAATGGCATGTTCTAGAATTCTTCGAGAATACTCGATTTTCAAAAATTTATTCATATTTGAGTATATCCTCAATTAAAAAAATAAAAAAAAAATATTCTTAGGGTTGTTACCAGAGCTGTAAAATTTTCATTTTTCGGAACTTGGTAAAGAAAGTGAAGAAAGTTTCATTTTTTTTTTAAAATTTTTTTTTGATTTTCCTTATTAACACATAAAAAAGTATTGAAAAAAAATTGTTAGCTATTTATTAAGCCTATAAATAATGAAAAAAGCCATGGTCTCTGCGCGCGGGTATAGCTTTGATATTTCTTGTGTAACAGTTCAGATCCTTTGTTGTTTTGTTGTAGAAGATATATTCTTGTCCCACGATATTGATCGTAAGCCACTTTGAAAATAAACAACTCATAGAATTAAAAGCATAGAGCTTAGATTATTGTGAACAAACGTAAGATTGCACAAGTTAGCAAGCTGTCGAAACTTAATTTCTTTCAAATCTAAAATTATATTCCGAAATAATAAATCATCGTACTGTGCCATTAAAGTCACTTTGCTTAATTGAATTTCATTGGTATTTTCCGCTTGTTATATTGAAAATTGTATATTATCTCAAGATTATGTCAGCTGTTGACGGTAAATTCTTTTGGAATACGTCTTGCGATGACATCAATACGAAGTTTTTTTATTGTAATATACTATACATATCGTCATTTAAAATCCAAAAAGACGTATCAACGAATTAATTCAAAGTAGCCTTTTTTGTTTTTATGATGTATTTAACTATATTAAAAGTCTCTGCAAATAATACTGGCCATGCACAGTAGTCAAATTGTGCTTATAAATATCAAGCCAACTTGCATTTTCTTAAATGGATTTTGAAGAAAAAGTTCATTGTACTATTTTTGTTAACGTATAGTATAAGATTTTACTCGGATCTGAATGTTATTCCTAACATTTTCCTAAGAAAGGTGTTCCTGTTTCTGTTATTTAAGTCCTCCATTTAAACGACGTGATTAGGGGCTAACTTAATGTGACCATATGATTTGCGTTTCACGGGACAAGTCAGCGATTTTGATTTTCCGTCATGTTATGAAATACATACATATATCTCATTTTGCTAGGGTTTTCGTTTGTGAAAGTGAAAACCTTTTTTAGTAAATATTTTGACTTACTTAAATAAATCTTTGTCATTGTTGAAACAAATATCTGAATGTGAAAGTGAGAAGCAAAAAAAAATAATGGAAGCATGCAAGCTAAATTAGGGCGTTATCTCAGAATCAATCATAACTCCACTAATTTGATCGGTTTTTTTAAGTGTCTGATATCGTGTACAATTCTTGAAAAGAAGTATTTTATTTTTGATATTAATATATCATATGTGTTAAAAGTATCTGGAATTGGTAAGTAAAGATTAAAAAAATTATCAAAATTAATTTTGCTGCCTTCAAAGTATGTAGACCCCACCGTTTGCAAGTTTCATTAGAATAAGTAGTACTTGAATACTTTAAGAATTATCTAAGAAATTTACTGAATCAATTTCGAAATGTTTTAACCGTGCAAAAATATGTTTAGCTCAGAGTTATAGTGGCTATATTTAATTATGATAAATTATATAGCAGCCTCGCTCTTCGCTTTAATCAAAATATAGAAAACTCTCTACTAAGTGAGGTATTAATATCGGTCATTCTTTTAATAACTGCACACTTTGTTTTTTTGGCGTTTTTGAACATTTTTTTTTAAACGAAATAGGATCACTAAATCATTTTTGTTAAGAATGACTAATTTTCTTAATAGAAAAATTTTTCTCAAAATTTTTTCAATCTAAAATATTTTATTTATTTTGGTTTTTTATATATTATTCTTCAATGAATCCTAATAATGCATGTGCTTTCATATCGAAATTCCCGCCATAACTTTGGAAACTACGAATTTTTTAGTGATTTTTTTCAACATAAAATTCGACATAAATTTTTTTTATGTTTTTTTTTTCGTTTTTTTTATATTGTTATTTTCAATCAATCCTAAGAATGTATCTGCATTCAAATTGATATTCCCGCCATAACTTTTTAAAATATGAGTTTTTATAAAGACGCGCATCTGTTTAATTTTATGAATTGTATGCGATTTTCCAATTTTCCAGTTGACAGACTTTGTCTGTATTAAAGTTTAGACAGAGCTATGACATTTTCATCCATAGGCTGTAAAATAGGAGTCACGTTTGGTAGAAGGAACATTACAACAATGTTTTCAACATCGCTTTGACCTTCTTCGTGACTTACTGCGTTCTCACAGAAAATTCGCTCAGAAATTAGAATCTCTGTTCTAATCTCTGTTTTAATTTCAGAGCTTAAATTTTTCTGTTCAAAAACTAGGAATTTTCTTTCTAATTTCCAAGCTGCATACATAAAATAAAATAGTAAACTAATTTCCAAGCAATTCTAATTTCCGAGAATTCTGATTTTCGCGCTTTGCCTGTATATACAAATTAAAAACCCATAAGAAAATCGGATTGATTTTTTCAAAAATTTTGTTGGCTACAACATATTTGCCTAACATATTGACAATATTAAAAGAATTCCTCACAAAATTTTTTTCTTTAAAAATTATTTTTGTTTTAAATTGAACTTTATGTAAAGATATGTATTTGTATCTTACCTTGATTAGAATATGTTGACATTTTCACTGAAAATTTTATTTTAAACACAATTGAAATTGGAAAGTTTCTTAATCACTAATACACTTCTGTTACACCCTTATTTATGCTCAGACTTTTCCAAGTCTTTTTTCTCGCTTTTGTATAGCTTTTTATATGATTTTACAAAAATTTTAGTAAAAAAATTACTTGCAGTCAAAATTTTTAATAGTTTTCAACTATTTAAATCATTTTTTTTTTATTAGATTATTGTGTTTCGATAAAATCCGACGAGCAACGCGACTTGTACAATCGCGTTGATCAACTAAAACTTTTTTTTGAAGAAAACCGGGTGGTAGGTGTTTTTTAAATCTATAGCTTAACAGTTTTGTAGTTTTTTTTTCAGAATAATTGTAATAGATTCCGCAAAAGCACTGAGAACACGCTGCTATTATTAATTGAACACAACTGCATTGCAGTCGGACTGCACCATTATATATACCACCTTATGAGGAATTTCCGATAAAAAGTAATTGCTTATTTGTGAAGCATGCATAATTTTAATTGAAAAGCTGTTTTCGAAGAAAATTGTATGAGTGAAACAATTTATTTATGAAATGAAAAGTAAAACAATATTATTTGACAGTAAAATAAAATAGCATTAGTTGCTAGGTATATAATATAAGGTACTCGAAATATGATATCACACCGTCAAAACAAAAGAGCCGCAAATCAAAATAACGAGTTTTCGAGTTATGTATGCCACTATATAGCTCATTAAGTGTTCTTAATTTTAGTCTTGCTACCATATTTCTAGCTCAATTAATAACTTCTGTAACACATTTTTAGACAAGGGATATTTTGTTCTGAAATTTTTCTTAACAAAACAAGACCGCCTCATTTCAAAATATTAATATTTTGCTATTAAATTAAAGAAAAAACAATTAAAACAACAAAGCCTTAAATCAAAAAAGATATCTTAAAATATTTTCCATTAAAGTTTTTACAGTGGCAAATCAAAACTAGGCAGTATAGTTCTCTATAGTTCCAAAAATATTTTCAATCAAAGTAATTGCAACACTGCCACATTCCGAAATATGTCAATGTTACTCCATAAATTTGTGAGATTAGTTTGTAGTATTTCAGTTCAAGACTGTCATAACTATAAATATGGCTGTCTTCAAATTCAGTGGAAAATTTCAGATATCTTTAATCTCAATTTTCTCGAAACTTAAAATTTTGAGATGCGGCTCTCTTGTTCTGACGGTGCGATATGTACAGATACGGAGAGTATATACTTTAGTGATTGTAAAATATTAGGGCAATTAAACTTTTCGCCTCTTATTCTGCGTTTTTATTTGCAGCTTTTTTGCAGAATGATTTTTTTGTAGCCTGGCTTTTCCTTTCAAGCGAAATATTAAAAAACCTCCACTTCGCCCAAAACCAATCGAAAAATCGCCCTAAAATGACAGTGAATATTTAACACAGGGCGACCCAAAATTGTTATTAGCACTAAAATGATTATCTTTTGAATGATATTTTTTTCTATTCTTAACATCATAAGACGTTTAAGCTTTAAAATTCTTTAGGCCTTGCAATAGCTCGTTTTTTTTTTTTTAAATTAAAAGTTATGCAAATTCCAAATCCACTGAACACTATGTAAAACTCAGAAAACTCATAGCAAATTGAATTGATTTTTTCAAATATTTTCCAAAATAAGTAAAGAGTATCCCAATAAGAGTGCACTTTTTTTATTTAAAAATTAAAATACGTATTTTTTAAGCGAGTTGTGATATTTTTATTGCATTGTAAGTAGACATGGCCCGATTAAGTATTGAATAAAATATACGGCAAATGGCCACAACGGCTCTGATGACAGGCCATTACCCTTGTCATGAAATTTTCTATGACTTTGTCACAAAGATGAGGCTGTATCTCACCGATGACGCGTTGGATCTCTACCTTGAGCTCAGGAATTGTTTCTTGTTTATTTACATAAGCCCGAGATTTCACAAAACCTCAAAGAAAGAAATTCCATAATTAAATCTTGGTGGGCAGTTGACATCAGATTTTCGTAAGATGATTTGGTCTGGAAATTGTTGTTGCAATAAATTGATAGTTTCATACGCGGTGTGTCAGATAGCGCCGTCTTGTTGAAACCACATGTCGTCCAGATCCATGCCGCTCATTTGGGGCTACAAGAACTCCGTTATCATGTTACTGTAACGAATTCCGTTCACAGTCACTGGAATTCCAGCCTCAATTTCAAAAAATTAAGGCCCAGTCACTCCGCCTGACCAAAAAACCAATCACACAGTTGCTCGTTGTGGATGCATTTGTTTCTCATGGATCGCTTGAAGATTTTCTGAGTCCCGAATTCGACAATTTTGTTTATTCAGATGGAAATGCGCTTCATAGCTAAAGATGACTTTTTTTCCGAAAAATCAGCATTCACTTCACTTTGCTCCATTACCCATTGAACAAATTGCCGGCGCTTTGCAAGGTCTGCTGGTTTGAGCTCTTGAGTAAGCTGAATCTTGTACTGGTAAAGGTGGAGAGATCTTTCACTAAAATTCGCTGCATAGTGCTTCGTGAAATTTGAAGTTGTTGAGAACGATGCCGAATAGGTGTTTTCGGGTTTTCGGCGACACTCTCGCTTACCGCAGCAATGTTTCAAGAAACCAACCGGCACGTTGACGCAAAAGAGACTTACTGTCCATAATCGAATTTTTTGACCACTTTTTTAATTCTTGACACATTAGGTGGACTTTTTCGACCGAAAATTCCGCGAAATTTGCGAGCAATCTCAGTGTAACTTTCCCCATTTTTGTAATGGGTTTTCACAATGATAACGCGTTGTTTTTTTGTGTAGCGCTTAATTTTTAATAATTGGAACAATCATAGGTTACAGCTGTCAAATTTCAGATTCGCAACTTACATGAAAACAAAATTATACAAAACTTAAAAAGTGCGCTATTGGGACACCATTTAATATATCATCTTCATCAATATTAAATTTTTTTATTAAAATTTATTTGTTTTTTCTATTGAAATTTAAATATGTATATCTTACCTTGATTCAAATAGGTTGACATTTTCAATGAAAATTTTATTTTAAACACAATTGAAATGAAAAAATTTTTTAATCACACTTGTGCTATGCCCTAAGTTACACTCAAACTTTTCCAAGTCTCTGTCTTTCGCTTTTGTGTCACTTTTTATATGTTTAATTGGTTGCCTCTCGAAATTTTCAATGGTTTTCAACTATTTAAATCTTTTTTTTAAGACTATTACGTTTCCCAGTTATCGATAAGAGCTAACGTGCAACGCGACTTGAAAGGAAAAATCGGGTTGATCAACTAAAACTTCGTTTTTGAAACAAACCGGTGATAGATGTTAGGCAATTCATTAGCTTATCAGTTTTGTAATATTTGCAGAGTAATTGTAAGCGTGGCTTTCTAGTAATGGTCGATTTATTTTGTAAAAATACTGAGAGCACGTTTCTATTATTACTTGAACACAACTGCATTGCAGTCAGACTGCACTATTATTGATACCACCTTGTGAAAAATTTCCCATGTTATGTAATTTGCTTATTCGTGAAGCATGCATAATTTAAATTTTGTACAGGAATTTGCATGAGAGAAACAATAGTTTTATTTATTTATTAATAAAATGTAAAAAAAAAAAAAATATTTTACACAAAAATAAAATAAAATATATAATAAAATACCTCGTTTTCTCAAAAACAGTTTTTTTTCGATACTTTGTCAAAAAATATTCGATACGTGTTTTTGGAAAAAGTTTTTCCGGACTTATTTTCGAAAATACGATTTTTTGAAAAACACAAGTTTTAAAAATACATGGATTTTCGGACGCTTGTATTTCAAAATATACGCGTCATGTAGAAAAATCGTTAAGGCATAAAAGTTAGCATTTAACGTCAATTTTCATATTAAAAATTTTCTTCTCTTAAGTTATAAACAAAAATTTTGCAATTTAAAACTTAAAATCGAAAATTTTCTTATTTGGGTATGTTTATTTTTTTTGATTTTTTTAGAGAAAAAATAAAGTCCTAGCAATCATTTTGCAATTTATTTCAATTTGGGCCGAGTTCAGGTTCTCTAGATATGAACTTTTCTGTGTCGCCACGCGCAAAAATTAGTCACAAAATATCTAACAAAATCATAGAAAAGAATCAATGCAACGCAGTAACGCAAATGGATAACGGTAAATGTACAATGCACGATTTATGTAATATCAACGCTTGCGTGCGCGTCTTTTACCTTGCGTGCAGTATTTTTTATCAGAAGACCAGAGTAATAGAAAGATGAAAAACCCTCGAAAGCTGGCCAAAATTCAAGCTTAAATGAAGTAAATTCGGATAATTTTTCGAAGTAATTTTTTGCGCTAAATCCGAATTTGGCCTCAAAATTGACCAATCACATCAGAATTCTGAAATATTTGAAGTTAAATACCTAAAAATGAGTTTTTTTTTCTACTACTACTACTACTACTTTTCATATAAGCAACATCAAAATCGAAAACTCGATTTTTTTTTGGTCACTCTAATATACTTTATACCATCTAACTAAAACATAGAAACAAGTAATCGTACAATACTATATGAAGCGACTAAATTTCTCACCTCTTATTCTGCATTTTTATTTGCAGCAAATTTGCATAATTATTTTTTGTAGTCTTTTATGCATAGAATTTGATCTGCAATTTAAATCTATTTTCATACTTTCGTAGATCATACCTGGAGTCTATAAGGCCAAAATCATCATTTCTTTTTTGAATTTCTCTGATAGTTTTTAACAGAAAACTGTGCATTTTCTATTAAGAAATTTTTAAGTTATGCTCTGATAGACATCAAAGTCATGAATCATACACAAGAAGTGTAGTATGGACTTGAATTAAGTTTAAAAATAATTCGCAAAATACGGTTTTAGGACGCATATTGGGAATATCCACAAATTTAAATTTATTACAAAAATTGAATCTCTTACTGCTAATACTCATCACTGCATAGTACGAGACTCTCTTTTGGATGGCTTGTGCATACAAAGCCTTACTAAACATATCTTTCTTTTAATTTAGGTATACTTACGTTAACCCATTTTTCGGGCCGAATGGTACGTCCTCTTTTGTGACGATATCTCCCGGTCCCTTATGACATTGCAGTGAAGCTGTACATTAAATAGATGCATTACCTTTATTTTACAGAAGCGTAAAATAAATCGCGCCACGTACATACATATATCAAATTTAATGTAAGCAAACATATTAGTTCCCATTCCTTATTAAACAATTTTAATTTTGCTGAATGAAATTTTATGGTTGTACAATAATTTTGAAATATGTGTGACGTATTCGATCAATTCCGCCGCAAAGCTACGAATGCGTTGCTGAAGATGCAAGACAAAGCAAATCAAAGTGCTGCATTTTTTAAGCCATGTCCCTAGGGAACCATGAGCATTTGAAATCGGTTTTTTTATTAAACGATATATTACTACTATATATCTACTATTTTTAAACGATCAAAAATTGTATGTACTACTATACTTAAACGAGCTTAGATTGTATGTAGAAATATATAAAAGTATAAATATGTATATAAATTAAAAGTTGAACTTTATTTCGAAAACGGCTTCAGCGACTTTGATGAAACTTGCGAATTTGGTGCATGTGTGAACGAAATTGGGATTGATAGGTTTTTAGGCGCGTGGCACATCCCCAAGCTTTCATTTTTACAACGTGATATCTCGCAAACTATTCAAGATATTGTAATGAAATTCGGTAGACGGATGCAGATCATAAATATCTTAAATTGTATGTTTGTGACTATTAACTCTGAAATTTAATGGACTTCGACGGACTAGCATCAATAGGCGTGGCAGATCCCACACAAGCAAAAAACGTTTAATCTTATATTGAGTGTACTATAGGAGTGATCCTAATAAAATTTGGTGTTGAGATGTCAGATACTATAAGCTTATAAATTAAAATGATTTCGACGGTATAACATCAGTAGGCAGATTTTATATTTAACTTACTATCAGAGTAATCCTAATAAAATTTGTTGTAGAGTTGTCTGTTTCTATAAGATTTGATATTAAATGGAACTCGACGGGATTGTGTGGACATGGCACCTGCCATGTTACCAAAAAGTTAGTACTCTGACATTTCTAGCCTTTTTCTTATAATTTTTGACAATTTCAACTTTTGTCAACGTTTTCCCCATTTTCCTTTCGACTTTTCCAACTTCTTTCAATTTTATTGAATTCACCGATTCTTTCAACATTTACACAACTTTTTCAACCTGTTTCGATTTTTTCCTAAACTGTTTTTCAACTTCTTTCAATATTTTTTTTTTTTGAATTTTCAAACCTCTTCCTTTCCACTTTTTTCAATATTATCGACGTTATTAGCCTTTTGCTATTGTTTCAACGTCTATCAACCTTTTTCGACCTCGACTTTTTTCGTCATTTTCCATATCTTATCCATTTTTTTTAGCTTTTTACAACTGTTTCAACATCCTTCAACCTTTTTCAACTTTTTTTCAACATTTTCTATTTTGTTCAACTTTTTCAATATTTTTAACTTTTTTCGGCTTTTGAACATTATTCAATATTTTTCAAATATTTCCAACTTATTCAATCTGATTCAATTTTTTTCGACGTTTTTCAATTTTACCGACTTTTTTAACCAGTTTCAATATTTTCATATTTGGTCGCCTGATACCTTAAATGAAATGGTATTTATATTAAAAGACCTTGAAGTGGCGCCGTAAATAAAATATTTGCAGTACCTTTACTTTGTAGAAACATAAAATTCCGCAAGACATTTTTGCATTTACTATGCTCTTTAAGAGTTATATAGAACCGTTCTTTAAAAGAAGATCTCGTGAAAATATTCGCTAAAGGGGTTTTAAGAGACAAAAAAATCCTATTTAAGACCAAAAAAGCACCTTCTATGGGGCCCATCAAGAGGTTTATTTAGGAGATAGTTGTGACGTTTTCAAAACCCCTACAATACACCTAGTGGTTTATTGAGTTTTGTTATTGTATTTTTGATATTTAGAGTATTTAAAAAAATCACTTATTTTGTTTTTAATAAGATAAACTGGTCAGCACTAGCTTTGGTGCCAAGAAGTTTTGCTTTTTTTTTAACTGATGACCTTTTATTGATTACATTATTATATATATGGAACGTTCCACATCAACCGGGACAGTGGCAGTGCCACGCCCTAGTAAAGAATTCAGAGCTTCCAATTACCTTTCTTATGGTTCAGTCTATCTCCAAACCAAATTTTATTAAAATCGGTTCATAACTTTAGCCGTGGAAACGTATTTTCACTTTAGGGGCGTGGCACCGCCTACTATTAAAAAAAAAGTATACACTGCACTCCCTCTCTTCACAATCCTGTCAAAAAAAAAAAAAATTACGCGATTATGCTTATGGCTGATTAACTACTGCCAATTTATACATAGATATCTAAAGGTCAGCAATAGGCAGCCATCATACGGTGATCCCACCGGCCTTGGTATCTTTCTTGAGGTCCTGGTAAAACCACTCCCTTTGTTCTTCGCTATAGGATCCAAGATTGTCTGGGAATTGGTCAAGATGAATGCGAAGGTAGTGCACTTTGATCGACATATTACATCCTAAGTTATTAAAGTGCTCTAGCATGTCATTTACAATTTCGGAGTAGTTACTTGACTTGTAATTTCCGAGAAAGTTTTTAGTAACTTCAGCAATCGAAGTCCTCGCAGGTCGTTCGAAATTGTTTATTGAACTTAAGAAATCTCGGTTACGTTCGGCGTACACATTTTTTTCAAAATTATTTTGATTGCTTTGACTAAAAAGCAGCGGTCCATGTTAATAAATCTTGGTGGCCAAACATAGCCCTTGTGGAGAGTGCAACGATTCAAATATTGGTAACGAATCTTGACTGCCAAACATAATTCCTTGTGGGAATCAAAAGTTATTGTTTTCAATGCATCAATCCGATTAGAAATGTCGCGATTGGAGATTTCAAAACATAAATTTATGGACTTTTTGGAAATTTATTTTTATAACTTTGATATTCTAGCTCTTTACTCGAAATATCATGTAACATTTCAATAAGAGTATGTACATTAGATATGTTCAAAATAATCTCATGTTCTAGAATTCTTCGGAAACACTATAAATTCGAGAATATTCTCCAATTTTTGAGAAAAACGAAAAAACTGTATTCCACTGAAATTTAACTATGGTAAAAAAGTAGATTGATCCATTGTAACAGTTGTAAAAAGTTATTAAAATCCTGATTTTTCATTACATTTTATGACCTTATCTATAAGAACTACAATAAAAAAACGTTGGGACTTGGCGGGTTTTGAAACAAAAACTGTGGACTTGGCTGGTTTTGAAATAGAAAACGTGGACTAGGCTGGTTTTGAAAGTGAAACCTCGGGACTTGGCGGGTTTTGAAAAATAATAATATATTGTAAAGGGTTTCAAAATAATTTTTCAAAAATGGATAAGCTTAAATTAATTTCAAAACATTTGAATAAATGTAGATTGAAATGTTAACTACACAATATAATTTCCATGTTAAAATAACATAAAACTATTTGTATTTATGAAAACCGCATTTTTTTTAATGATAATTTGGACTTGGCAGGTTTTGATTTTCAGAAATGTGGACTTGGCAAGCTGTGATAAAAATAATTTATCAGAAATTAATGCAATCAAAAGTCTGTGAGGGGAAAATTTTTTTTTTATAGGTAGGAGTTTGTAGGCTTGAAGACAAATATTGTTTATGTCCCCTCCTACAATATCACATATTTTAATTTTTTTGGACTTGGCGGGTTTTGCATCTCAGCTCTTCAAATAAACTGAAAGTTATATAATTAAGACAAATCTGTAATACATGCCGCATTTTCAAATCAAATCCAATCACTTTCGAACATTTTGAAACATACGTATGCAAACCATGAGAAACTTTGTAAAACTCAAGTAATTGATTAATTAAGTACAACTAGTTACTTTTATATGTATTTTTCAATGATTATTTTACATAACTATCAAGTTCCAAAGTTTTAATTTTTATTTAAATTTTAAAGCGTAAAACGAAAAACTTTTTCATTAAACACTTTATCAAACCCGTAATTCAATACAGTGAGCTGTAATATTGTGTTGTGTGTTAGATAATAATTATTATGATAACTTTCTATAATACATAATGCATAATAGCGTAGACAGACGGCAGCGTTAATTTGCATTAGCAGACTTAATTCAAATTAACTTGTGAATTATTCCCATTCTAATGCGCATTAACTCTGGTAAATGCACAAAATCAAACTGAATTTATACTGAATTAAGCTATTTCAATATGGCAACACAGCCGATAATTCTAAATTACTAATGTCATTATCATTGTCATTGTGAATGTGTCGTTATTTGTGCCATTGAATTTATTGTTTGTATTCAAAAATGGATAAAAAGCAACGAAGATAAGTTTTTTCAATTATATTTAGCTAAAAATACTTATATATTAAAATCTTAATTCCTTTTTTTTTAATTTAAGAAGTCATTATTTGTGATTTTGTGTGAGAGAATCGTATATGGAAAGGAGAGTGACAAAAACAAAATTTGTAAACAATACGTTTTTACTGAGAAAATCGTATAGGAGAAGATAGTGACAAATTCAGCTGTTTTCTAAATGCACAAGACTATCGTCTGTCAGGGTAAAATTTTAATTTAAATTAGATAATTTTTAATGCGCATTAACGCTGCCGTCTGTCTACGCTATAAGATACATATATACAGTGGCGAGCAGAACTAAATGAATGTTTGTTGCTTTCGACCTTACTTGTTCACATTGTTGTGCCACCAAGTACAGCAACCCTATACCATTACATTGCCTTCGCCATGTTTTACGGTTTGCTTAACTTGATGTTTTCTTGTGGTCGCTTCCAGAAGTACTCCTTTCTATCCGACTGAATGCAATTGATTTTAGCTAAGTCTGACCATATGACCCGTTTCCAGTCAGCAACAGTCTAATCTTTGCAACTTTTGCAGAAATCCAGTCCTACTTTTATATTCTTGTCTGACAAAGCCGGTTTTTTTTTTTCTTTACTGTGATACTAAGCCGATCCTTCGAAGCACACTACGCGGAGTCCGCTCACTAACGTCTTTATTTATTTGTGCAGCAGTTAATTTAGGTGTAATGGAGTAACTACGGCCACCGCCGTTTGAAATCGGTCTCAAATTTCGCATTTTTAGGGCATTGGACAGAACTGTTGCAAATGTTTAATGTCCTTGCGATTTCTCGGTTCGACTTTCCTTTTTCGGTTAGTACCACTATTTTGTTTTCCATTTCTTGAGAAATTCCACATTTTTAAACAATTAGAAAACAATTATACTTAAAACCGAACCGCACGCAACTATGCGATTTTTCTTATAATTAATAACTATTGTGAATAATAAAACAAGATGGCAGAAGAATCGAAGCCAAAAAATAACGGATAACGGTAAAATTATAGTTACTAAGAAAAATTAATCATAACGTTCAAAATTGGATGAATAGGGTTTCTTTAAGTTTTTAGAGCTTAATTTTTTTGGATCTATATTTTTTACTTTTGCATATGCTATATTTTAGTAGAGTTAAAGAACAAAACAAAAAAACGTTGGTTGCATTTACTCTTAAAATTACGATCTTATGAGCAAAAAAGTACGAAATCGAAAAACATTCATCCATTGTGCTCGCCACTGTAAGTTGTAAGATATCCAAAACGATTGCTGGAAAAAATATGCCAAAAATAAAATTTAAGAACCTACATACTTAATATAATATAAATTGGCAGGTTAATACACTGATGTACATGTATAAGTTAAGCTTAGGGCCTGTGCTGTCAAAGCTGGATGGACAGCCACATTTCGCTGTCAAATTTTAATACAATAATTTAATACAGCCTTCATTTTTATTTCCATGATAATGTTGAAAAATATAGAAATTATAGAAATATTTTGAGTTTTGTAAAATAATTTCAATTCAATACGTAAGATAAATGAAATTTTGTTTGAAGCAGGCGCTCAGCAAATAAAACAACATGAATATCATTTTAATTTTTCAGTTTGAACCGAAAAATGTACGTACTTGATCAAGGGATCAAGGGTGCTAAGCCCCTTACATGAATATTTTTGGATTCGGAAAGGTTTAAGCCCAAATTAAGATAACACTTCGATAGTAGTAGTGTATTTTGACACATTGACTTAGTTTCCGTGTTAATTTTAAAGAAATCTCCATTTTTTATCTTTGAAAATATGATTTTCGTGTTTTTTTAAATGCAGAATCAGTTCTAGTGACTAAGCTATTCTAATTGAACTTATTTATTATTAACTTGTTTCAACTAATGATTCGTTTCAAGTAAAACAAGAAAATTGAAAAATACAACTTCATAATTTCTATATATTTATAGCCCCCAAAGGAAAAATCCTAGTTGCGAAAAAGCAAGCAAACAACATGAATATAATTTTTGTTGTTTTCCACTCAATTTTTCTGCCGAAAAAATACCAACAAAATTGAAACTAACGGCATCGGTTGTAAACTACAAAAACGCAACAACAAATACACGCATTTTTTTAGGATTTTTTCGACTGAATTTTTCTGAAGAAAAACCAACAACAAAATTTACGCGGGATCACTTGCAAATTTGCAAGTTTGAAGGAGTCAAAATAAAAATCATGCTATTGCATTTGCTGGTTGCCTGGTAGATATAAAAATTGATTTTCTCAAATGCAGTTTTAAATGTAAGTCATCGTAATTGAATAATTTTCTCAATAATTTTCCTTATTTTTGAATTTAAATTTATTTATTTTCATTTTCTAATATTCAAATAACTTTTTTATGAATTTAAGAAAATAAATAAATTAAAAAATACAAAATGGTCTGAATTTAACATTGTGAATTCGTTCGGTTCGTTGCAAAAGCCGAACAAAATCAGAAATAAATCCAATTGGATTTTGCTTCGTAATTCTCATTGGTTCCAGCTTTCATTCTTCTCGCTAAAATTTAATACAGGCAAAAAGCTCGGAGTCTAGTTTTTTCCTATCTACTACTTTGGTAGGTAGCGCGCAGGACTACGAATCGTTGGGACAAGGGACAGAGACTGACTTTGCAAATCGTAAGTAAAAATTAAATTTGATGATAAAGCAAAGAAGTAGATAGGAAAGAACTAGACTCCGAGCTTTTTGCCTGTATTAAATTTTGGCGAGAAGAATGAAAGCAAAGAAGTAGATAGGAAAGAACTAGACTCCGAGCTTTTTGCCTGTATTAAATTTTGGCGAGAAGAATGAAAGCTGGAACCAATGAGAATTACGAAGCAAAATCCAATTGGATTTATTTCTGATTTTGTTCGGCTTTTGCAACGAACCGAACGAATTCACAATGTTAAATTCAGACCATTTTGTATTTTTTAATTTATTTATTTTCTTAAATTCATAAAAAAGTTATTTGAATATTAGAAAATGAAAATAAATAAATTTAAATTCAAAAATAAGGAAAACTTGTTGAGAAAATTTATTCAATTTGCGATGACTTACATTTAAACCTGCATTTGAGAAAATCAATTTTTATATCTACCAGGCAACCAGCAAATGCAATAGCATGATTTTTATTTTGACTCCTTCAAACTTGCAAATTCGCAAGTGATCCCGCGTAAATTTTGTTGTTGGTTTTTCTTCAGAAAAATTCAGTCGAAAAAATCCTAAAAAAATGCGTGTATGTACTTGTTGTTGCGTTTTTGTAGTTTACAACCAATGCCGTTAGTTTCAATTTTGTTGGTATTTTTTCGGCAGAAAAATTGAGTGGAAAACAACAAAAATTATATTCATGTTGTCTGCTTGTATGTGTGCTGAAATTATGCTATTTTTCGCAACTAGGATTTTTCCTTTGGGGGCTATAAATATATAGAAATTATGAAGTTATATTTTTCAATTTTCTTGTTTTACTTCAAACGAATCATTAGTTGAAACAAGTTAATAATAAATAAGTTCAATTAGAATAGCTTAGTCACTAGAACTGATTCTGCATTTAAAAAAACACGAAAATCATATTTTCAAAGATAAAAAATGGAGATTTCTTTAAAATTAACACGGAAACTAAGTCAATGTGTCAAAATACACTACTACTATCGAAGTGTTATCTTAATTTGGGCTTAAACCTTTCCGAATCCAAAAATATTCATGTAAGGGGCTTAGCACCCTTGATCCCTTGATCAAGTACGTACATTTTTCGGTTCAAACTGAAAAATTAAAATGATATTCATGTTGTTTTATTTGCTGAGCGCCTGCTTCAAACAAAATTTCATTTGTCTTACGTATTGAATTGAAATTATTTTATAAAACTCAAAATATTTCTATTATTTCTATATTTTTCAACATTATCATGGAAATAAAAATAAAGGTTATACTAAATTGTCACTTTAAAATTTGACAGCAAAATATGGCTTCGTAACTGTCAAAAAATTGTTCAACTCAATTTCTTTTGTTTACATTTTGCATTGGATTTTGACAACTATGAAACCACATTTTGCTGTCAAATTTTAATACAATAATTTAATACAACCTTCATTTTTATTTCCATGATAATGTTGAAAAATATAGAAATTATAGAAATATTTTGAGTTTTGTAAAATAATTTCAATTCAATCCGTAAGACAAATTAAATTTTGTTTGAAGCAGGCGCTCAGCAAATAAAACAACATGAATATCATTTTTATTTTTCAGTTTGAACCGAAAAATGTACGTACTTGATCAAGGGATCAAGGGTGCTAAGCCCCTTACATGAATATTTTTGGATTCGGAAAGGTTTAAGCCCAAATTAATATAACACTTCGATAGTAGTAGTGTATTTTGACGCATTGACTTAGTTTCCGTGTCAATTTTAAAGAAATCTCCATTTTTTATCTTTCAAAATATGATTTTCGTGTTTTTTTAAATGCAGAATCAGTTCTAGTGACTAAGCTATTCTAATTGAACTTATTTATTATTAACTTGTTTCAACTAATGATTCGTTTCAAGTAAAACAAGAAAATTGAAAAATATAACTTCATAATTTCTATATATTTATAGTCCCCAAAGGAAAAATCCTAGTTGCGAAAAATAGCATAATTTCAGCACACATACAAGCAAACAACATGAATATAATTTTTGTTGTTTTCCACTCAATTTTTCTGCCGAAAAAATACCAACAAAATTGAAACTAACGGCATCGGTTGTAAACTACAAAAACGCAACAACAAATACACGCATTTTTTTTAGGATTTTTTCGACTGAATTTTTCTGAAGAAAAACCAACAACAAAATTTACGCGGGATCACTTGCAAATTTGCAAGTTTGATGGAGTCAAAATAAAAATCATGCTATTGCATTTGCTGGTTGCCTGGTAGATATAAAAATTGATTTTCTCAAATGCAGGTTTAAATGTAAGTCATCGTAATTGAATAATTTTCTCAATTAGTTTTCCTTATTTTTGAATTTCAATTTATTTATTTTCATTTTCTAATATTCAAATAACTTTTTATGAATTTAAGAAAATAAATAAATTAAAAAATACAAAATGGTCTGAATTTAACATTGTGAATTCGTTCGGTTCGTTGCAAAAGCCGAACAAAATCAGAAATAAATCCAATTGGATTTTGCTTCGTAATTCTCATTGGTTCCAGCTTTCATTCTTCTCGCCAAAATTTAATACAGGCAAAAAGCTCGGAGTCTAGTTCTTTCCTATCTACTTCTTTGGATAAAGTCTAATAAAGCTTCTACAATTTACATATTAATTAAATAAATTGATAATAAAATAAAATTATATATAGCAAAGTTTTACAAGACACGAATACTTTTTTTTTTTTAAATGTTTTTAAGGTGTCTTTTAAACAGCTCTGAAAGATACTTTACCGAGTCTCTTGAAAGATAACATTGAGGGGAAAGTGTCTTTATACTTCATACGCCAATAAGCCCCTATAAAGAATTTATATATAGAATATGTTGTCTTCTACTTGTCCTTATAAGGCCTGTAAAAGAAGCTATAAGATCTTTTTATGCTACTAGGGTACTTATCATATAAATAAATAAATAAATAAAAATGAAAAACTATAAAAAAATGTTAATATTCTTTATTGATTTTTAAAGTACCACAAAAATATATAATAATTAATATGATTTAAATTTTTAATAAGATAAATTAGACTGATGCGTTAGCTTTTTATTATTTAACAGTGACTCATGGTTTCTTTAAACGTCAACATGTCATTTATAAAATTTTTAGTCTGAATACATAGAGCATTGTCTGATTAAATTAAAGGAAACCATTTTGCAACGTATGCCACAAAAGGAAGGAGTTCTCAAGTTAGTTAAGCTATGTACATGTTTTTCATGGTATTTTTTAATTATAATTTTACATAGATATCAAATATTTTTATTTTGAGTCTTAATTTTAAAGCATAAAACCAAAGACAACCTCAAACCCGTCAGTCACTGTATTTGCTTTAATATTGTTCTTATATCGAAAAACAAAAAAAAAAAAAAAAAAAATACTAACGATAAGTTCAGCTTTTAATTTTGAAAGTCGTTAATATATCTGAATTTTTCCTACGGCAAAGTGTATAAGGATTTTTCCTTATTTTATTTAAGCTCAATATCGTCATATGAAATCAGAAAAGTACTGAGTTACAATAAATTAAAAATCGACTTTTTAATTGACTATAATGCACCTTATCAAAATACACGTTCTTGCCAAATTTTACACTCCATACAATTAAAAACAACGTTCTTATCTTAAGTTTAACCTGAAAAAATGTTGAAAAATTTTGGTTTATTTTTCATTCCAAAAAAATTTGTTTGCTTCTCTTGGTAAATTTTTTTTAATGTACTCGTAACTTAGGGCATTATTGATTTCATATACTCAAAACATGTTTCAATAAAATTCTCTGAGAAGATCTTTTAAGCTAAAAATCAAGCCCAAAACATTTTATTTTGAATAATTGAAAACGGTGAAAACGGTCTTCTTAAAATGTGTTCGTCCAGAAAATTAATTGTGTTTTCTAAACTCGAATCAGTTTAATGATATATACATAAATATACAATCCACACTTATAGTAATATTGCAATGTGACAAAACTACAGTGAGCAAAGTTTTACAACTTAATTCACTTTAAAAAGTTCGATTAGTGGTAAATTACATTTATATGGGAAGCACTAACAACACAAGCTAGACCTTGCAAAATTACAACAATGTAATCTTATGAGCTCAATTAACAACGAAGTATGAACTGCATAATTGTTTGGTAGTTAAGTAGAAATATACAAATATAGAATTAGGTTTCAAATGGATAAATGTTAAAAATTTCGAGGCACTCATGGCGATTTTTGTTCATCTTTGATTTCTTCGCAAAATGATGTAAAAAAATTAAAAAAACAATATATACCTAGAACTTCCTTCATATCTTTAAGTTTATAAACTTCTCAAATAATCAAACGCTTTTTCAAATAACTCGAAAAATATTAATGCTTCATTATAAGGGTTATAAGGGGCACGGATTCGTAAAATTTTTAGATCAATCAAACATATGTTGAATTCAGTATTTACTAGATGTATTCATATGTAAACGAATTTTTCTTGGGAATTATTTATGAATTTTAATATACAACATTTTTGAATTATTGATCATACCATTTGTGTCGTTCTAATGGCTGAACTTTTGAAGTACCAAGATAATGATTAAAAATAATTGCATATGTAATTAAACAACAAATACGCACATACTTCGAAATTTTCATATTCTTCAAATAATTTGCAAAAATGTTTGTTTTTGTATGATTTTTTGAATTTTAAGGACTACGAGAAAGTGTATATGTAGTTTAAATGTGAAGTGGCCTAATTGTATTAATATCTAATTTGATTATATAAAACAAATATTTATTACGATAATGCAGCTTAGTATGATAATGCATAAGATATATAAGTTAAGTATATAATATCCAAAATGATTGACGTTGTCATTAGTTAGGATGAGCGTATTTTCCAGCAAAGATGATTGGTCCAGATTTACTCTTGATGGCATAAATGAATGGTCTGTTGGCGTCGAATCTGGGTTTTGACCCACTTTTACCTTCCCCTATTAAGGCTGTTTATAAAATACAATTTAACAAATCTTAATAAATAAATGCAGAACAATGTGACAGTGACTGAGTAAATCAGTATAAGTATGAAACAAAGTTTGTTATGTGCAGTACATTAATCTGTTATATAAAATTATGACAGAGCTTATGTAAAATTAGTCAATTTAATTATTGTAAAAAAATCAGTGCCAGCCTGTGTCGAGCAGGCCTATTAAATGACATCAGAGTGGTTGACTCTTACATGCTCATTATATTCTTGCAAAGTATTCAAATTCTTATAATAGCTAAATCGATATACCATAGTATGTTCTGTACCTTGGATATCTAGGGAGCATCCACAAGCCACTTGCTTCAGTTATCAAACCTTTTTCAACATTTTTCAACCTCTCTCAACTTTTTTCAACACTTTCCAAATTATTTCGATTTCTCGACACAATTCAACATCTCCAATATTATCTTCTCATTCAACCTTTTTCCATTGCTTTCAATATTTACCAATTTCTTCTTTTCATTTTCTCCTACTTTCTCAATATCTTTTCGGACATTTTCTGCCTTTATCACATTTCTTTGATGTTTTTTCGGTTTTTTCAGCGATCTCTGATTGTTCCATCATTTTTTTAAGCCAAGATCGCTATATAACTTTTTGCAATTTTGTATCTATGAATTTCGCAATTTGTTTTGTTCCACTGCCATATATGGAAAAAAATATTCATGTGAAATTGTGAATTGTTCTGAATATCACAATATTCGCATGTAAACAATTCATAAAATCGCTTGGACAAATTATATTGTTCACTTTTTTTAAGCAAAAATAAAGCTCATAATCCAACATATTAAATGAATACAAATAAGATACAACACTCCACTTAGAGCTCATTACGATTTGGAGAACTTGAAACTGATTATAATATATCATCGGGATTCCGGCAAAGTTAATAATTTTCTTATCAGAGTCAGTAGATGGTAGTGCATGATGAATAACATAGAAAAATAGATGATCTAAGGCAAACTTTTTTGGATCGGCTGTACTGGTAAATATTGTGTTTTCCGTATTGGAATTGCTATACAAATCGTAGCAGAAAAAGCGTTGATGTATTTTAATGAGCAAACAAGCATTATCTACTTAATTACTATACTTATTGTTAGTTGAGTATAAAGAGTGAAGTGAATCTTATGTTGAGTTAGAACAAATCATGTTTATATATATTGTATATATACATTAGGGTGATTCAAATTTTTTTTTTCTTGTTTTTTTTAAGGTGCTGTTGCTTAAAAAGTAAGTTAATGATAAGAAGAAAAAGTTCACGAAATTTCAGCTCTGTAACTTAATTTTATAAGGTGGCGCCGGAGCCTGTTAGTTTTACATGTAAATTGTATGGAAAAATTATTTTTTACAAAAAAGGTATCTAAATGAATAGGTGATTAGTGCTGTTGAGCTGAAAAGGGTCGTTTTTCGACGTAATTTTTTACGCTGAATCCGAATCTGGCCTCAGGACTGACCCATCATGTCGGAATCCTGAAATATTTGAGGTTAATTACCTGAAACATGATGTTTTTTGTCTACTTTCGAGGTCATGTATAGGATTCAAAGAAAGTTGATCAGCTTATTTTTAACAAAAACATCATTTTGTACCATCCTTGCCCTTTAAAATGAGCTTTCAAGTGGTGATCTGTGATGTTTCCTTGCAAAGTTATAGCCATTTTAAAGTGACATGAAATGGATCCCCTACAAAGGGTTGCAACCCAACAATATTAACCAACGGGTTTCAAATTCATGTCACCTTGAAATGGCTGCAACTTTGCAAGGAAGCATCACAGATCACCACTTGAAAGCTCATTTTAAAGGGCAAGGATGGTACTAAATTATGCTTTTGTTAAAAATAAGCTGATCAACTTTCTTTGAATCCTATACATGACCTCGAAAGTAGACAAAAAATATCATGTTTCAGGTAATTAACCTCAAATATTTCAGGATTCCGACATGATGGGTCAGTCCTGAGGCCAGATTCGGATTCAGCGTAAAAAATTACGTCGAAAAACGACCCTTTTCAGCTCAACAACACTAATCACCTATTCATTTAGATACCTTTTTTGTAAAAAATAATTTTTCCATACAATTTACATGTAAAACTAACAGGCTCCGGCGCCACCTTATAAAATTGAGTTACAGAGCTGAATTTTCGTGAACTTTTTCTTCATATCATAAACTTACTTTTTAAGCAACAGCACCTTAAAAAAAACAAAAAAAAAAAATTTGAATCACCCTAATATACATATTTATTTACATTAATCAAAATCTTCTTATGTATTTATATATGTAAAAACTATTCCAACAAAACTTTATTGCAATTAATTGCACACATATGTATATATAGATGGAAAGTAAGAGAAAAACTTACCAGTTGATCCAGCTGCCTCGGTACCTTCTTCATTTACTTCGATAAAGGCTTTATGTATGACTTTGCTAACATGCAAAGACTCGGATTTTTCGAGTATTTTGCCAAGTTCAGCTCCATCCGAAAACAAGCGAGATATACCCAACTACGAAAAAATTTTTTTTGAATTTTATTTACAATTTCTAAACCGCCCATAGTGGTGAACTTATGGACAAAATATGTCACTTGGCCAATATACAACTAAAGTCAATCAAATTTGGGGTACTTAAGCATTTAAGGTGCGAAATCCGAATATGATGCATAAATTTTTGTTTATTTAAATGGAATTACTATATTAAAATAATTAATCTAAACTTTAGATTCTAAAGTAATAGTTAATCGTGCCATCCTATTTTCATTATTAATAAGCCCTTTAGGTCTAAGTAAGTAACATATTCGTACATACCTTCTTCAATGCATCATTTAATTCCAGCTTGAATTCGGCCTTAAATTTGGGGAGCTTGACAGTTACTTTACGCAAAGTTAATTTGCTAGTTATTGAACTCAATTGTATAGTTGCCAATTTTTCCTCAACAGCCTTAAGACCAGTGCGGGAGTTTGGCAAAATAATCAACATAGATAAATCAGTGTCCACATATGGCAATTCCAAAGCAGATGCATCTAATTCGGGCAACCAAGCATATTGGAACTTAGATGTCACTCTCATCATCGGTACCTTAACAGTATCCGATTTATTCAAATAGAAATCTTCATTTTTTGTTTCATTTTTCGAAAATTGTGTTTTCCATACTCCTTTGAAATGTATTGCATTAAGAAGCACGAAACGAGTAAGACCACCGAGATCGTCTTTATCGACTATGTCCTTAATAAGATGGTTTGTCTTTGATTCGACCCAACTGTTAATTTCACCTGCAGCCTTCACGTTTTCTGCAAAATTAATCTCCCCTGCAGTTGAGAAGAATTTTTTAGTAAGAATTTCATTGAATTCCTTGCGTGCGGTGTATCCCTTCATAAGATAGATTCTGTTGGCGATTTTTAGTACATCACTATTAACATAACTAGCCAGGGCACTGCTGAATGAATCAGCTATGACTGAATTATCGTTGGAGACCAAATGTAGACCTCGGTCAATTTCTTCGGCAGTTTTGCCTTCGGCTCCCATGCGTACCATTGCAACGCCTGTTTGAATGGAGAAGGGTGAGAAGATAATGTTCTTGTTGGGCTCTTCATCCACTAATGTTTTATAGACATCAACGGCAAAAAGTTCAGAGTTCTTGGAAAATTCTGCTTGTTGTTGAGCATTGGGCGACATGATTTTGTTGTAAGTGAGGAAATAGAACAACATCAATATTGTCGAGGTATATTTTTTGGGGAAAACTGAAATCAGAATTAGAAACAAATGTTAATAGTTACTTAGTAAGAAATATGGACATAATCTTCAACATATCAATATTATTTTAATCCACTAGGAAAGCTGGCTCCGGTATTTTGAATGTAATATTAAACTTTGACCTGTCAGCTAATACAAAGCAATTGCTCCAAATATTTTAAAAGAGAAAGTAAGAAGAGGAAATTTTAACTTGTCAGACTAAAAGCTCAACCTTTCGCATTGCAGTATTGACCTTTGAACTTTAACCAGAGAATTAGATTTTAGTTTTTGATTTAATGATAGTGAATTCTGAGACAGTTCTAAAATGATATTTTCATATAGCGAAAAAAATGCGGTTAGGTCTGAACCGCCTTAACAAACTACGTATAATTGTAGAACATTCACGTATACATATGTATGCAGATTAGACATGTTTAAATAAATGGCATGTTCTAGAATTCATCGAGAACACTCGATTCTCAAAAATTTGTTTATATTTGAGTATATCCTCAATTAAAAAAAAATATTCTTAGGGTTGCTACCAAAACTGCAAAATTTTAATTTTTCGGAACTTGGTCAAAAAAGTGAAGAAAGATTTTTTTCTTATCTATATTTTTTTTTTAATTTTTTTTTTGATTTTCCTTATTTACACATAAGAAAGTATCGAAATAAAAGTTTTCGCTATTCGCTATTTAAGCCTATAAATAATGAAAAAATCCATGGTCTATGCGCGGGTATAGCTTTGATATTTCTTGAGAAACAGTTCAGATCCTTTGTTGTTTGTTGTACAAACAAGGATTTGATTTGATACAATTCTTGTCCCACGATATTGATCGTAAGCCACTTTGAAAATAAACAACTCATAAAATTAAAAGCATAGAGCTTATATTATTGTGAACAAACGTAAGATTGCAAAAGTTAGCAAGCTGTCGAAACTCAATTTCTTTCCTTACGTACATACTGATACTCGTATAATCAATTTCTAGCTTCTTAAATTATATTCCGAAATAATAAATCATCTTACTGTGCCATAAAAGTCACTTTGTTTAATTGAATTTCATTAGTATTAGTAAATTTATGTTATCTCAAGATTATGTCAGCTGTTGACGGTAAACTCTTTTGGAATAAACTCTTTTCTCATTGTTGAAAAAAATCTCTGAATGTGAAAGTGAGAAGCAAAAAAACAATAGAAGCATGCATGCTAAATTAGGGCGTTATCTCAGAATCAATCATAACTCCACTAATTTGATTGGTTTTTTTAAGTGTCTGATATCGTGTACAATCCTTGAAAAGACGTATTTTATTTTTGATATTAATATGTCATTTTGTGTTAAAAGTATCCGGAATTGTTAAATAAAGATTAAAAAAAACTATCGAATTTAATTTCGAAGTAAACCCCATCGTTTGCAATTTTCTTTAGAATACTTTAAGGATTATTTAAGAAATTTACTGAATCAATTTCGAAATGTTGTAACCGTGCAAAAATATGTTTAGCTCAGAGGCTACATTTAATTATGATAAATTAAATAGCAGCCTCGCTCTTCGCTTCGAAATATAGAAAACTCTCTACTACGTGAGGTATTAATATCGGTCATTAAAAATCGCTTAATCATTTTTGTTAGTAAAGACTATAAATTTATAAAAAAAGTTTAAATAAATTTGGCAAAAACTCTAATTTTTTTAATTAAAAAAATTTTTTCAATATAACATCTTCTGTTTATTTTTATTTATTTATATATTATTCCTCAATCAACCCTAAGAATTTATGTGCTTTCATATCGAACTTCCCGCCAGACTTTGTCTGTATTAAAGTTTAGACAGAGCTATGACATTTTCATCCATAGGCTGTAAAAAAGGAGTCACGTTTGGTGAAAGGAACATTACAACAATGTTTCTATCATCGCTTTGACGTTTTTCGTGACTTGCTGCGTTCTTAAAGAAAATACGCTCAGAAATTAGAATCTCTGTTCTAACCTCTGTTTTAATTTCAGAGCTTAAAATCTCTGTTCTAACCTCTGTTTTAATTTCAGAGCTTAAAATTTTCTAATTTTAGGATTTTTTTCTAATTTCCAAGCTGTGTACACAAAATAAAATAGTAACCTAATTTCCAAGCAATTCTAATTTCCGAGAATTCTGATTTTCGAGCTTTTAAAAAGTACAAAACCCATAAGAAAATCGAAATGATTTTTTCAAAAATTTTGTTGGCTACAAAAAATAATAAAAGAATTCCTCACAAAAATTCTATTCTTAAAAATTATTTTTTTGTTGTAATGAAATTTAAAGATACATATGTACAGTACTGTCGCGATAATCCGGACACATATAGTTTCGGGGCATGTCCGGATAACTTGATTTGTCTGGAATACAGAAAGCTGAGTAATGCTATCATCCAACCCTGTTTTGAAGCTTTATATACAATATGTGGAATATGGTTTTTTAAGGCGCGTGGATTAGCTGACTTTCGTATTATTAAGAGTGACAATTTGTGAGATCTGTTGGCATTTGAGTAAGGTATGAATGTGAAGCGGCCTTTATTTTTGCACCGACGTCGTATTTGGAGCAACGCTGCAAAACATTGCAGATTTACCAGCATTGAAGAGGACATCGAGTTCTATCTCTTCAATAATTTTTTGAAATTTTTCTTTAAAATATTTGCGATACATATTTCCGAATCAAAAATTGTAGATTTTGACAGTTTGAATTTTTCAGCTGCACATCATATTGATTTTCCAGTTTCAATGAAACCTAAAACTTAACACTTCTTAGAGAAATTTATCGATTTGTGCTGCCTTTTTGTCGGTGGCAGTCTAAGGATCAAATTTTTTTAATTATCAATATCTTATAAACACTACTTCCAATTAGAACGTGCTGGTAGAAACTCACAACATAAGCTGCATACATACATATGTATTCACAAAAAGTTCAGTTACTTAACGATATAAGTTTGAGAAAGCAAAAATGACTTAATCTTATCAGCGACAGTCCATTTGAAAGCCGAAACATACTTTGATTTATTTCTGTCCGGACTGTAGAGGTAAAGTTTCAAAAATGTCCGAAGCGTAGAGATGTCCGGATTACTGGGAAGTCCTGATTAGCCAGTGTCCAGTTTAGCGCGACTGTACTGTATTTGAATCTTACCTTGTTTAAGATAGGTTGACATTTTCACTGAAAGTTTTATTTTAAACACAATTGAAATAAGAAACTTTCTTAATCCCCAATACACTTTTTTCACACCCTTATTTATGTTCAGACTTTTCCAAATCTTTTTATTCTTGCTTTTGTATAACTTTTTATAAGATTTTACGTTGATCAACTAAAACTTTGTTTTTGAAGCAAGCCGGTGGTAGGTGTTATTTAAATCTATAGCTTATCAGTTGTGTAGTTTTTTCAGAATAATTGTAATAGATTTTGCAAGAGAGCTTAGAACACGCTGATATTATTAATTGAACACAACTGCATTGCAGTCAGAATGCACCATTATTTATACCACCTTTCCCATGTAATGAAATTTGCTTATTCGTGAAGCATGAATAATTTAAACTTAAAAGTTTGTAGAGTAATTTGCATGAGAGAAACAATAGATTAATTTTTTTATTTCTGAAATAAAATAATATTTTACAGAAATATAAGATAGCACTTGTTGCTAAGGGTATATACATATATAGAATAAGGTACTCGAAACTTACTGTACATATGTGCAGATACGGAGGGGATATACTTTAAGCCATTTCAAAATAAAAAAATTAAACCAAGTAATCGTACAATACTATATGAAGCGACTAAATTTCTCACCTCATATTCTGCATTTTTATTTGCAGCTATTTTGCATAATGATTTTTGTAGTCTTTTATGCATAGAATTTGATTATCAATTTAAATCTATTTTCATACTTTCGTAGATCATACCTGGAGTCTATAAGGCCAAAATAATCCAAAAAAGGTTCTAATAGCATCGTTTATGAATATTAATAGTAAATGCAAACTTTTATTTTGTTAGTAAGAACATGTTAAGGTTTTAGAGAGTATTTTACGTTTTTCAAAAAGTTTTTAACATAGGAGCATTATTCGTTACAATACTTATCGTCGCCATTTCTTTTTTGATTTTCTGTGATAATTTTTAACAGAAATCCGTGAATTTTCTATTAAGTAATTTTTAATTTTTGCTCTGATAGACATCAAAGTCATGAACACAACAAGTGTTGTATGGGCTTGAATTAAGTTTAAAAATAATTCGCAAAATACGGTTTAAGGACGCATATTGGGGATGTCCACATAATTAAATTCATTACAGAAATTGGATCTTCTACTGCTAATACTCATCACTGGATAGTGCGAAACCCTCTGTTGGAGGTCTTGGGCCTATAAAGCCTTACCCAACATATGATCATACACTTCTAATGAAACACGTCCTATCTTTTAATTTAGGTATACTTACGTTAGCCCATTTTTCGGGCCGAATGGTAGGTCCACCTTTTGTGATGATATCTCCCGGTCCCTTATGACATTGCAGTGAAGCTGTAAATTAAAAAGATGCATAATTTATTATTTCAAAAAAAAAAAAAAAAACATAGAGAGTTTACGGCAGTCAAACTTAATTTTAATTTGTATATTTAAAATGGATGGTGTGGCATTCCGGGAATAGTGATGGCGGTTGATGGCAGCCATGGTCAGATTGTGGCACCGAAAACTGGCGTAATATCCGCAAAGGTGATAGTCGACTGCCGTCTTTTTGAATTTTTTTTTTGAAAACACCTAAATAGCTATCACATAAAAGTAAGCTATAATCAAGTTGATAATCCTCTAAAAGAGAGTCAAAGTTAGAAAGCTCATAGCCAACTATCAACTATCACCTTAGCGGATAAGGAGTGGTTCCTTGTGAGCATTTCTTATAAGGAAATGTTGTTACAAATTTCCAGATATATGACCAAAACATATGATATGTGTCTTCACAGTAGTTGTCACTATTCCCATATATGGGATATGAATGAGGCAAAGGATTTTAGGCTGAATTTCGCAAATAGACAATTTCAATAAATTTTACCATATAAGGTGACAAAGGTTATCCTTTCAATTGTGACTTCTAACGCCCTTCAGAGAGCTTGTGACGTGCGAAAGAAAACGAAAGTCAGTTCGCACTCGAAAGGAAGAGTTATAATCGAGCGAACACTAAGAATATTAAAAGGAGTATTTCGTTGCTTAAACCGAGCGAAGACTAGATTATTATCCAAGCGCGGCTGCCAGAATAATAAATATTTGCTGTGTCCTTGACAATGTACGTTTGCACCACAATTTAAAAGATGAAGATCTTTTATTTGGGGACCACACGCCTTTAATTTTTTTTTTTTTTTTTTAAACTTCATTTTCATTTATTGTATCTTCTCTTAAGAGACTAACAATAAGTTTTAAAATCTTAAACTAGGTAACATTATTATACATTATTATTGTGAATAATGAATTTATAATTTAATAATGAACTTGTCTCCAGAAACAAAAGTTAGCAGGGACTTATACTTCTTGTGTAGTAGGTGCAGCTTGTGTATGACTCAGCACAGCGAGTGCACAAGATCGAATAACTCATTGGAGCATAGGTGTGGATGCAGCTGACGATCGCTTCTCCCCATATTCTTTACCACCCGAGACGACCAAGGTCCCGGTCTTGGCTTGGTAGCTGAGACGAACTAGGCCTCAGTCTACCCGAATGGAGGTTTTGAGTACCACAAAAACGATTGTCTTCGTGGTCGCCGAGATGAACTTGGTCCCGGTCGACCACTTTGGGAGTGATTAGTGCCTCCAGGACGTTCTTGAGGTGGTAGCCGAGACGAACTAGGTCCCGGTTTAGCACCCAAAAAAGACCGAGAAGACACTGTTTCAACTCTCTTCCTGCTACTCTATCCAATTCACCGGAAAGTGGCCGACACTAACTAGGTCCCGGTCTTACACCCTCAACGGAAGGGGAGCTGGCGGCGATAAGTTGCCAAGTATGCCCAAGACGAGCTAGGTCCCGGTACAAAGTCCTCATATGATTCTTGATGAATTTAATTTAATTTTTTTTAATGGACAATTTTGGCCCCCAGTTATTTAAATCCGAGGCGCGCTCTGCAATAACCCCACCGCAATGTCGGATTAGTTGTCATTAAGTCAACCATAATTTCTAGTTAACTTTTGGTTGTATGTTTTTCTTTTTTGTTCCTGAAATAAATTAAAATTGCTTATTCTGAATTTTCTGCTTAATTTTTAAGCAAACCAACATTTTCAATACGGGCACGAAACTTTTCCGCAACAAAAAAATAACGAAATTAAAATGACAAATAATGTCAAGAATACGGAAACAACAATACATTTACCGACATGAAAAACTAGTATTGCCGCAGTGATGGAAATGCTAACGCAGTAGAACCTAACAATACATCATTTGTACTTTTAATTAATTTTCAGAAACTTACCAAAAATTTTAATGTATTCAAATAACACGGCGTAGACAGCTAACATTTCGAGACATATTATAATTGACGTTAGGTAATTTTACTCCCAAAAACCATCCGATAAGAAAAGTTTGAATTTAACAATTCAAATACAATTCAAAAAAAAAAAAAGAAACACAATTAAAATTTTTCTTGTCGGATGGTTTTTGGGAGTAAAATTGCCTAGGTGGCGACACTCAAACAGTCGTAACTTTTTTTTTATGAAACGTACTAAAATTTTTTTTTCAGCAAAAATTTATGTAGACTTTACAGAACAATTCTGTGGAAAAATTTTGTTTCGAAACATACGAGAAGTTTGTCTAAACTCTATTTGTTTATTAAAAACTTAATTTTTTATAAATAATAAAAAAAATTTTTATAAAAACTTTATTTCATATAAATTGCAAAACATTTTTTGTCCTATCACGAAAATTTCAATAAATTTTTCGCAATATTTACTGAGAAATCGCAATTTAAAAAAACACCCACATAAAAGTTCACTTGCTCATAACTTTTTAAAAAATCCAAATTTTGCAAAAATAAGTATGAGGCCTTAATATTGATCAGTATATCTTCAAAGTTATGCAATAAAAAGTTTAAGTTTAATAACTTTGGTTTTAGTGTGTCCAGTTGAGAAAACTTTACTCGATGTAAGTTACTGAATCAGCAACTCAGAGTTCGTTAGAACGCTGTGTCTGGTTCAAACAAGCGGAGGAAGATCTTCCTTGTGCATTTATTGTAGTAATTAAGGATACAAGTGTGCTAGGGTCTAATGTAAAGCGTGCGTAAATAATATAACTCAATAGTAGGACACAAATACAAAACGTATGCTTCATTTTAAAGACTTTTTAAGTATGTAATATATAGTACATATACAAATCGGCTAATTCGCATGCCACGATATGCCTCAATTTTCAAAAGATTTTGCCGATGACTACACTGAAACTTACAAATTCGTGAAAAGAGAAAGCTTTTGCTAGAAACAATCTACCTATTTCGTATTTTTTCTGAATAGTAAGTGCTAAAGAGCGTATGCTGATCAATGTTGCAAGCTTAGGGAGAAGAAAACTTGATTTTGAGCTGGGAAATCAATTTTGTTCACAGAAAATTCATTCGGTGCGCCCCTATTCCACCAACCGATGGCATTGTGTTCATGAGATCATGAACGCACTAAATCGGTATGTGAAAAAGCGCGCAAGTAAATATATGTGTGTAGTTATATGTTTTGCGACTATATATCCAGAACTATGATGAGTGACATTACAGTGGCGCTATAAATTCAATAGATGTATTATCACTATTTTACCGCATCACATAAAACAAATTGATTACAAATAAATATTTTAGTTCACTTTTTCACCAATATTTTGTTTTTGCTGAATGTAATTTTTTGGGTGTACAATGTATTTCAATTATGCGCGGAAATTGAAAGCATAACGATCAACTTCACCGTAAAGCTACGTATACGCTGCTGACGGTGCAAGTTAAAATCAAATCAAAGTGCCGCATTTTTTAGGTAAAATGGCGTATCTACGTTTTTAAAGCTATAAATACTAAGCGAAATGGACGTATCTCATCAAAAGCGTATAAACACAGGGAATTTCGATATTTTGCTTAAATCATAGAGAAATAACCTTAAAATGATATTTAAGTTGCCAAAAATAAGTTAAGAAATCCATAGAGAAAGTAAGAATAAAACGACATTTACATTTGAGATACGCCCTTTTCGCTTAGTACGGTAGCATAGCTCAATTAGCTCTTTTAGCTCTTACAACAATAACAAAAACTATTGAGCTCATCTCGAAATCCTTCCGTTAATCGAGTGAAATCATTTTGGTCCGCAATCACTAATAATCGAATTTGGTTTTTCTCCTATGATTAAGAAAAAGTGGGGAATATTCTGATTGTGGTTGAACAAAATCGAAAATGGTTAAAAAAAGTTGGAAAAGATAGAAAAGAAAAGACGTTGAAAAAATCGAAAAAAGTATAAAATATGTGGAAAGAGGTTGGATAAAGTTAAAAAATTGGAAATTTGGAAAAAAAATATTGAATCAGCAGAAAAAGTTGAAAAATTTCGAATAAGTCAAAAAATATTGAAAATGATGGAGAAAATGAGAGATTTTATTTTTTTAAATAAAAATATACTTAAATATGAATAAATTTTCGAAAATTGAGTGTACCCGAAGAATTCTAGAATATGCCATTTATTTGAACATGTCCACTATACATACACGTGGCCTCTGCTTGAGTTCTGCCGTAATTGCCCGCGTTAGGCAGAATGCTTTACACCAGCGGTGGGCATAGAAATTTAACAAAAGAGCAAAACAACAACACCAAGCAACAACAAACGAAATTTGAAAGTTTTTTTTTACTTTCATTTCTAAAATTGCCATTAGCACAAAAAAAAAACCAAATTGCACTACAAACAAAAGCAATTGCTACATTCTTCAAGACACAATGCGACGTCGACGTTTATGCCTTTGCGTTTTGTTTTTGTTTTCATTTGAATTCAAGTCAACGCTGTGCCTCGAAAGCGTTGAAATTCTGCGAATTTTTTTTCGCTTGCTTGTACGTCGAATAACGGTGAGAGCAATGAGAGCAAATAGAGCCACTATGTGCCCATCACTGCTTTACACTGATATAGAGTAAAGATAACAGCATCTTAAGTCGAATTTGTATGAATTCGGTCGCATGTATACACATATGTTATGTGTGTATTTATTTATAACCCAATACATATATTTCCTAACAAATATCGGTGCAAGGTTTCAAGTCTTTAACTCTATTTCTCGTGACCACAGCTTGTATAAAAAAATTCGCACTGTCGAAGAAAGCTGTCTTGGTTGTCCAGTATGTTCGGAAATAATATTTTCTTAGTTGGTTATAACTACCAAAACATATTTTTATAGTTAGTTTTATTGATTTTGACTTAGTTTGTTTACATATATTTTACATTTTGCAAAATTATTTTAATTGCTCTTACTAAAATGCAGCGATCCAAGCAATGGTAATAAATCTTGGCTGCGTAACATAACTCCTTGTTGAGAGTGTAGCCATTCAAATATTGGTAGCGAATCTTAACTGCCAAACATAATTTCTTGTGAAAATCAAAAGAAATTGTTGCCAAAGCATCAATCCAACAAGCAATGTCACATTTGGAGATTTCAAAACAGAAATGAATGGAAGTACTGCTTTAAGTCTTGTAGCTTCTCTTTACTTTGGTCTAGAATCCTTCCTGATTTGAGAACCTGAAATCATTAATAATTTTTATAGTATTTTCAATAACTTTACTCGAAATAACATACAACATCTCAATAAGAGCATGTCATTTTAAGCCCAATATGTAACTCAAAAAATATTTTAATATAGCCCAAAACATACTATTTTGAACAATTAAGGCAGTGAATGTCCTCTTAAAAGTCACAATCTTGTCAAAGGCCACTGTTGACATAGTTTTACGGCATAAGTGTGCGTCCGAAAAAACTCATTTTGTTTCCTTAAATTGAATCAGTTTAATGATAGTTAGTTTTTTTATTACAAAGTAATTGCAGTTTAGTTCAGTTGAAGGTCATACGGGGCAGCGCACTGGTAAGACCTTAAGAAGATAAAACGGAACGTATATTATCTTCAGATCAATCAACATAAATTCACCACTAACTACACGTATGAAAACGAAAGATTTTTTAGGACTTATGAGTTTCAGTATTCAATATTTGCGTCATTCTATTGACTGAAATTTTTAGCTAACAAAATAAGAATTAAGGACAATTGTGTAGAATATTAAACAACAAATACACATGTACTTTGAAATCATGATAGGTATTCTTTAAATGATTTCCAAAAGTATTTGGGTTCGTATGTATTTTTGAACTTTAAGGACACCAAGCATTAACTTTTTGAAAATATTTCCTATCGTTTTGCTTATCTTACCCTTATCTATCTTAGTAACTGTGGCTCTCCATTAAAATATAAAATGCCTTAATATATAAATATATTATTTAAAAAAAAAAAAAATATTTATAATGTTCTTTATTATAATAATGCATAAAATATATATGGTATAACTTATTAAAAATTATTAAAAATTATTGAAGTTGTCATTAGTTAGTGTTAATGTAACTTCCAGCAAAGAAAATCGATCCAGATTTACTTTTGATAGCATACAAGAATGGCCTGTTGGCGATGAATCTGAGATTTGGTCCTGCGCTTCCAGCTGAGCCGCCTCCTCCTGTTGGAAATAAACAGTTTAGCAAATCTAAATAAACAGTTGCAAAATAAAGCAGCGACAGAGTAAAGCACTGACAGAATAAAGCAAATAGAGTGTTTTCTTTAGTGTGTGTGAGTAAAATTATGACAAAGTCTGTTTGAAATTAGTCAATTCAATTATTGAAAAAAAAAAAAAAAAAAAATCAGTGTAAGTCTGTGTCGAATAATCATATTCAATCATATCACAGCCACTTTTACGTTTTTATTTCATTTAGGTAAAGAACTCCAATTATTATTATGGTCAAATTGTTAGTTCAAAAGAGCCTGATGAATTTTCTATACCCTGGTTATCTAGGGAGCGTATATAAGCCACGTTTTTCAGTGGGTGGCGACCCCCATTCAACTAAAAAACCCAAAACGCTATATATTGGCACCTAAAGTAGACTTTTTCTACGTTTTAGTAAGTCGGTTTTTTCGTTAAATTTCAACGGACTTGGGCATAAGCTCTGTCCGCGCAGTTTTCAGGTTAGAGCTAGGAAGCTCAAATGTTGGGATAATTATTTTTATTCCTCAAGCTATAATATAGGAAAAAATAAACAAACTCCCTGTCCTAAAGTTTGAAAATAACACCCTTATACACATGTACAGTATGAATATAAATACATATCTATATTTTATTAATTATTTACATAAGGCTATTCCAATAACACTTTATTGTATACAATTTGACATATACATACATACACATCTACATAACATATACATAGATGGACAAAGACTTACCAGTTGATGCAGCTGCCTCGGTACCTCCTTCGTTTACTTCGATAAAGGCTTTATGTATAATTTTGCTAACAAACAGTACTTTGGACTGTTCAAGCATTTTGCCAAGTTCAGCTGCGTGCGAAAACATGCGGGACATACCAAGCTGCAAAAAATAAAAAGAGGGCTTTTTTACAATTTCTTGTCGGTTTATGGTGATAAAGTTAGGGACAAAAATATGTCACATGACCAATCTATAACAAAAGCCTATTATATTGTTTAAGTTTTTGTTTGACTTTTTCTCTTTAAAGTTGTTGTATGTTGGAAAATGGGCTCAAGTAAGCTGCAAAGGAAATAACAGAGATGACAACAAATGCAACTTAACGTACATCGGAACTTCGAAGCGCTCGGTATGCACTAGGCTAAAAGAACATAAAACGGACATCGAAAAAGGAAAGATGACTACAGCTCTCGCTCAACATATGCTAGAAAACGAACACACAGCTGATTTCGAAAATATCAAAATACTAGACAAAGAGAGAAAATACAACAAAAGATTTATATTGGAAAGCCTACGCATCCAACAAAACATCAACAATACGATGAACACCAAAGAAGACAAAGAAACTTACAAAGCATACAATTTAGTTCTTGGGTAGCTGCAATTGGAATACGTGCAATATTAATGTTTCAATGTTTGTGCCCGTGGTTTATTTATTTATTTTTATTTTAATTTATTTTCGCATTTTTGCATTGTGTTTTAACGTCTTTTATATTTTTAAAAAAATTTTGGTTCAAATAGAAAAATGATGTAAGTTTAATTTTCCTAAAATTGTTAAATTTTGAATTTCAAAATCATTCATGTACTTTCAGTGTTATTTAAATAAAGACTCCCCTGATGAAGCGAGGAACTTCTCGCGAAACGTTGGGACAATTTTAAATATACTTTCCTTTTGACTTGAGCCCATTTTCCAACAAAAGCCTATTAAATTTGACCCACATATTCTTGTAACGAACCTCGCGCCGAGGTTTTAACTCGTCGGTAACCAAGGTTCGGCTACAAAAATTAATAATTTTGCAGGTGGCTAACAAACCTCATGTGACTAGTTTTCCAACAAAAATAAATAACAATACGGGAGTTTCTCGTTTCAAAATACGTTATAATATTTTATTTCACTTTGTTATTGCTTAACCTACTAATTTACAGTTATTTTAGGGTTATTCTACAATGTAGCCGTTTTCCGTTTCCCGACGTTGCATGTGCGCAATCCGAAGTTGCGTAGCTGCCGTACGATGGATCGTGACGCGGCTACTCCGTCTTATATCTATGTTTGTTATGTTGTTGACTGCTGTTCTGCCGGCACGAATGATAGCGTTGCACACAGACGTGCGACAGAAACATCAACGGCAAAACTACAGGGAGGCCGAATATTATTCTGCCGACGCGACTGATAGCGTTGCACACAGTCGTGCGACAAAATCTTTAACGGTAAAAACTACAGGCGGGGCCGAATGTTATTCTGCCGACGCGACTGATAGCGTTGCACTCAGCCGTGCGACAGAATCTTCAACGGTAAAACTACAGGCGGGGCCGAATATTATTCTGCCGACGCGACTGATAGCGTTGCACACAGCCGCGCGACAGAATCTTCAACGGTAAAACTACAGGCGCGGCCGAATATTATTCTGCCGACGCGACTGATAGCGTTGCACACAGCCGTGCGACAGAGTCTTCAACGGTAAAACTACAGGCGGGGCCGAATATTATTCTGCCGACGCGACTGATAGCGTTGCACACAGCCGCGCGACAGAATCTTCAACGGTAAAACTACAGGGTAGGGTCAAATGCCATTCTGCCGACACGAATGATAGCGTTGCACACAAACGTGCGACAGAATCACTGATAATAGGTACTACAAGCGCTGAATGTTATTCTGTCAACACGACTGTTAAGCCTAAACCAAAATAGACGAGACGAGACGTAACGAGTAAGTTCGAGTGTATGTAAACCAATGTTGATAGCCAAAATGAACCAACGTAATTGATCGAAAGTGAACGAAACATTTTGACGAGACGAGTTGTTCCGTAAGAACCGAACTTCAAAACGTTGCTACTCGTCATAACAGCTTTTTTGGTTCGTTGGCTAGCGTAACGTTTTGGGTTAAATGTCAAAACAGACGAAACGAGTGCAAACGTTCGTTCAATTGCTACCGTCTCGTCACGTCTATTTTGGTTAAGTCTTTAGCGTTGCACCCAGACGTGCGACAGAAGCTTCAGCTAACTACCTTCTAAATTACTTACTAAGGTCTACTACTAACTACTACGATACTTCCTAGCCCGAGGCCACCGGCCGGCTGCGACCGACTGCCCCCACTCCAAGTGCGCTGTCTCTTATATACGCTATTCTCACTGCTAAGTGTAGAGAATGAACAGCTGTTCACTAAGTGTTGCCGTTTGACTTAAATTTATTTAAGGCTAAGATTTAACATAATTTCTATTTGTAATTCATATTTTTTTCTTAAACTATAAAATAACATAGGAATTCAAAATATAAATAAAAAAAATAAATAAAAATCAAAAGCCTTTGTTGTAGGCGGAAACGCGCGTGCAACTTCCGCCTTTACATTCTTTAAGGTGCGAAAACATTATGCTCAGATATACAAGCTGCCATAAAAATAAAAAAACCGAAAGATTTTTCGGATTTCCTATTTTGCTGTGTTCCATAAAAACAGAAAATTCTGAAGCTTTTACAACGATTTACTATATTACTTCAGAAATTTTAAAGTTGGTGTCAGATGTTTTTTAAGGCTCAGCGAAAATTCTCTTTCACAATACATTTTTCGAGAAAAGGTTCAAAACAAATATGTATATATGTATGTTATAAGTTTTTAGAGGAAACTGTGATAAGCTTAGATTTTTTTTGAGCTTTTGAAAAGCACTGACAAATATAATTGAAATTAACTTTAAAAAAATAAATAACAAAAACCAGAAAATTTTTTTTCTTAAAAGACTTTTACGAAAAAAATTTATGGTTGTAAGTGGTGGATTTTGTTTTTAAATCATAAGACTAGACCCTTGTCTAGCTAGATATTTTTTTCTCATTTATTTTTTTAATGGCAATTCATGTAGTACCTCATACAAATAATTATATGTGCATACTTGCATTTCTATATATTTTTGTTATAAGTTAGTTTAATGAATTTGTTTTTATGGAGATCGCTTTTGATCTTTGTTGCTTTTGGTTTCCAAATCATCAATTTCTCTTATACTCTAATTTACTGTACCGTTATTTGAAATATGTGTGCGTAACCTCAGTTCACAGTAGTAAATAATTATATGTGCAAATTATTATTAATCGCTTTTTCTCTGCTTTATGCGTAAGTTGTCAAATTTTTAGAAACAGAGATTCCAAAAACAAAGTGCATAAGTGATATTTTTTTCAAAAACTTGCCAATTGATTTGTTATTTTTAGTTTTTAGGCAAAAATGCCTCTTGGAACGAGCCTAACGCAGATTGAGCAAGGTTATATATTGGGAATGAGCCAAAATGGTGCTCCAATCATGGAAATCGCAAAAAATCTAAATCGCCACAGGAACACCTTCACAAATTTTTTAAAAAATCCAACTAGTTATGGCACAACTAAGCGCAGTGGCCGAAAAACCAATATTGACGATCGTTGCAAACGCGAAATTCAACGCTTAGCTGTTGTCAAAGGAATGAGCAGTGGGCAAATTAAGGCTCATATGGATCTTAATATAAGCAGAAACAGAGTGGTCCAGATTTTACATGAAAATAAAAAATATTCATCACTCATCTATGATACCTAAACTTATGCTTTTGTCACGGCACATTAATGCTCGTATAGCATTCGCCAATAAGTATAGATTTTGGGACGAAGAGTGGCGAAACGTTATCTTTAGTGACGAAAAAAAATTTAATTTAGACGGATCCGATAGCTGTAAGAAGTATTGGCGTAATGTGAACCACCCGCGACGGGTATGCTACAAGCGTGGTCATGGAGGAGGCTCATTAATAGAGGTCTGCACGGATACCAAAAATTTACTCGTTTCAGTACTCGTTCACTTTTCTGTTACTCCAATTACAAGTACACATTTCCTTTGAGTACCATAGCGTAAAGTAAAAAAAGTTGAACAAACTTCGTGTATGTATACGCACAACAAAACTGAAGGTAATGAATCGAACTGAATGACGTGCTTTATTGTTTTATTTATTCGATGAAAGTGAGGAAGAGAGAAGTCATTTGTGCACCAAGGCGTTGCCAGAAGATTTACATGCGCAACTTTTTTATTTATTTATCTGAAAACTTAAATAAAACGAATGTCCGGGATTATATTAATTTTTTACATCATTGTGGATCTGTTTAAAATATTTTTTGGTAGTTTTATCTTTAGAATGATGCTAGAAAAATGACTATAACTACTGCCCTATATTTACATTTACAAAGTCCAAAGTTTGTTTTGGTACCTATAATTTATTAATCACAACGATAAATTAAAAATGTTAGTTCAGTCCATATAAAATAAATAACATAATATATAAATAAACATAATTCATAAATAAATCACATACGCATATTGATATCGGTCAATTTAGTTAAAATAACTCCACATTTTTTTTTGAGTTATGTGAAAATTTTTTGTAACGAAATATCTCAAAAACTATAGGAAATAGAATAAAAAACCCGGCATATTTTTCGTTTTCGAAAACTGTATTTATAATATAACATAAATTTATTTGGAAAACAAAGACCTCACTAGCCTGCACACATCAAATTATCACAGATCCTCACTAAACATTCTTACGCATGTCAAAGTGCATTACTGCGTAGTACAAAATATCAAATGCGTAGTAATCGCGGCACTCGTTGTACTCGCAGCATACATGCGTATTATCCATACACATGACGCATTCATCTACGTACAGTTGGTTACGAGTAAGAAGAGAAATTTATAATGATGGTAACAGTAACACAAGCAAACGCTATGTATACGCATTCAAATCAATAAAATTGACTTCGGTAACAGTTTCGTAAGTTAATGATTATACTTATGCAGACCTCTACTCATTAATGACTTGGGCCGCCTTTTGTTACAAAGGAAAGACTCCAATATGTTTTATATCTTCAAAAATGAATTCATAGATGTATGTAGATCTGTTGGACAGTGAACTGATTGAGTTTTCAGAACAGTCTTATGGAGATAACTTTGCATTTCAACAAGACAATGCTCCAATTCACAATTCGAAAATATCAAAGGAGTTTTTTCAGCTAGGAAAATACCGCTATTGCAATGGCCAGCACTAAGTCCCGACCTAAACCCCATTGAGGGGCATTCTCTCTGCCAAAGTGTATCAAAATGGGAGGCAATTCGAGACGGTGAGACAGTTAAAAGTCGCCATACAAGAAGAATGGCAGAAAATCAGTTCATCTACACTGCAATCATTGGTCAACTCTATGCCATTCCGTCTTGATCAGCTTATTGTTAACAGAGGAAATCATACAAACTACTAACATTTTCACTCCACCAAATTTATGAATTATAAAATTAAAATATGCAATTTGCACATATAATTATTTACTACTGTGAAAATGTGTACATATATTTTTTTTACTAAACACACTTAAGTATAATTTTTTGATTTCTGTTTTTAATTGCTAATAATTATATCTAATAAATTTGCAAAGCTAAAATTTTAAAAACTCTTTAATTAAAAAAATAGTTTAAGTTTGAAGTGATGCACATATAATTATTGAAAAATTTAAATTATAGAGTATTAAGGGGGGGGGTTAGGGTTTTGCCAAATTTTGTTTTTCCATTTTTGTTGTTGTTTTATTTAATAGTATAACTCTTCAAAAGTATCCTGTTGAAATTTGAGGTCGATTGGAGTAAAACTGACGAAGAGTCTCGATGATTCTGTGTAAGTATATGAAAAAAAAGACAGTGCTAAAACTTTAAACGTGATTTTCTCGAAACTAACTTTTTAAAGTCGGTGGACACTTTTTCTCTAAAACTACTAGACCGATTTTCTTGAAATTTGGCACACTCTTTTAATACATATAAAACCAGGTCATGACGAGGGCGTTTTTTTTTTCATTACAACCAGTTCTGCAATAATAAATGCACTAATTTTTGCCTTTTTTTTTTTAAAAAAAATTCGTTTTTTGGCTTAAAAATTATGCCAAAATCCTAAAAATCGTCGAAGAAAAAAAACCCTTCGTCAATACCTTTAAACACTTATAAGCTAAAGAAAGTTTTTTTTTTTGATTTTAGATGATAACGTGATGAGATATCTTGTCCACAGCAAACCACCTTTTTTTTTAGGCGCCCGCGGAAATTTGCTGCCAATGGCTTATTTTGCAATATTTTTTAATTAAATTTTCACAGAATACTCTTTAAATATTGTACTTTTATATGCTCTTTAGATAAATAAATTTACTTTTACCATAACACAAAAAAACATTTTTAAACTTATGCCCAAAATGTAGCGTCAGAACCCTACCCCCTCCTTAAGGTGAGTGCAGTGACACAAGAAACACCAAAGCTCTACTCGCGGAGAGACCACAGTTTTTTCCTAATGTATAGGCTTAAAAAATAGCGGTTAGTTTTTTTTTCAAAACTTCCTCATGTGTACGTTCATAAAGAAAAATGAAAAAAAAAAATTTAAAAAAAATATTATAAGTAAGAAAAACATCAAATTTTCTTCATTTGTTTGGCCAAATTCCGAAAAATGAAAATTTTGCAGCTCTGGTAGCATTCCTAGAAATATTTTTTTTTTTTATTTTTTTAAATGAGGATATACTCGAATATGAAAAAATTTCCGAAAATCGAGTGTTCTTGAAGTATTCTAGAACATGCCATTTGTTTGAACATGTCTACTGCACCGAAACAACTAAACCATATTGGTGAATTTAATGAAAAAAGATAAACGATTTCAACGGAGGAAAAATAAAGTTTTTATATTCTACACAGAGCTTTCATTCACTTTGTCATACCGTTTGTAACGCACAGAAGAGCGTTGACTTGGAAGAAGACGACTTGGCCATGTTCATCTGTCTCTGTGTTTGTTTGTCTGTGGAAATCACGATATCGGGGAACCAAAGAAGTTAGTTGAATGAAATTTGGCATGCAGGCTACATCTTCAAGCAATGTTTTTGGGATTGAAAATGGGTGAAATCGATTCACAGACACGGTAACAGCCCAATCTGTATATTCGTGTAAATGGCCAAACCTAATTTGAAAAAAAGTTTCAGTGACTTTAATGAAACTTGGGGCCAAGGACTGGTTTTTATTTATCTCGATATTACAAAATGTAATATTAGTATTTTTAAAGCTAAGATTGGGTTTTTTTTAGCTAAAAGCTTTCGAAAAACTACTTATAGGAGATGTATATCTAATATTGCCCTTTCCATACATTCTTGAATTAAAGTTATTGGTCTTAGCGCGAAAAGTTTTTTACAAAGTCTTAAATTCCAAATGCAACTCTCCAAAATCCTCAGTCTGGGAAATACCAAACAACCAAATGGTTATATGTATGAGTTTACCCTTGATTTTTCTATCCTATCACGAGTATTGAGAGTTTGAAATGCCCAGTAGATGGCAAGTCCACTTACATATGTACTAGTCGTAAGTTGTACTTTTTCAACGGCAAAAAAATTAAGTCAACCAGATATTCCATTTTTTATACGTTTTATAGGTTCGTGCCATACTATTATCATTAAGTACATACCTTTGACATTGCTTTGCTTAATTCCAGCTGGAATTCAGCTTTAAATTTAGGGAGTTCAACAACTACTTCATCCAAAGATAATTTGCTTATTATGGAACTCAATTGAACAGTTGCCAATTTTCCTTCAAGAGCTTTAAGACCAGTGCGGGAGTTTGGCAAAATAATCAACATAGATAAATCAGTGTCCACATATGGCATTTCCAAAGCAGTTGCATCTAATTCGGGTAACGAAGCATATTGGAACTCAGATGTCATACTCATCATCGGAACCTTAACAGTATCCGATTCATTTAAATAGAAATCTTCATCTCTTGTTGCTTCCTTGATAAATTTTTTTTTCCACTCTCCTTTGAAATGTATTGCATTAAGTAGCACCAAACGAGTAAGACCACCGAGATCGTCTGAACTCACTATGTTCTTAATAAGATTATTGGTCTTTGATTGGACCCACTCATTAATTTGACCTGCAGCCTTCACACTTTCAGCGAAATTAATTTCCTCTGCAGTTGAAAAGAATTTGTTGGTAAGAATTTCATTGAAATCCTTGCGTACGGTGAATCCTTTCATAAAATAGATTTTGTTGGCGATATGTAGTACTTTACTATCAACATAACTAGCCAGGGCGCTCTTAAATGAATCAGCTATTGCTGCTGTATCACTCGAGACCAAACGCAAACCGCGGTTTAGTTCTTCGGCAGTTTTGCCTTCGGCACCAATGCGTACCATTGCAACGCATGTTTGAATAGAGAATGGTGAGAAGATAATGTTCTTATTCGGTTCCTCATCTACCAATGTTTTATAGACATCAAGTGCAAAGAGTGCAGAGTTTTTGGAAAATGCTGCTTGCTGTTGAGCGGCGAGTGACATGATGTTGTTGTAAGTGAGGAAAATGAAGAAAAACAATAATGTCGAGACATATGTTTTGGGGAAATCTGAAATCAGAACAAGAAAATAGATGTTGATAGTTAGTAATAGCTTAGTAAAGGGTTTTCTCCAACGTCAGTAGTTTTTAAAATACAGAGGCGTAAAATTGGTAATTTTCGAAAATTTTTTATACTTTTCAAATTAAGCCACCATGGAGTAGATATTAGACATCGAATTCGGCTGCTTTTAGCAAATTTAACGTCTTAAGTGAATTTTGACCTAACAGTACTGAGGATTCAGCCCACCTAGGGAGCTTAAATTTGAGCTCAGGTCATCCGCAAACCATAAGAAAATTGTGGGCTTAAAACATTGTGAAATAACATTAATGGAAAAGTATGGGGTCAGTACACATAACGTATTAATAAGACTACTTAAGTAAATGTAACCAAAATTGGATGCATGTAGTAGTTCAGCAAAGCCCAGGATGTACTCTGGACAAGTGAAGTGACAACCGCCATACAAGTTATTTCTCATACAAGTAAAAACTTTTTGAGTTCCCAAATTGAAAGTGCGAATTAAATCAATTTAACAGAAGTTTATATGTGATGTTAGGTGAAACCAAAAGATACTGTGCGAGTTTGGGCTAACTAAATATTTAAAAGTGCCCTACATAAAGAAGTGTAAAAAATTATAACTTTCCTGGTATTTGAAGATAAATTTTCAACATAATTAGATATCTACCTGATTTACTGAAATGTGAACGAATATGAGACTGCCACGCATACATATTCTGCGCAATATTTTAGACAAGTTACTTGGGATAGTTATATTTTTTAAGTTCGTTTGCTAGTGTTACTAAAGCTGCCTTGTTGATATGCGTTTTATTATGATAATATCCATTTCCATATCAAATGAAAATAATTAAATTTTTTCAAATTCGTTGCAGTTAACAAATAAATGTAATTTTTTGATTTTCTACTCGATCGTAGCAGAAAATTTTAATTTATTTATTTTTATTTATGGCAAATTAGTAAATTTCCTTTTACTTTTCAATCTTTAATGACGATATCCCTTCACAGTTTGTGGGAACAGACCAAGGTAAACATTTTTGGGGCTTCGCCTGTGTAAATTGACGAAAGAAACCATCAAATTTGTTGTTATAAGCTACATGCTAAAGAAAGAAAAAATTAAATGCAAAATTGGAAATTTGCAAAGTTAAGATCCATTCTGGTCACAAAAGATATGTACCTCATTTCCAAGGTATTTTTTATTAATGATCAGAAATTAAAACTATGCAAGAGTCCTTGGAAACGAAAATGTGTATCATTTTATGCTGTTTTTGTATAAGTTAGTCTTTCCTAATTTAATCTCCCTTTAAGTACAACGATATTGTTTCTTGCGTGAAAGCCTTATGTCCAACTATGTAAACAGCTAAGCTCATACAGTTACAGTTAAGAGTCATATTTACGATTTGTGCAGGTACAGCGTTCTACGCATATATTTTATGGTAAGTTAACATTTAAGCGTAAGCAAAAACTTTTTTAACGATAAATATCAATTTTTAAATTGTATTTGTGGCCTATGCGTCTCCCACACTCTATTTACGAATGTAACTTAAAATTTTAAGTATAAGCAAAAACCTTTTAAATTATGTATTTATCTTTTGCAAATTAAAATTTTTTATATAAAATAATTATGGTTCCGGAAAGTGGTCTACATTTTGGTCTGTAGACGATTTACATCGAAATTGGTCCAGCAATCGAAATGGATATTATGATTTTCACAAATAAACTCAATGGAAGGGGTCTGTTCTCATATTTTTACCAATGATTCCTTTTACTAACAATAAAGGACAATAAGCTTTAAAAAAATTTCAAAGTATTTAAAAACGTCGCATTCAAAATATTTCGGATTATTATTTGAAACGAAATAAATCTTTATTTTGGAGAATAGAATAAAAAAAACATCTAATCATTTTTATTAAAAATACAAGGAAAAATCAACACAAAAATCTCATGCAAAAGAAATATCAGGTTATATTTTCTACCTGAAATAAGGCTTAACATCTGACGTCAACGATGGTATTTTGGTGGAAATGTTGTTTTCTGTCATGGATACCGAAATTTCATAAAATTTACAAAAAAAAAAAATAAGTAATTCGATTTTCTTAAGCGAAGTTACCTAAGAATAAAAAAGGTAGTTATTAGAAATACTAAAAATGTACCAACAATTTACTGAAGATGCGCTACATTTACAAAAATACGTCCGTTGTACCAAATATACTAACAATTTGTCGAATGTACATATCTACTGACACATATTTTTCACAACGAAAACGTACTGATACTAGTGCACCAAAACGTACCTCTTTTACAGAATATAATTTTGTGAACTTTTTCTTTTCATTAGTATGTGATCTATTTTAATTTAAGCGAAATTGAGTTTTATGGTATAAGAAAATTGTGCGGTAGTCTCAAAAAAAAAAAAAAAAAAAAAAAAAAATAAATAAATATTTAAAATAATAACAAAGGGCCTGAAAAAAGGGAAATCACACAAAACAGAAACTTAAATTTCGAGCTAAGTTGTTTGAAAATGACTTAAGAATAAAAAAAGGATAAATCACCAGAATTCTTCGATTAAGGGCCATCAAGTTTTGGGCGCCTTTCATTTCAAACTCTTTTATAATTTTTGTTATAGAATAGACGCACTTGGTTTTATGCATCCGAACATTCCCAAGATAACTTTTGTCATGTAATGGCATCTATTTACTAGCATCCTTAGACACTGACCAAATATTTGTAAGAGAAGATTTTCATAATTTACCATATAGAATTTAATTTAGTCAACAATTGCTAGCCAAAGACCATACAAGTTGGCCATTATTTGTTCACACACTGATTAAAAAGAATCCAAATCGCGTTTTTTTATTAAATTGAGCTCATGTACACATCAAAAGCTTCATCAATGAACAAAATTGGAGTCTTATGGCTCAAAAAAATTATAGTGCATTATTCCTTTGAAGGCGCAAACGAGAATCCAGTCACAGTAAATGCGGACGAGAATTCTTTTTTTATTGGCACCAAAATGATGGTCACTGGAATGAAATTTTCCAACATTCTTAACATCATAAGAAATAGCAAAGAAAACAATATTCTTCAGGTTTTGTTACAGCTCACTTTTTCTTAAAAAAAATTATTCAAATTTCAAATTCACTAAGCATCTTGAAGAAAAAAATTAACTATGTATATGAAAATTAAAAATTCATAAGAAAATCGTTGAGGTTTTTTCAAAAAGTCTGTTACCTACAAAATATGTTGTAATGCATCTGCATTTGGTCTAATATAAATATATACAATAGTACTAACAATTCCTCAATTAAAATATTTGTTTTTTAAGTTATACTTATTGTATTAAAATAAATTATATTTTTATCTTACCTTGATTCAAATAGGTTAACATCTTCATTGAAAAACTTTATACAATTTAAAAAGGATGCTTTTTTAATTAAAATTATATTTTCGTACGAATCTAATGTATAAAATCTGACTTTATCAAATCTTTTTTTGACATAAGTATCACTTTCACATAGATTAAAAAAAAATTACTTGCTCCAGAAATTGTTACTTGTCTTAAATTATTTAAATCCTTTTTTTTAGACTATTGCGTTTTTTTGTTGTCGATAAAATCTGACGAGCAGCGCTACTTGAAGGAAAGAATTGTGTTGATCAACTAAAACTTTGTTTTTGAAACAAACCGTTGGTAGGTGTTAGTCTCCAAATCTATAGTTTATCACTATTATAGTTCTTTCAGAGCAATTGTGAGAGATGCTTTCTGTTTCTGCATTGTAACATTATTTGTACGACCTCGGAAAGAACTTTCATTAGAATCACAAGCTTTACCTTTAAACTTTATACTTTTTAAAAGCTTAAGTATTTACACAAATTTGTATGAAACAACAATAGTTTTATTTATTTTATTTATGAAATGAAAAATAGTAAAATATTTTTTACAGCATCGAACAAACAACGCTGGATAATTTTAATGTTGTATGTGTAAAAAATTGCAAATTCGTCAAAATCAAGCATTATTTAGTACTTTTAATTAATTTTCCGAAACTTACCAAACATTTTAATATTTACAATTTTTAACAGTGAAGACCAGTGTTGGCATGTCACAAGGATTTTTAGGTTTGCGACGGTCACACGTCGTAAGCTGTCGTAAATGTCACAAATGTCACAAATGTCACAAAAGTCACAAAAGTCACAAGCTCCAGATCAACCTCGTTTTCACAACTACTAAAATTGCTTGTCAAACAATTTGACGATGAGAATTCGAATAGGTTTGACAGACAATTTGATGATCTGAATCAAGTTATGAATATATAATTTTTCTTAGTATGAACTTACGAATTCGTCTTTGTGGCAAACTCAAGTTGTGTAACAAAGGTTCGAGGGTTTACGACCGTAGGTAACCGTCCGTAAATGTCGCAAATGTCGTGCGACATTTGTAACATGCCAACACTGGTGAAGACAGCTAAGATTTTGAGATTTATTACAACTGTAGTGCCAATTTCTTGGGCCGAACTGAGAGTTTGAAATAACTGGGGCGAATGAAATAATTTTTATTATTGATTCTGACGTTTATTTTCATTAGTAGAAATTAGCTTATTTTTTTTTTAATTTATAGGTGGGCACAAGTTCTTCTGCAAGTTCTAACGAGAGCGTAATTGAGAGTAACGGGAGAGCATTTGTGTATACGTATACAAATGTGAGCGCACAACAACGATTCAATTCTACTTCAGCGGAGTAGAACTTCATATGGTTGTTGTACCACTACATGGAAACAAAATGTGCATGCATGTTAGTGCCCACCATATAAGTTATATCTATTATATGAAACTCATTTTTTGTCTGTCTGTCTGTCCGTCTGTCTGTCTCTTATGCACGCGGAAACTATCCAGCCGATTTTGATGAAATTTTTACAGTATGTTAGTATCGATCGGGCGGGTATCATTGGCTATAGAACTTTTATTTAGGGTGCATATTTAGGGTGATCCTCATAAACAAATATTTTCAAAATAGCGATTTCTCAATGACAGTCAAATCGATTCTCATGAAATTTACACAGTATGGCTTTTATGTTGAGGGGCACAGATTGGATGGTAAAAATTTTATTTAGGGTTCATACTTAGGGTGACCCTCATACGAAAATATTTTGAAATATCATTTTCACGAAGACAAATAAATCGATTCACACCGAATTAATACTTCGTATCTCTAATGTTAAGAAGCATAGCTAAGGCCACAAAACTTTTATTTAGGGTGGCCCTGATACACAAATATTTTAAAAATAGCATTTTCTCAAAGACTGCTTAATCGATTCTCTTGGACTTTACTCCAAATGGATTTTAATTTAAGAGGCAGCGACTAGATTGTAACAATTTTATTTAAAGTGCTAAATTAGGGTGGCCCTCATACAAAAATATTTTTTAGTATCATTTTCACGAAGACAATTTAATCGAATCATACAGATTCTACACCACGTAGCTCTTATGTTAAGAGGCAAAGTTAAAGATACAAAACTTTTATTTAGGGTGACCCGCACAAAAAAATATTTTTAAATATCATTTTCTCGATTCTCTTGGAATTTACACCATATGGCTTTTATATTAAGAGGCACAGATAAGCGTAAAAAAATTGTATTTAGGGTGCATCCTTAGGGTGACCCAAATACAAAAATACTTTTAAATATCATTTTTACGAAGACAGCTTAGTCGATTCTCTCCGAATTTACACCACGTAGCACTTATATTAAGATGCATAGCTAAGGCTACAAAAATTTTATTTAGGGTGCATACTTAGGGTGACCTAAAAATTACAAAAATATTTTTAAATATCATTTTCTCGAAGACCACTTAACATGGAATTTACGCCACATCGCTTTCATATTAAGAAGCACAGATGAGATCAAAAAAATTTTATTAAGGGTGCATACTTAGGGTGACCCACATAAAAAAATATTTTTAAACATCATTTTTACGAAGACAGGTTAGTCGATTCACTCCGAATATACACCACGTAGCTCTTATGTTAAGAGGCATAGCTTAGGCTACAAAGTTTTTATTTAGGGTGGCCCTCAAACAAAAATATTTTTAAATATCATTTTTTCGAAGACCGCTTAAGCGATTCTCATGGAATTTACATCATATTCAGATGTGTCAAATTGTGACTTCGAATTTATATCTCTTAATTACTCGTAGTCTGAGAAAAAAAGAATTATAAAAAATTATAGAGAGTAGATACATACAACTATTTCTAAAAGAAGAAAAAATTCAAATCAAACTGTTGTTGTTTAATCCAGCTAGGCTCTGTTCTCCACATGAATTTTAAGTAGTAGAATTCGAATAAAAGGGTTTTTTCTTATAATATAGGTGTGTTTGGATTTTTAGAACCAATCTTTCATTTCATTCGTGAATCGAAAAGACCTGACGGCTTGCGGAAAAACAGACACTGGATTCAGGCTCAGGTCGCTACAATTAATGTCAAATGAATATTATTTTTCCTAAATTATTGTGAAACAAGGGAAACTGCTCATTTGAAAGGGGACTTGACGAGATGAAAGAAATTTTTTGAGTGTACAAAATATTTCAATTATGCGTGGAAATTGAAAACATTACGATTTATTTCGCCACGAAGCTACGTTTACGCTTCCGATGGTGCAATTTAAAGCAAAACAGAGCGCCGCATTTTCTAAGTTATGCCCTAGGAAACCATGAAAATCCAATTCGGTTTATTTTGTTAAACGATATATTACACGTGGTAAAAACTTAATACACTTTGTTTTAAATTAAAGATGAAACAAATACAAGTGCCGCATTTTTCAAGTCGGTTCCTTTTGAAAACTTTACGAAACAAAAGTGTTCAATTGATATTTAAAATCTTGTGAAATACTCCTTAACAAATTAAGTTTCTTTGTAATTCCCGTCACTATATATCATCCTACAAAATGAAAGACTCTAGCCAATAGCATGAAAACAATAAACCCGCATACATTACAGCAGATAAGAGGTAAAAATTGCTTAAAACTACAAAAAATGTATGTACAATGTACATACTCCGTACGGACTTACCGATTTTATTGATATTGATAAATATTATTGCAAAATGTATGTGATATCAAATAGTAAATTTACAAAAAGGGACATAAATGCAGTAATAGCCGACCAATTGGAAGCAAAATATTAACGAAGAAGAAAATAAAAATTATATTTTGTGCTTAAATATTATGAGACTTTACTGACCAACCTGCTGCGGGTTTCACTTACATATCGTCGGCATACAAGCAAAATTGACCATTTACAAAAAATAAAATTTTGTGTTTTTGATGGAAAGTGTGTAAGTTCTAATTGTTAATGTAAGAATGTACTCTTATAACACACCTCATCAGGTACTGTATACATTTCTTTTTTAATAACCGAAAACAATATATCGCAAAGCTAAGAGGATTTAAGCATAACTAAAATAATAATTAGCGTTATTTATAAATTATTTTTTTTTATAAAAGTTTTAATTATTATTTATAAAAAATTAAGTTTTTAATAAGCAAAAAGAATTTAAACCAGCTTCTCATAAGTTCAGAAACAAAATTTTTCCACAGAATTGTTCCGTCAAGTCTACACAACTTTTTCCTAGGTAATTTTACTCCTACAAACCATTCGATAAGAAAAATTTGAATTGTTTTTTTTTTTTTTTTTTGTGAATTGTAAAATTCAAATGTTTCTTATCGGATGGTTTGTAGGAATAAAATTGTATATTATGGTGATTCCAAATATTTTTAAATGTTTGTTTTTAAGGTGCTGTTGCGAAAAAATGAAGTGTTTTATATGAAGATAATTCTCACGCAATCACAGCTCTGTAGCTCAATTTTAAAAGATGGCGCCGAAACCTGTTAGTCTGTAAGTTGTGTGGAAAAACTTTGTGAATGAATAGGTAATGAATTTTTTTGGGCTGATAAAAGTCGTTTTCCGGATTAATTTTTTGCGCTGAACTCGAATCTGGCCTCAGATTTGACCTTTGACGTCAGAGTTCTGAAATATTTGAGGTTTTTTGTCTACTTTCGAGAACATTCAAAAAAATATGTTTAGCTTATTTAAAACAAAAGCATAATTTTTTAACGTCCTTTCCCTTTAAAATGAGTTTTCAAGTGGTCATCTGCGATGTTTCCCTGCAAAGTTATAACAATAATATGTACTATTGCACATTTTGTACCTTGAATTATTTAAAAGACTCTAATCTACAGAAAAAATTTAAATTGGTTTGGCTGACAGAGTCCTTTGTTTTTTTATGTGATCACCTGCCTTGATGGCTTAATATCACAGTGTGATTTTCACACACATGTGTTAATTTATATTCGTGCCTAACCTAGGTATGACTGCATTTAATACAGTTACCAAGTAAAGCTATGTTTATGGACATAACTTCGCCCTTGGTTTGAGCCGAGACCTATCTAGGATCTCTTGCAGTTCTAAGAACTGCCACTTGGTTGAGAATGCAACTCCACATCGGTAATTTACGTTAGCATATTACTCTTCCTACGAGTTAGGTTTCAACCACAGCCACCACGAATCCTTCCCATGCGATCTGCCCAATTTGGCTTCACGCACTGTTGGGATAGGACCGAAGTCCTAGGGGCTCCCAACAACCCGTGGTACCAGATTAGTTTGCACCTTCACCTCTGGTCAAGCTTAGTAGTTTGAAAAAGGACTACACAAGGAAAGCCAATCTTAAGCCCAAGCCAAAGTACATAAAAGTAGAAGGCTTGAACCCTACGCACTAGCTAACCAAGCACAGTACAATTTCCTGTCTACTACCAGTTTAGGCTTACCATAACGCCCAAGGGCACTGGTAAGCCCCTGGTTTGGCTGACAATTAAAGTTCTTACAAGCATTTTTGTGAAGTATGTGTTCTCAACAGTGCATTTTTTTTAGTTTTGCCATTAATATGGAAAACTGGGCCAATCGAAAAAAAAACCATAACGATATTCGAATTCTACGAAAAATGTCAGTATAGAAAATGCTATTGGAATTTGTTGTGGAAAATCTTGATGAGTAGTGCTTTCGATATTTACCACATTTTTACGACATATTTGAACACTTATGCCATTTTTCATCAGTGGTGGCATTTTCGGTACATTTGTACTTTTTTCAGTTCACTTGCGTCGAAAAATCGTCGTCATTACATTCGACAAGTTCTTAGTACATTCGGTAATTTTGGCGTATTTCCAGTACATTTGGTGCATTTTCAGTGCGTTTTAGATACATTTTCAATGCATTTGGGTTATTTCTAAAAATTTTCAATTATGTTCGTAAATTCAATTGAAATATGCGTAGAAACCTGGAGAAAGCTGACCTATTTTTGATTTGTTCTCTGTAAAAACGTATAGAATTTAAAGTTATTTTTTGATGTTTACGACGAAAAAGTGCGTTTATCATCTAAAAAGTACATTTCAAGTCTCGTTTCTATACATTTCCACAATACCTATTACTGCTTTCCATACTTTTTTTTTTTTTAATTTTTCCAACATCCTTCTCCCTTTTTGAGTATAACGAAAAACATACTTTTAACTTCATTATTATATACGAAGCTTACAAAAACATTAATTAATACTCGAACACTTCATAGAGCCTTTTTTTTAAATTGGTTATAACTTTAAACTTAAGTTTTGTACATTTTGGAGTTTGATTTTCATAATTTCAAGCAAATAATATTGATAAATTAACTTGAAAATTCTGAATCTGACTGAAAAATATGCTATTACTTTTTCCATTTGCACTCATATAACATATGTAACAGTTTGCTTAAATTTCATCTAATGATTTCATAAAAACATGTTGTAAATAAATAAATAAAAATTCATAAAAATTTATACATAGGTTAGGTTAGGTAGGAGTGGCAGTCAGTTACAAAACCGACTCACTTAGACCAAGTTTGGTCCATTGTGATACCACAGGGTACTTGACTATACCCTCTCATTGAACCATCCAGATTTCGTAATGAAACTAAATAACTGACCTATGCTAACATGTCTAAGGTCCTCCAGGTCATCAAACAAAAACGAACCAAGTGTTTTGTGTTTATACATGCTTTATTTATTTTTAAAATACACAAAAATTTATTATATAATTAGTTTTTATATATTATAATTATTTTCGTAGATGCAGTGAGTAAATAAAGAAAGGAGACCCGACAATCTGCGCCAACTACAGGGGTATCAGTCTTATTTCCATCGCATATAAGATCCTCTCGAGCGTATTGTGTGAAAGATTGAAGCCGTATACAGAAACGCTGATCGGATCCTATCAGTGTGGCTTTAGACCTGGTAAGTCCACCATTGACCAGATTTTTACACTACGCCAAATCCTGGAGAAAACCCATGAATATCAAATCGACACTCACCATCTCTTCGTCGATTATAAAGCTGCGTTCGATAGCCCAGTGCGGGATTGCCTATACGCAACAATATCTGAGTTCGGTATACCTGCAAAGTTGATAAGGCTCTGCAGGATGACGTTGAGCAATACGTTTAGCTCCGTCAAGGTAGGGAATGACCTTTCCGGAACTTTTAATACCGAGCGAGGTTTCAGACCTCAGAGATCGTGCGATCTCTTCAATTTCATTATGGAGGGGATCGTAGGAAAAGCCGGTGTGCATCATAATGGCACCATTTTCTTCAAAGGTGTTCAGCTCCTTGCGTACGCTGATGATATTGATATTATCGGTCGGAGTAAGAGAGATGTTACTGCTGCTTTCACTGCTATTGAAAAGGAATCAGCCAAAGTGGGTTTGACGGTAAACGAGGGCAAGACGAAATACATGATGTCTACTAACAACAACAAGAGAGCACGGGATCTAGACTCTCATGTTACAGCGGGCAACTGTAAATTAGAAGTTGTCAAGGAATTCATCTACCTTGGCACTGCCGTAACCAGCAACAATGATGTCAGTCTGGAGATTAAGCGGAGAATAACAATTGCTAATAGGTGCTACTACGGTCTCAGTAAGCAATTACGTTGCAGAGCTCTCTCTCGATCGACAAAGCTAACACTCTACAAGACGCTCATTCTACCTGTGCTTCTTTATGGCGCTGAGGCATGGGTGGTTTCGACAACAGACGCAGCCGCTCTTGGGGTGTTCGAGAGAAAAGTTCTCCGCAAAATCTTTGGTCCTGTTCGAGTTGGCGACGACTATCGCATTCGAATGAACCACGAGCTGTATGAGCTCTACGCCGACATTGACATAGTTAAGCGTATAACAATACAGCGACTACGCTGGCTGGATCATGTCCATCGTATGGATAAAGAAGCTCCAGCGAAAAAGGTATTCGAAGGGAAGGTCCCCGGTCAACGACGAAGAGGGAGACCATGCCTCCGGTGGATAGACCAAGCTGAGGAAGCCCTAACCGCGCTTGGCATTAACGATTGGAGAAGGCGCGCGCAAAACAGAGGCGCCTGGCGAGAGCGAATGAGGTCGGCCGTAACCTGACAACGGGTTGTTATGGCCATCTAAGTAAGTAAGTAAGATGCAGTGAGCGAGCCACAGGCTTAATCCTATGTCAATACGTCACTTATATATGTATATAATAAATAAACTGAAAAGTTATATAATTCAAGACAAATCTGAAATACATGTAGCATTTTCGAATCAAATTCAATCAGTTTTGAACTAAACAAAACCCTTTTGCAACGTATACCACAAGAGTAAGGAGGTATGGTTGGCCTCCTGGAATTCTGTAAGACTCATATAATTAATCAAGTTAGTTAAATTATATGTTCTTATTGGTATTTTACATAGAAATCAAGAACAAACGAATATATTTCTGCTCAAGATTACTGTTAAACGTATGGTATTATAGGAAAACAAAAATTAATACTTATTAAAAAAACAACTTTTCTAGAGATATTAAAGCAGGTTTATTGACCTCAAGCTCAAACTCAAAACAATAAATTTTGGATAACTGCAGACAGCGAATGTTCTATTAAAAATCAGAAGGTATGGTAAAAATATTTATTAAAATTATACATAAAACTTTCTCGAAATTCTTAAATTTGAAAATCTTCAGCAATTCAAACAATATTTCAAGTAACTCGAAAATCTTAACGCTTTTTAGAATAATAGTGGTATTTATGCAAACGTATAAGTCCCTTATAAACGGTTAAAGTCATATGTTAAATTCGGCAGTTCGCTATGCGGTGGCTCTGTTTGAATGCCGTCAATATGTCTTACATACTTTTTTGTGATTTGAACGGTTCAGCTGTCTTGAAGTTAAATGCAGTCGAAGCAACAAGTACAGTTTTCTTCAAAAAAATATATGTCATACAGTTCACGGAATGGTAAAATTTTAAGGCCATAAAATGTAATATAATTTTTAAATCGAAGATATGGTATATTCAGTACTAGCTACATGTATGTACATATGTATGCAATCGAAAGATTTCTTATGGTTTTTTTTATTTATTTCAATACACAACATTTTTGAGTGCTTAATCATACCATTTTCATCACTCTTCTGACTGAAATTTCAAAGTAACAAAATAATGAGTAAGGACAATTGTGTAAAGTGTTAAGAAACAAATATGCATATACCTTGAAATCTACATTTGCTTTAAATAATTTGAAAAATAATTCATTTTGAATGTATTTTTTATTTTTAAGGTCATCGAGAAAGTTTAAAAGATTAATTTTTTAAAAAATTTTTCCTAATGTTTTGTTTATGTAACTATTTTTTCTCCATGATGTATACATAGCTAAATTGATTATGTAGATAGAAATAATATATATAATAATATAGTATATCATAAAATATATATGGTAAAAAATACCCAATATAATTGAAAATGTTGTTAATTTGTGTGAATGTAATTTCCAGCAAACAACACCGGTCCGGATTTACTTCTGATAGCATAAATGAATGGTTTGTTTGCTACGAACTCGGGTATCTGCACCGAATTTAGGCTTATATGCAATCCTGCTAAGGCCACTGTAAAAAGAAAGTTTAACAAATCTTAATTAATAGTTGCAAAATAAAGCAGTAACAGAGTAAAGCAGTTACAGAATAAAGCATAGATTCTAATGTGCACTACGTTAGTGTGTACTTAAAAATTATGATAAGAGCCTATTTGAAATTAGGTATAGTTTGGCATTTGAAGTTGCTATAAATAAAAATCGAGCTTTTTTTATTCGAAAGTACAATACTTCTGGATATGATTTCATTCAAGTGACATCCTTGGGTGGCTTTGCAATAGCCTCTACAATAAATCCAATTTTTCAGTACATTTTCCACTATAAGAAACTCTATTTGACCGATGGCTGGATCTAATTATACATAATTCTTGCACATATTTTAGTGCACCTCCAATTTTACTGCCCTAACGAATTTTTCTCCAGGTATAAATTATTGTTATTTAGTACTAAATTGACTTTTTAGAAACGTAGGTACTTCATTCAACATTTTTTTTTTGTTTGTAATAAAATATTATGATTAATACCTTTGGGGATCTTTGTACGAGTATTGTGTTTATGTCGAAAACAATTTTGATTTTGAAAAGTCGCTAATTGATAAGAATTTTTCCTCTTACAAAATGTAATCGGCCACATAATATTTTTATTTAAAATAATTGCATTTTTGTAAAATTTCTTTATTTTGCAATGAATGATTGTATTGAAGGCTACTCAACATTCCTTAAAATTTTTTACTGGGAATAGAGACTTGGGGACTAAGAAATATATATACATACATATGTATCTTAAATAATAACCGAGGCATACTAACAATAGTTATGGAATAGTGCACTACTTTTCGATTTAGAAATGCTGGAAACTCTAATCATGTGAGGTTTCGTTAAAAGAATAAAAGCTAAGAAATTAAGGGGGGGGGGGGGCGGTGGAGATAAATGACCTCCTTTCGAGGTTAAAGTTCATAAAAATGGGTTAAAATACTATAAATAACTCTATAGCCGTCCATGAATTGCTCCTTGTGGCTTCCTTACAAGGTTTACGAAATGTTCACTCTCATTGACTCCCATCCTCGACAATATTTCCCGAGAGTAGGAAGATCTAGGATCAATCTCCTATTATTTTTCATCCCTAACACTTCACTCAAATATAATTACCCCCTGAAACAGAAACCCCAACAGTGGATGAGCAATTATTATTAATGAACTTTCCAAGCTCGAATTATAATTTCTGTGTAAGATTTAGTTACGAAAATTCTATTCACCGAATCGAGTGAAGAATTAGGGAAGGTGGCCTATTTCTTACGCTATACATTTGATTAAATTCGTTATGGTGTACCTTAAACGTATTAAACTTTCTGCAACGTGACATGCCGTATGGGTAGAAGACATCAGTAATAGTGACATTAAGCAAAATCATGAACATCTCAATTTACTTTGTATTTAAAAATTATGAGTGAGTCTCACCATAGGTGGAGCGGTCTCATTGGATTTCACCAAAGACGAGGGGATGGTCCGAATTTTCAAAAAAATCACTCACGTAATTAATGGAGGGCCCCTAAGCTTTTCTAAACCTGGCCGTATTTGTAAAGATCGTTATTTCTGTATAAGAATTGCTATACAAACAGAAACATAAAAAGCGTGAATGTATTTTAATGAATGTACCTACTTAATTATTATAGTAGAGTATTTTGTTGGAAAAGTTTTTTGAAATTATTTTGGAAATGAGGGGTGCTGAAGAGTAATGTCAATGGCTTACACAAAAATACTAATAAGGAGTGAAGTGAATGTTTGTATACATATAAATAAATTAATTAAAACCTTGTTACTTTTCCCTATAAGAACTATTCCAACAGCACTTCAATGCAAGCAATTACACATATATATAGAGGGAAAGTAAGGAGAAAAACTTACCAGTTACTGCAGCTGCCTCGGTACCTTCTTCGTTTACTTCGATAAATGCTTTATGTATGATTTGGCTAACAAACAGAGCTTCGTCTTGTTCAAAAATTTTGCCAAGCTCAGCTGTGCGCGAAAATATGCGGGATATACCCAACTGAAAAAAATAAGAAGGTCAGTATTTCTTGACGGCCCACGGTGTAAAAGTTATGAACAAAAATGTGCCACGTGGCCAATCTACAACGAAAGTCTATTAAATTTGGCCAACTTAAGCTTTTAAGGTGCTTTTATGCTCTGATATCGAAGCTGCCATAGAAATACGAAAACTTAAAGATTTTTCGGGTTGCTTCTTTGACTCTGTTCCATAACCACCAAAAAAGGTTTATTTATGTTAAGTAATATTTTCTAAAACTTTGCAAACAAGTTGTATGAATGAAATTTGGCACGCAGGCCACACCTTCAAGCAACCTTTTTGGGATTGAAAATGGGTGAAATAGATTCATGGACGCGGTTTCCGCCCAAACTGTATATTCGTGTATATGGCCAAACCTAATTCGAAAGAAGTTTCAGTGGCCTTGATGAAACTTGGGGCCAAGTATAGCACCTTTTCATGTTTCTATTTATCTCGATGTTACAAAACGTATACTTAGTATTTTGAAAGCTAAGGTCGGAATTTTTCAACTACAAGCTTGAGGAAAAATTCTTACAGGCGATGTTATTCTAATATGTTGTTTTCTATACATTCTTGCCTAAAAGTTTTGGGTCTTAGCGCGAAAAGTTTTCTCGAAAGTTTTAGATTCCAATTGAAAATCTCTTAAGTCCTCGGCTTGGGAAATATTTGATATTTCTGTATGCCCCCTCACCCAAAACAAAGGGTTATTAATAAGGTTGTAACGGAGGTCATCTATGCAGATACGGATGCAGGATGAGGAGTTCAGAAATTGGTCTCCGCGGATGCAGAGTCTTAACGGAAGCGGAGGTGGAAAAACAGTTTGAAAATACTTAAAATCCAAGATTTTATAAAAATTTTAGTGTTAAATAAACATTAGGAGGCAACCTAGATTTCTAGACTGACGAAGAAGCTATTTTTCAGAATTCATTATGCCATAGATTATGGATTTTATGGGTAAATTTTACGTTTAATAATAATAGAAAAAATCAATACTTTGACTTATTTTTTGATCATGCGATACCCATACATGTGACGAATATGTGGATAGAATTTCATAAGGATCGGAAGCGGAAGTGGAAGTGGAGGCGGAAGCGGAGGTACAATATCAAGAAGAAGCTCCGCTTTTGCGGATGCGAAGCTCCGTTACAACCGTAGTTATTACCTATCACGACTGTTAAGAGTTTGGTATGAACAGCAGATGGTGCGTCCACTTACGTAGTACTTGTTGTACTGTTTGAACGGCGAACAAATAAGTCAACTAGATATACCGTTTTTAATATGGCTTATGATTTAAGTAGTCTCAAATAGAAATTGTTTGTATCATCCTATTATCAATACTTTTAAGCTGCTTAATCCTAAGTAATTAGCATATTCATATATACCTTTGACATTGCTTTGCTTAATTCCAGCTTGAATTCGGCCTTAAATTTGGGGAGCTGAACTTTAACATCAACCGCATTTAATTTGCTAATTATTGAACTCAATTGAACAGTTGCCAATTTTCCTTCAAGAGCTTTAAGACCAGTGCGGGAGTTTGGCAAAATAATCAACATAGATAAATCAGTGTCCACATATGGCATTTCCAAAGCAGATGCATCTAATTCGGGCAACGAAGCATATTGGAACTTAGATGTCACTCTCATCATCGGTACCTTAACAGTTTTAGATTCATTTAAATAGAAATCTTCATTTTTTGTTTGATCTCTTCTAAATTTTGTTTTCCACACTCCTTTGAAATGTATTGCATTAAGTAGCACCAAACGGGTAAGATAATCGAAATCTCCTGGTTTTACTACATCCTTAATAAGATTATTGGTCTTTGATTCGATCCAACCGTTGATCTGACCTGCAGCCTTCACATTTTCTATGAAATTGATTTCCTCTGCAGTTGAAAAGAATTTTTTGCTAAGAGTTTCATTGAATTCCTTGCGTACAGTGTAACCTTTCATAAAATAGATTTTGTTGGCGATATGTAGTACTTTACTATCAACATAACTAGCCAGGACGCTGTTAAATGAATTAGCTATTGCTGCACTATCACTGGAGACCAAACGCAGACCGCGGTTTAACTCTTCGGCAGTTTGGCCTTCGGCACCAATGCGTACCATTGCAACGCATGTTTGAATGGAGAAGGGTGAGAAGATAATGTTCTTATTCGGCTCCTCATCTACCAATGTTTTATAGACATCAAGTGCAAAGAGTGCAGAGTTTTTGGAAAATGCTGCTTGCTGTTGAGCATTGAGCGACATGATGTTGTAACTTAGGATGAGGAGTAACGTCAAGATATATTTTTTGGGTAAATCTGAAATCAGAAAAAGAAAACAAATGTTGATAGGTAATAACAGCTTGAAAAAAATAGTTTACGGAAATTAACTATAATGTATCAAATAAATTTTGATCCACAAGAAAAGGATATGAGGTCATATTTTGTACAAGACATAAAGCTTTATCTAACACCCCTTTCTCAGAATATTATTTTGAGAAGTGTTTTCATTTTGATGAAGTAGGTGATCTATTTTTTCTAAAAGAAACGGCCAAAAATATCTCAATGAAATATGAATATTGCACAATGTTCTTATAAGTTTAAGAACAAATTTCAATTTGAGACTTTTAATAGAAAATTTTTGAAATTTTGAGTGTAAAAAAAAATTTGCGTAGTGTAAATTCAGAAGAAAATAGATAAAAAGATAAATAAGGGGTCTGAAAAAATGAAAATTGTTAGAGTCGAAAGTAAAATTTCGTGCAAAATTAGTGGAAAAATGGCTTGATATTATAAAAGAAAAAATCACCAGTATAATCAGATTTTCGGCATAATTTTCTTATGAAACTTCAGGTGTAAGCTAATGCATAAAAAATGTCTTAATAAAAATGGAAAATCGCAGAAAATAATCTCCTTTGGATTAAATATTACGATCTTCAATAAGGATGCGCTCGACGGTCCACTAGCGGATTTTCGATATCGAATTTTACATTCGTTAACTGAATCGTAAAGACACAATGAAAAATTCGAGATCATCTTAATGTAAAAAGTGTTCCACCTAGACATGCCATCGTGCATTACATTATAGTTTTCGGTCAGAAGGATCTTTGTTACATGACTGAAACTTTTGGTGATATGCATCCAGAAGGATATGTATCTCGTGCCCGTATGTGGTACCAAAAAAATAGCGCTACTGCACCCATACAGGCAGATGTTCGCTTACTATTCAGTAAAAATGTTCACTGGCTGAAAAAATAGATACGTTGATTGACCGGCTCATTGTCCGAACTCAGCAGCTCCAGGTTTCTTAATATCGGTTATCTTAAATCAAATTGAAGTCAAAAATATTTAGTATGGCATATCCAGTTAGCGTTATGCTCAATATAGACATTAGTAATATAGAAAGAGTTCCTCAATTCAAATTTGTTTTTTTTAAAATTATTTTATATGTGTTAAAATTCACATATATTTTTATCTTACCTTGATTCGAAAAGGTTGACATTTTCACTAAAAGTCTTATCTTAAATTCAATTGGAAAGGAAAACTTTATAATATTTTTTATACGTTTGTATCACTCCTGTTTATAAGCCAGACTTTGTAACAAAGGTTTTCTGCCAATGTGCGATTTATTTCGAAAAAGTGCTGAGAACACGTTGTTATTATTAATTAAACACAAATGCATTGCAGTGAGACTGCACCATTATTTATACCACCTGGTGGGGAGCTTTCTTAAGATTCAAAAGCTTTAATTTTTTTTTACTTTTTAAAAAACTTCTTTACATAAATTTGTATGATAGAAACAATCGCTTTATTTATTTAATTTAAAAAAATAATACAGTTTTATTTTACAGTAAAAGAAAGGAGCATTAGTTACCAGGGCTACATATGACATAAAGTACTCGAAACTTTATTGCAAGTTTTTTACTGTTTTCTCAAATTACTTCTACGTTTTTGGCCGATTTCCGCAAAATTATACTTAAAATATTTGCAAAAAAAGTAGTCTTTCGTTTTTAATTCTAAAAATATGAAAGAGAAAACATTTTTCATTCAAATGGAGCAATTGAAATTTAGTGATTTTTAAAAAAGACCAAAAAAGTCAGTTTTTTGGACTTTGAGCGCTTGTAACTCCATCAAATCTTATTCGATTCAAGCAAACAGTATATCGTTAGAAAAAGAATAAAAATATCTGAGTGCTGAAAAGCGTTTTTGAGTCGAAAAAGAATTCATTGAGATCAGAGCTTGAAATAAACTTTTATAAAAGTTTTTTTTTAGGTAAAAGTAAACTTTAAACTTTTATTTTTGTGAAATAAAAGTAAAAGTTTCCTTAAAACTTTTATATCCGAAAATAAAAGTAAAAGTTTTTTTTAACTTTTATTTCAAAAAGTCAAAAAAAACTTTAAACTTTATTAATAAAAGTTTTTTTTAAAAGTTTTTTTGACTTTTATTAATAAAAGTTTTTTTAAAAGTTTTTTTTAACTTATATTGTTAACAGTCACATGCAAAGAGTTTTTTTTGACTTTTATTTTTTAAAAGGCGAAAATAATTAATAATAATTTTTTTTGTATGAAAGAACGAGGAAAATCCAAAAATAATATCTTGGATCACTAAGCAAAAAATTTCAAAGGAGAAAACTTAGGATTATTGATAATAAAGTCCAAAGGAAAATACTTAACGTGTTTCTGAAAAGAAAGAAATTTATGATAATTATGCACTTATAATTTTTAGAAAAATTGTGCTTAACGCATCAATGGAAAAAGGCCGAAAATGGATTTTGGAAGTGACAAGGGAGGTCCCGACCCTCTTAAATGGGATTTTTGGACCCATTTTTTGAAAAAAATTTTATTGCACGAATCGATGGGAAAAGACCGAAAATGGATTTTGGAAGTGACAAGTGAGGTCCCCGACCCTCCTAAATGGGTTTTTTGACCCATTTTTTCGAAAAAAATTTACTTTATCGCACGAATCGAAAATGGATTTCGGAAGTGAAGGTGTGGTCTCTGAACCTCCTAAACGGATTTTCCGGAAAATATGAATTTTTAGTTGAAGGTTTGGTCCTGGTGTTGCTTAAACTGTTTGATATGCGTTAGGATTGCTTGAAGAATAACCAATAAAAGAAATCAAATGAAAAAAAAGATGTTATGTCGAAGAATATATTTTAAGAAACATTTTTACAACTTAAAGTATATAATTTAATTAAAATTATATATAAATTTAATTAAAATTCAAAAAAAAGAAGTGTACAGTTATTTATAGAATTACCTACAAACGTAAGTATGTGTATATTATGACATACCGTTTCATGTATAATTAAATAAAAATTGCATTACAATAAGTGTTTAAGATGTGAAGTAGATGACAATTGAGTAGCGTTGAGCTAATTTTAGTCAATTTGTTGATTTTAACATCATACCTGGATCATAGATTTAGGAACTGAATATTTTATGTACAGGTATGGAATGTGAAATCTTTTTGAGAATGAAAACCTTAGAGTATCAGAGAATGAAAATTTACAAAGAATGTTTCACACAGGTATACTCCACATGTACATACTACATATATACAATCGTTAAACGACTACACTAATAAATAAAAACACTTGTGGGTGAAATGAATAGATTAAAAACTTCTATTTGCAGGTAGCCCGAATAAAACATAGGTAGTTTCGATTTCTGAATATTTCGGAAATTTTGATAGTTATTTCTAATAAGCATCCCAGAAAAAAACAAATAAAAATTTATTGCCTCCTTCATTTATGAAATTTTTTATTACACGTTCAGACCCTTACGCAAATTCCTTGAGTTTTTTTTTTGTTGAGAATTGATTTGTAAGCGACAATTTATTAGGATTTTAGTTCACCGCAACAAAAAGCAAAACGCATAAATATAACATAAATTTTTGAAAAAGGATGCAGCACAGTAAACGGTGCTTTTGAAAATGCAAATATTCGAAAAGAAATATTTCCTTTGGTGAATATATAACTTAATATGCTTTTGATATATTTTTTTGTCTTAAAACATAAATTTTTGGCTGCAACATTGTTTGCATAAAGTGGGTCCAAAACAGGTCGGGGATTTCTCCTGTCGCCTTTGAAATCCATTTTCGGTATTTTCCCATCGATTCGTGCAGTAAATATTTTTTCGAAAAATGCGTCCAAAAAACCCATTTAGGAGGGTTGGGGACCTCACTTGTCACTTCCAAAATCCATTTTCGGCCTATTCCCATCGATTCGTGCAATAAAATTTTTTTCGAAAAATGGGTCCAAAAAACCTTTTTAGGAGGGTCGGGGACCTCACTTGTCACTTCCAAAATCCATTTTCGGTCTTTTCCCATCGATTCGTGCAATAAAATTTTTTTCGAAAAATGCGTCCAAAAAACCCATTTAGAAGGGTCGGGGACCTCACTTGTCACACCAAAATCCATTTTCGGCCTTTTCCCATCGATTCGTGCAATAAAATTTTTTTCAAAAAATGGGTCCATAACACCTCTTTAGGAGGATCAGGATCCTCCCCTGTCGCTCCCAAAATTCATTTTCGGCCTTTTCCCATTGATGCGTTGAGCACAATTTTTCTAAAAATTATAAGTGCGTAATTATCATAAATTTCTTTCTTTTCAGAAACATGTTAAGTATTTTTCTTTGGACTTTATTATCAATAATCCTAAGTTTTCTCCTTTGAAATTTTTTGCTTAGTGATCCAAGATATTATTTTTGGATTTTCCTCGTTCTTTCATACAAAAAAAAACTTTTATTTTCGCCTTTTGAAAAATAAAAGTCAAAAAAAAAAACTCTTTGCATGTGACTGTTAAAAATATAAGTTAAAAAAAAACTTTTAAAAAAAAACTTTTATTAATAAAAGTCAAAAAAACTCTTATGAAAAAGTTTTTCATAAAAGTTTTTTGAAAAAACTTTTTGGAATAGTTTTTTGGAAAAACTTTTATTCAATAAAAGTTTTTGAAGAAAGTTTATAAAAACTTTTACATCAAAAAAGTTTTAAGAAACTTTTATTTCGAAAACTTTTTGAATAAAAGTATAAAAGTTTCAAGGTCTGATTGAGATATAGCCAAATTAATGAAAAAAGTGCCGAAAAGAGAGTTTTTTGGGGATATCTCAAAAACGATTCATAAGGAAAAAAAAAAAAAAATGGTTGCCATTTTTGGAATATACGCCCCAAAATACATAGAAAAATGTCTATGGGAAACCAGATCTTGAAGTTTGGTTCACATTCCCTTATTATTTTTTATAAAATTAAAGCGTTTCTAAATAAAACTGAGTCATAGTTTTTTTATCCTTTTACCCATAGTTCATAGATCAAATGAACAAAATGTGCAGTTACTTAAAGAATGACAGCTACACATAATTAATAACTTCTCCCTAGTACACAGAAACAAATAATCACATAAAATTAGGCGATTTTGCTTTCCACATTACTTTGAAATGGTTGAGATGATAACCCCATACCCCAACTGCATGACGTTACTGGTTTCATTGTAAACACAGCTCATTTTGTTACGTTAAGGTAGAGTTGACCATATTTTTTGGTGCGAAACAGAAGACAAAATGCTGAAGTTCTAATACATAGCTGTGTTCCTGACGCTTCTGACGTCTTAATTGCTGACCGCTCACATGAATAATAGAGTAACGTGGCTAATCAACGTACACCGCCAGCAACTATCAGTACAGCTATGGCAAAACTCAATGTGTTTGTAAGTATTTGCAAAAAAACAAGAGCGCCAGCCACCTCCGAAAAATCAGCGCTGAAAACACGGAAATACTGTGGTGCAACCCTCAGCAGGACAAGAAACTGCGGAAAACATTTTTATACTGTGAAAAAAGCAAAAAATACATGTGCCTTGAACATGCGTCCATGATGAAAGTTTGCTTATGCTCCGGGTGTGCTGCAGCCGTAGCAGAATAAATATAACATATCATATCAACACATGTAACCTCACAATTCATGTTTAGAGGCCGTCTCCTCTTGGTGAGATTTAGTGACTTCTGACGAGACCCCTCCCACCACTCCCTTCAGTGAGACTTGCCTTATAATTTTTAAATGTAATCTGCTATAATAATTTAATCTCAGCATTAAAAAGTTGACGTGATATTTTTACTGACCCCCCTCTCTCCCTTCCCCTTGGTGAGATTTTTCCGGACCATCTCTCCTCTATTTTAACTCACGCAATTTATGGACGTCCCCTCATTGTGACCCTAAATAAATGAGGTAAAAATTTACCTTTACCATCAAAAAAAAAAAAACGGTTTTATTTTTTGACTATGCCCATTCTCTTACACACACAAACATACATATATATTGGTATACACTAGGGGTGGCAATCCCGGAGCTTTTTTGAGTTTCGGGATTTTCGGGATCGAAGTTTTTAATCCCGGGATCCCGGGATCAATCCCGGGATTGATAGTTCTAGTTCTCTGTTCTCTGTGAGCAAATACTTTCTTACTCTCTAAAATTTCTTTACTGGATAATTGTTACTGGGAAAGTAAACAAACACACTTAATTTCACATTTTATCATTTTTCTCATGAACTATCAATTTTCAATACAAATCGCACTTAGTAAAAAATTCTGAAAATTAGTCAAAGTATTAAAAAAGATATTTTTATATTGCTATGTGACATTTTTAATAAGAAAATCTTAAACAAAAAATTGCTACAGTAAAAAAAAATATTTTTACTCAATTTAAGGTTCAGACACAATTGAAGTGAATTTTGCAGGTTGATGCAATAATGTTTCATGCACATCAAATGTATTGAAAACAATTATTTTGCAGTTTTTGTACTTAAATATGTCATATAAAAGAATATTTATTATATAATATAAAATTGTTTTCTAATCCCGAAAATCCCGGGATTGTCTCTTTGTAATCCCGGGATTACTTTAGCCTATATTTAGAGCAAATCCCGGGATCCCGGGATTGCCACCCCTAGTATACACATACATAGCTATACACAACGTAATTCAATGATTATTGAACTTTAGCCATTTTTCGCAGCGATCATCATTCTTATGTAAAATTTTACAAGTTGATACAATGCTTTATGTATTAAACAAACTTTGATAACAAAGGAAAAAAACAACAACAACTCTAGAATATAGACATATGTTTCGATTCTTAAGATCTTATCAGTATATTTTTGGTTGATGTCTACGTCAGCAATCAAATTGCACCCGCCATATTAATGAAATTTAATTTTATTTCAAGTGTTTTAGTGTTTTTTCGAATAACTTCTACATTTTTTGTCCGATTTTCGCAAAATTATACTTAAAATATTTGCAAAAGAATAGTCTTTCATTAAAAATTTTAAAAATATGGAAAAGAAAAAATTTTTCATTCAAATGGAGCAATTGAAATTGAGTGATTTTCAAAAAAGACCAAAAAAGTCAGTTTTTTGGACTTTGAGCGCTTGTAACTCCATCAAAGCTTATCCAATAAAAGCAAAGAGCATATCGTTAAAAAGTGAATACAAATATCTTTCGAATGCTGAAAATCGTTTTTGAGTCAAAAAAAAAGTATAGAGATATAGTCAAATAAATGAAAAAAGTGCCGAAAAATTGGTTTTTTGAGGATATCTCGAAAACGATTCTTTGGAAAAAAAATGGTTGCCATTTTTGAAATCTACGCCCCAAAATACATCGAAAAAAGTTTATGAGAAACCAGATCTTTTTTCTTGTAAACTAGTGTAATCAAACGCAGGTACCAGCGACACTTCTAGCTGGACAAAAATATAGTAAACCGAGGCAGGCCCGTGCGCAAGGGGGGGTTTTGGGGGTTCTTGGTAAAACAGAACTGAAACTGAACTGATTATATCTGTAATTTAACCTTATGAGAGAATAATATTAGCTCTATAGCTGAAAAGTACCAAATAAATGAGCTTAATTAAACGTTTCTAAAAATAAAATACAAGGTTTTAGTTAGGTAACGCAGTTGTTTTATTTAACGACGACTTCCATTAAAAATTGACATAAATAATATTATGATCACATTATAACTGAATTAGTACTAATGTTATCTTTAATTAATTATTTTTTATATTTAAATATAGTGAGAACAGCAAAGAACTTGAGCAATTGAACAAGTAAAACAAGAGCAAATTTTTGCAGTGATCGTAGATTTTTTTCTTATATATAGACCAAAAAAATACTGAAAATACTTATTATTTCCATATAAAAAATTATTTTTAAAAGAAGAAAGTGCAATTTTCTTAACCTTTGGACTGAAATTTTGAAAAATTAAAAGTTTGCAACCCTGGTAGCAATGTTAGAAGTTGTTTGTTCGTTTGAGATTACATATTCTTCCAAGGATATAAGCTTTTAAGCGGACGCAAAAATTTCTGGGACAAGTGGTGTTTTTGCGAATGTCACATAATCTTGATAATATCTTGAATGATTTTTTTTTTGCCTAAAAATGATATGGGTTAGGGCAATATTAAAAGGAACTATAAGCTTTTTTAAGTTGCCTCAAGTAAGCCTGTCATTTGAAGATCGAACTTTTTTTGGGAAATTCTCGCCCAGTAAGTCAAATGATACAAAACTAAAAAAATATACTTCCTTTGTTACTCAGACAAGACAGTGTGTGAAAAAAGATTGGATAGAATATAAGCGATCGGCGTCTGTTTTACCCGTGAGGACAGGTTTCTTCAAATAAGTATCAAATGCATGATATAGTTTCTTATTAATTGATGTGAAAGTAAGGACATTGATCATTTGAATGTGACTTGATGAGATGTAGCAAAATCTATCTAAGTTACGGAATCAGCAACTCAGTGTTCGTATAGAACGTTGTGTCTGGTTCAAACAAGCGGAGGAAGATCTTCATTGTGCATTTATTGAAGTAATGAAGGATACAAGTGTGCTAGGGTCTAATGTAAAGCGTGCGTGAAAAAACGTATGCTTAACTTTAAAGACTTTTTAAATATGTAATATATACATATACAAATCGGCTAATTCGCATGCCACCATATGCCTTAACTTTTAAAAGATTTTGCCGGTAGCTACACTGAAATTTACAAATTTGTAAAAAGAGGAGAGCTTTTGCAAGAAACAATCCACCTAGTTCGTATTCTTTCTGAATGTTAAGTGCTAAAAAGCGTATGCTGATCGATGTTGCAAGCTTTGGGAAAATAAAATTTGATTTTGAGCTGGGAAATCAATTTTGTCCACAGCAAATTTATTCAGTTCGCTCCTATTCCACCAATCGATGGCATTGAGTTCATAAGATCATGAACGCACTTAAAAGGCATGTGAAATGTGCGCAAGTGTATAGGTGTACATGTTTTGCGACGATATCTCCTGGACTATTATGAGTGACATTGCAGTGGCGTTATAATTTCAATAGATGTACTATCACTATTTTACCGCAACACATAAAACAAATTGACTGCAAACAAATATATTAGATTCCTTTTTAAACATTATTTTGTTTTCGCTGAATGTATTTTGTTTGGGTGTACAATGTTTTTCAATTATACGCGGAAATTGAAAGCATTACGATCAACTTCGCCGCAAAGCTACGTATACGCTACTGATGGTGCAATTAAAAATCAAATCAAAGTGCCGCATTTATTAAGCCCTTCCCTAGAAACATACGAAAAATTAAGTCGGTTTCTTTTGTTAAAGGATATAGTGCCGCACTTTTGAAGACGGTCTTTTTTGCTAAGCGATATATTTATTACACGCGTTGAAAGTTTTACGAAACAAAAACGTTCAATTGATATTTAAAGTCATCGGAAATGACACTTAAGCAAATTAAGTTACTTTAGTAGTCTTATCACTAGAGATCATCCCACGGAATGATTGACTCTAGAAATTATTAAGGAAACAAAAATCCCGCATATTTTTCTGCAGAAAGAGGTAACAGTTGCTAAAAAATAAAAAAACATGTATATACTTCATAATTATTTACCGATTCTTTTGATATTAATATATATTTGTTAAGTATACATAAGATCGCGGTTTACCTCTTCGGCAATTTTGCCTTCGGCACCAATGCGTACCATTGCAACGCATGTTTGAATGGAGAAGAGTGAGAAGATAATGTTCTTATTCGGTTCCTCATCTACCAATGTTTTATAGACATCAAGTGCAAAGAGTGCAGAGTTTTTGGAAAATGCTGCTTGTTGTTGAGCGTCGAGTGACACGATGTTGTTGTAAGTGAGGAAAACGAACAAAAAAAATAATGTCGTGACATATTTTTTGGGGAAATCTGAAATCAAAACAAGAAAATAGATGATGATAGTTAGTAATAGCTTAGTAAAGGTAGTGCATTGAGTTTTTCTCCAACGTCAGTAGTTTTTAAAATACAGAGACGTAAAATTGGTAATATTCGAAATTTTTTTTATACTTTTCAAATTGAGCCACCATGGAGCAGATATTAGACATCGAATTCGGCTTCTTTTAGCAAATTTAACGTCTTAAGCGAATTTTGACCTAACTGTACTGAGGATTCAGCCCACCTAGGGAGCTTAAATTTGAGCTAATGTCATCCGCAAACCATAAGAAAATTGTGATTTTTAGACATTGTGAAATATCATTAATGGAAAGGTATGGGGTCAAGAACACATAACGTATTAATAAAGCTAATTAAGTAAATGCAACCATAATTGGATGCATGTAGTAGTTCAGACAAGCCAAGGATGAAATCTGGACAAGTGAGTTGGCAGCCGCCATACATGTTATTTCACAAAAAATTTGTCTGAAGAGCTGATGAAGTTAAATTAATCAGTCCTAATAAAGATGTCAAGCACTGGAAAAATACATCCCATACAGGTAAAGACTTTTTGAGTTTCCATATTGAGAGTGCAAGTTCAGTCAAGTAAACAGAAGTTTATATGTTTATATTAGGTGAAACAAAATGATGTTGTGCGAGTTTGGGCTAACGAAATATTTAAAAGCGCCCCACATAAAAAAGTGTAAAAAATTATAGCTTTCCTGGTATTTCAATATAAATTTTGAACATATAAAATGGAAATCTAACTGATTTACTGAAATGTGAATGAATATAAGACTGCCACGCATACATCTTCTGCGCAATATTTTAGGCAAGTAACTTGGGATAGTTATACTTTTTAAGTTCGTTTGCTAGTGTTACTAAAGCTGCCTTGCTGATATGCGTTTTATTACAATAGTATCCATTTCCATATCAAATGAAAATAATTAATTTTTTTTAAATTCGTTGCGGTTAACAAATAAATCTAATTTTTTTTATTTTACAATTGATCGTAGCAGAAAGTTTTAATTAATTGCTACGGCCTGGTGGCAATGGCAAATTAGTAAATTTCCTTTTACTTTTCAATCTTTAATGACTATAACCCCTCACAATTTATGGGATCAGACCAAGATAAACAGTTTTGGGGGGCTGCGCCTGTGCAAAGTTAAGATCCATTCTGGTCACTAAAGATATGTACCTTACTAATGCTCTGAAATAAGAATTATGTAGGAGTCCTTGGAAGCGAAAATGTGTCGCATTTTATGCGGTTTTTATGTAAGTGTTATACATACGATAAGTGTAAACGCACCGCGCATACGATAAGTGTAAACGCACATAAATGAGAATATAAGATAATGTAAAAATGAATTATGTAAAAAGAAACAAGTAATTAAAAGTCAGTCTGCAATTAGCAATTAAAGAACATAAACGTGTGCGTTTTTCTATAACAATTAATGGCGACGAGTCGGTAAATTGCAGATTTAGTACGCGTGGTTAGTCATAAATTCGGTTTATACAGTACAACGGAAATTATAAAAGTATTATTTTATATAAATACATTCGGTACGCGTGGAAGTAGATAAAATTAATTTGGAATTAATGCCTATTATTACTCGATCAAGAAATTCAAGCAGCTCAGAAAGCGAGGAAACTAATTCAAGTGGTTCAACAGTCATTGAACACGAAAACACAATGACAGCAGTATTTAAATTTGATGCATTTGACTCAAAAGCAACAACTTGGGAACGTTGGGTAAAACGTTTGGAGAATGCTATGGAAGTATATAATTGTGATGCTGCAAAGAAACAACAATTGCTTTTACATTACATGGGTGCTAATACATATGATCTTCTAGCTGATAAAGTATTACCAAAAACTCCCGAAATGATTAAATATGAAGATATCGTTGCTATATTACAATCGCATTTCGATCCTACTCCAAATGAAATACTTGAAAATTACCGTTTTCATTTAAGAAAGCAGAAAACTGGTGAAACCTGCGAAGATTTTATAATTGCTTTACGTAGAATTGCAGTTGGCTGTAAATTTGGTGAATACTTGAATATTGCTTTACGCAATCAATTTGTTTTTGGGTTAGCAAGTCAAAAAGTTCAAGGGCGGTTATTGGAAAAAACTAACTTAACATTAGAAAATGCAATAACTGCAGCAACAGCATTTGAATTAGCAGAGAAGGGGGGAGTAGAAATGCGGTGTACAGCAACAGAATGTACTGAGAGGGTAACGGAAAAAACCACAGTTAACAAATTACAAGAAAAGCATAGAAAAAAAATTGAAAAATTTGACAAAGCAAAGAGAGAGAACGAAGAAACGACTGGGAATGGAACGAATAAATGTTATCGTTGCGGTAGTTCTTCTCATTTAGCAAATCGCTGTTCTTATAAAAAAACAATTTGTCATTACTGTAAAAAATCAGGTCATCTTAAAAAAATGTGCTTTCAAAAGAAAAAACAATTAAACCTCATTACATGTGAGGGCAACAATAACAACGATATTGAAGTGGAGGAATTATTTAAAATAGATGAAAATACTGACAATCGTGAGATGCGAAGCAAGATCAATTGTTTTTTAAATGTAGACAATAAAGAAATTAATTTCGAAGTTGATACTGGTGCTCCAGTAACTATAGTAAGCTTAAATGATGCTAAGAAACATTTTGCAAAACATAAAATACAAAAAACTGACACTCAGCTGTTTAGTTATTGTCAAACGAAAATCGATTGTTTGGGTTATATTTGGGTAAAAGTAAATACACCAGAACCAAGTATACCACTAAAATTGTACATCGTACGATCAGATCGTAAGCCCCTGCTTGGAAGGGAATGGATGCGGGTCATAAAAATTGACTGGGCAAATTTATTTCACAAAAAATTGAACACAATCAACAAAATCACAGCGACAACTAATGTAAACAAGCAACTGAATTTAATTTTGCAAAAATATAAAAACGTATTTTCATCATCAACTGGTAAAATTATAGGACACCAAGCGCGGTTAATAGTAAAGGAAAATGCAGTTCCAAAATTTTTTAAAGCCAGACGTGTAGCTTTCCCATTACTAAAGGCTGTAGAACAAGATTTAGAGCAACAGGTAGCTGAAGGACTCTTGGTAAAAGTTGATCGCAGCGAATGGGCAACGCCTATAGTAGTGGTTCCCAAAAGTAATGATACGGTGCGGATATGTGGTGACTATAAAGTAACCCTTAATCCAGCATTGTTGGAGGACGAACATCCACTTCCAACGATAGATGAACTATTTTCTGCTATGGCAAAGGGTGAGAAATTTTCTAAGATAGATTTATCTAAAGCTTATTTGCAGTTGGAAATACATCCTAATGATCAACCCTTGCTGACGTTAAACACACATAAGGGCTTGTATCAACCAACACGATTAATGTTTGGCGTAGCGTGTGCACCAGCAGTTTGGCAGCGTTTTATGGAACAACTGGTTAATTGTATTGACGGCGTTTCAGTATTTTTAGATGACATCAAGATAACAGCACCAAACGACGAATTACATTTACAGCGCATTGATGAAGTCTTAAAACGATTAGATTCTCATAATATGAGAGTTAATTTAGCTAAATCTGAATTTTTAAAAGATCGTATTGAATACTGTGGATACGTGATTGATAAAATGGGTATAAGAAAAATGCCAAGTAAGGTGAAAGCGATCCAAGAAATGAAAAAACCGGCAAATAAAGACGAAGTACGTGCATTTCTTGGTCTAATAAATTATTATGGACGTTTCATCAAAAACCTCAGCACAATTGCTTATCCGCTTAATAACTTATTGCGAGATAATGTTAAATTCCAATTTGACGCTCAGTGTGAGAAAGCTTTTGGTGAGATTAAGAAACAGATGCAGTCTGATTGTGTTTTAGCACACTATGACCCACAATTGCCAGTATTGTTAGCTGTGGACGCGAGTCCGACTGGTGTAGGGGCAGTTTTGAGCCACCGTGATAAAAATGGAATTGAACGACCTATTCAATTCGCATCTCAAACACTTAATCCAACGCAGCAGCGCTATACTCAAGCAGATAGAGAAGCATACGCAATTATCTTTGGCGTTCGTAAATTTTACCAATACTTATATGGCAGAAAATTTACATTAATCACAGACAATACAACGGTGGCACTGATATTTCATCCACAAAAGGCACTACCTATACTTTCGGCAACTAGAATGCAGCATTACGCGATCTATTTGGAGTCTTTTAATTTCGATATTCAAGTAAAGAAGTCAAAAGACAATGGCAATGCGGATGCCATGTCAAGATTACCAAGCAGTGAAACCAATAGCAACCTTGAAGAAGTAGATGTTATTGAGCTACAAGAGATCGAAAATTTACCTGTTACGGTACCTGAGCTAGCAGTTGAAACAAAAAAAGATGCAGAAGTAAAAACCTTAATGGAAAGTTTAAAATATGGCAGGGAATGTAATCCAAATCAACGATTTGGCTTGCAGCAAACTGAATTTTCCTTGCAAAATGGTTGTTTACTACGAGGTATTCGTGTGTACATACCTAAAAGCTTGCGCGCGAGGGTGTTACAAGAATTGCATACCTCACATTTTGGGTTCACAAAAATGAAAACGTTAGCGAGAGCATACTGTTGGTGGAACAAGCTGGACAACGACATTGAGAATATGGTACTCGATTGTGAGCAGTGTCAGCGAACAAAAGCGAATCCCAAAAAAGAGATGCCGGTACATTGTTGGAGTAAGCCTAATGATATTTTCGAACGGATTCATGCTGACTATGCTGGACCAATTTTTGGCAAATATCTCCTTGTTATTGTGGATGCCTATAGCAAATGGCCTGAGGTAAGCATTGTTCCAAATATGACTGCTAAGACTACTATTAAAGAATGTCAAAAAGTATTTTCTAGATTTGGTTTTCCATCTGTTTTTGTAAGCGACCACGGCAGTCAGTTTAACTCTGACGAATTCCAACAATTTTTAAAACAACATCATATTGTACATAAGCAAGGTGCCCCTTACCTTCCAGCTACAAACGGATTGGCAGAACGTTTTATTCAAACTGTCAAAAATAAATTAAAAACAGCACAAGTCACAGCACTCGAGTTGGAAGATGAATTATTGAAAATTCTTATGGCGTACAGGCGGGCCATACACTCAACGACAAATAAATCTCCAGCGATGGTTATGTTTGGCCGACAAATACGCAATAAGTTGGATTTATTGTTACCAAGCAGCACCAAAGACCAATTTGAGCCGAATCTCCCCAAGAAAATGTTTAATATGGGTGACAGAGTAGCAGTTCGTGACTATCTTTCATCCCAAAAATGGCGTTTTGGTAAGGTAATATCGTCAACTGGTTATTTGCATTACAATGTTCAACTCGATGACAACCGTATTTGGAAACGTCATATTGATCAAATGAGACGGATTGGTGACGCAATTACTATTTCTGATGATCAACAACAAGATTTTTTGAAAGATAAAATTATCGAAAATGCAAAACAGTTAGAAAATTCTGAAGTATTTTTAAAAACTAACATCAGTAAAGATTCAATTACATCATCATCTGAAAATAAGGAAAATGAATGTGCACCAGTAGTGAATCGTAATACTACTAATTCAGCACCAATTGAAAACGAAATTGCTTCAACAACTAATGATGTAATGTTACGCAGATCTTCGAGAATACGACAAGTTCCAGATCGTCTTAAGTATTAAATTCTATTGAATTATGAAATTATGAATTATTAATGAAACATAATTGAAATTTTTTTTTTTTAAAAAGTATAAAGAATGAAATTGAACAAAAATATTTTAGGCCTGCACTATGGTATATATAACATGAAGCTGGTCCATATGATTCGAAAATGAAATTTTTATTTTCAAAACTTATATTTTTTTCAAATAGAGAGGGGTGAGATGTTATACATACGATAAGTGTAAACGCACCGCGCATACGATAAGTGTAAACGCACATAAATGAGAATATAAGATAATGTAAAAATGAATTATGTAAAAAGAAACAAGTAATTAAAAGTCAGTCTGCAATTAGCAATTAAAGAACATAAACGTGTGCGTTTTTCTATAACAGTAAGTTAGTTTTTACTAATTTAATCTTCATAGTGAATGCGGACGAGAATAGAGCATTGCTCGAAAACTTTTTATTAGTACCAAAATTTTGGTCACTGGAATGATATTTTCCTCCATTCCTAACATCATAAGAAATAGCAAAGATTAAGCTTCAATATTCTTCAGATTTTGTTATAACTCGCTTATTTTAATAAAAAGTTATTCAAATTTAAAATTCACTAAACATCCTGTAGAAAAAAACTAACTACATGAAAATTAAAAATTCATAAGAAAATCGGTGAGGTTTTTTCACAAAACTCTGTTACCTACGAAATTTGTTGTATAACATCTTCAGTTGTTCTAATATACATACATATATACAATAGTAATAACAATTCCTCAATTAAAATGTTTGTGTTTTTAATTATATTTATTGTATTAAAATAAAATATATTTTTATCTTACCTTGATACGAATAGGTTAACATTTTCATTAAAAAACTTTATACAATTGAAAAAGGATGCTTTTTTAATTAAAATTATATTTTTGTACGAATCTAATTTAAACTCTGACTTTATCAAATCCTTTTTTGATATAAGTATCACTTTTACATAGATAAAAAACAAAAAACTACTTGCTCCAGAAATTGATACTGGTTTTAAATTATTTAAATGTTTTTTTTTTTAGATTGTGTTGTCGATAAAATCTGACGAGCAGCGCTACTTGAAGGAAAGAATCGTGTTCATCAACTAAAACTTTGTTTTTTAAACAAACCAGTGGTAGGTTAGTTACCAAATCTATAGCTTATCACTATTATAGTTCTTTCAGAGTAATTTTAAGAGATGCTCTCTGTTACTGCATTGCAATCAGACTGTAACATTATTTGTAAGACATTGGAATGAACTTTCATTAGAGTCACAAGCTTTACCTTTAAACTTTATACTTACTTTTTAAAAGCTTATTTACACAAATTTGTATGAAACAATATTAGTTTATTTATTTATATAATACAATATTATCTTACAGCAGTAGAATGGAACACTAGTTGTCAGGGGTATATACGTATAATATAAGGTACTTGAAACTTATTTTTTGTATAGATACGGTGTGGGATTGATGTCGGCCATTCTTTAATTATTTGAACATTTTTTGAAACGGAATACCGCAAAATCTTAGAGGAGTAGGTTAAAAAATTGATTCATAAATGAATTTAAAAAATAATTTTTAAATGTAAAAAAACTTTCCCAAAATATGTTCTACATAATATCTTTTTTTTTCATATTGTTCTTTAATACATCCTTAGTATGTATTTGGTTTCAAATCGAAATTCCCGTTATAACCTTGAAATATGAATGTGTGAATTATTTCATGGTACTTTCAGCAACACAATGACCCGAAACACACCGCGGGCGTTGTTAAGGAATGGCTTATACATATGTATATACTGTGCCCTACCAACTTCATTCACACCTCAGTCGCCAAACCTGAACCCCATAGAACATCTATGAGATGAATTGAGCCCAAGAGTTCGAAAAACAACCATTAAAAATAAGCAAGACCTCAAAAACGCGTTAACTGAAGAATGGAACCATATACCTTCAGAAACTTCCAAAACGTTGGTGTAGTCTATGAAAAACCGATTGAACGCCACTTTACAATCTAAGGGTGACCCAACAAAATACTAATTTTGTTCATATTACATGTGTTAAATCAGGCCCGTGCGCAGGGATCATCCCAGGGGGGGGGGGGGGGGGGTTAACTCGATAGTTTCTTGTTAGATTACTTTCACAAAAAACGTCAAAAACGGTTTACTTTCAATATAGACATTTAAGATACATTAAATAAAACATTTGAGTCCACAAAAAATTATAGCCACAAATATACCCCGATTCTGACATTTTTTTTTAAATAAAAGCAATTATGCTTTAAATCATCTCGAAAATGCACAAAAATCACACAAATCGACCCACTGACACACCTTTCCATTGTCCGTTTCGTGTGAAATTTTAGCACTAGAGCTTCATGGTCTCAAGATATGTTTTCAAGCCTGAGCACCAGAATTTTGACGACTTTTAATTTTCCCATACGATTTTGAACCAGCCTAATGTACATGTGTTTATTAGACATGTTCAAAAAAATGCCATGTTCTAAAATACATACTTCAGGTACACTCGATTTTCGACTTATTCATATTTGACTATATCCTCATTTAAAAAAAATTAAAAAAAAGTAGTCCTGGGGTTGCAATTTTCACTTTTCGGAATTTGGCCAAAAAAATAAAAAAAATTTGATTTTTTTCTTATTTTTAATATGCATTTGTTATTAATTTTTTTTCAATTTTCCTTATTTCCATTAAAAAAATAAATTAGAAAAAAAAAATAAAATTTGATTTTTGGTTCAAAAATTTTCAAAGTATTTTATAAGCAAGTAATTACTATTTTTTGCTTCAATAACTAGTCAGTGCATGATAAGCTTAAAAAAAATATAAGAAAAAAATTTAATTTTTATAACCTTTGGACCAAAAAAGCAAACATTTTTTTTTTCATTTATTTAAGCTGTTACACAAGAAACACCAAAGCTCTACTCGCGGAGAGACCACAGTTTTCTCCTTCTGTATAGGCTTAAAAAAAAGCGGCCAGTTTTTTTTCGATACTTCCTTATGTGTACATAAGGAAAATCAATAGAAAATTAAAAAAAAAGATTATAAATAAGACTATTTTTTTGTATTGTTTTAAATGAGGATATACTCGCATATGAATAAATTTTCGAAAATCGAGTGTTTTGAAGTTTTCTAGAACTTGCCATTTATTTAAACATGTCTAATGTTTATGTTATGATTCGATATTCAGTTATAATTACGTAAGTAGCTAATTCTGCGAGGTACTTAAGAAAACTAGTCCAAATCTCTTTCCACTTTGATTTCGATATCGCGATGTATATTTAGCGTTCAGCCGATCTTCGGACATAGTTGATCTGAGGTGTGTCCTTAGACGACGTACCGCTGAAAAGGAACGTTCATTAGTTGCTGTTCTTACAGGCAAAGTTGCCATGACACGAAGCATTTGATGGACATTTGGAGACGCGTCTTCATTGCAAATATTCAGTGCTTCGAGAGAATTTTTGATGTCTTGCCCGGCAATGCGTTGATGCCAAAGTTGAACTTCATTTATGCCCATGTCACGTGAACTATCATGCAAAATTGAAACATATGGCGCGAATAGATGTGTGCATGAATTTTCATTGAAGCTGTTTTTATTGATGCCGGAGCTATGTTTGAACGCGCATTAAAAAAACGCTCGCTAGCGACACGCAGGGGTCCCAAATCGTTTTTTTGGTTCAAAAATACCAATAAAAAGAAAAAAAATTTGTTGAGTCTTTTTGATTTTTCGTTCAAACGTCAATAAAAACCTATGTGCGAAAATTCCCAATGGGGGGGTTTGAACCCCCGAAATCCCCCCCTTGCGCACGGGCCTGTGTTAAATAGGTTATAATGAAATGTTTTTTAAAGTATGTATTTTTTTTTGTGTATTAAAAATGAACGTTACTAGTTTTTGTTGCTAAATTTTTAAGTGATATCAATAACTGCTCAATAAATGATACAAATTCACACTACTCTACATGATTTTACAAAACTAGCTTTGCAAGCGGGATATTTCTACTTTTTTGTGTCACTAAGTGAGAAGTGTGGAATGAACAATTTCGAATAATAGTGATTTGAAGTAAATGGAGTGAAAAGAACAAAGGATTTGAGCTATTAAACAAGAAATACAAGAGCTTAATTTGCGCAGAAATTGAAAACATTACGACCAGTTTCGCCACGAAGCTACGTTTACGCTTCCGACGGTACAAGTCAAAGCAAAATAAAGTGCCGCATTTTCTAAGTCATGCCCTAGGAAACCATGAAAATCCAATTCGGTTTCTTTTGTTTAACGATAGATTTATTACACGTGTTAAAAACTTATTACATTTTGTTCTAAATTAAAGTTTACTAAACAAAAGTGTTTAATTGATGTTTAAAATCTTGTGAAATACTCCTTAACAAATTAAGTTTCTTTGTAATTCCCGTCACTATATATCATCATACAAAATGAAAGATTCTAGCCAATAGCAAGAAAACAATAATCCCGCATATATTACAGCAGAAAAGAGGTAAAAATTGCTTAAGACTACAAAAAATGTATGTACATACTTTATGCGGGACACCGATTTTATTGATTTTGATAAATATTTATATAATATCAAATCGTTAATTTACAAAAAGAGACATACAATTGGAAGAAAAATATTAACGAAGAAAAATTATATTTTGTTTTTTAATAGTATGAGACTTTGCTGACCAACCTGTCGCGAATTTAACTATCATACATACATATGCTACAAAGTAAAATTCAGATGGATTTAAATCACTTTAAGAACTCGGAGCCGATTGTAGAACTTTTATGAGACGTTTTGGTTGTAGTTTACTTCAGTCCAAATAAAACTTTGAACATATTTCTTTTTAAAAATACTATGTTCTATAATATTCCAAGCAAATATATTGAAAATAATCTAAATACAAATAAATGTTCTCTGCTCAAGATTTTGATTGCTTGAAAAATTGAAAGTTGTTAGTCTTACATTTTCGAAGTCAGTTGTTTACAGCCTAACCTAAGTTTATCTGTCAAAATGCTCTCCGGCGCATACTAAATGTAAGGAGCCAACCGAAATACGCAGAGCACGTACGATATGCTATTCGATTTCCATTTTTGAAGTTGTTGTTGCCAGTATGTTTTAACAAAAATACTTTCAATTTTCAGTGCAATTTTTAGCATGAATTTTAAAAATCAAAATTCAAGATACGATATAACTTTAATATATACATACTTTTGTTTCGATTTCAATATGCATTTAATGCGAGTTTAGATAATCAAATGAAAGTTTTTCAAATAAAATGGCATCTTTATTACGTTGTTATTATACTGCATTTTTTTTTTTAAAGAGACAAGACATAATGTATAATTAGCTGATTCAATATAAAAAGTTATTACTTATACATTGAAATGTAAACTTCTTCAAAATTAATGCAAGTCTACTTACACAGTGAGTAAAAAAGGTTTGAGTACATCGAGTTCTTGTAACAAAACTCAGTCTACTAAGATCTTTCTGAAATAAAAATTTTCCGCGTTTCTACGAGCTTGATCATAGGCGCGGCAATATTTCGATCCTCTTGCCTATTCTCCAATCGATTCAACGAACTCTTCTGTCCAGACTTTTTTATGCAGGGACTATAACCAAATCAAGCTCATCGCACCACCAACCAGAAAGTACAGAACAACGTCTACCAGAAAAGCTTGATTAATATAAGATTTAGCGCAAACTGTTACCTAGGTTTTACGAGTGATAATGGAAAAAGTCATTGCATATTTTTCAGTCAATAATCCTTTTTCTTCTATTTAGTTTAGAATTATGAAAATCAAATTCCAATTCTACAAAAAAAGAATTTTAAAATTATATCCAATATAAAAAAGTCTCTGTGAACTGTACGAGTATTAAGATATTATTAAGATATGTTCGTATATAATAATGAAGTTAAAACTTTGTTTTTTCTTTATACTTGAAAAGGAATTTTAAGTGTTTATATATGTAAGTGCTCCCATTGAAATCTTGCATGTTATTTCGAGTAAAGAGCTAGTATTAAAGTTCTTTGAGGATTTCAATAATTTTTTAATAATTTCAGGTTTTTAAATCGTGAGGGTTTCCGGGCCGAGGCAAAGGAGAGCTAAAAGACTTAAAGCATATCATTCATAAATTTACGTTTTGAAATCTCCAATTGCGGTATTTCTAATCGGATTGAAGCATTGACAACAATAGCTCTTAATTTTCTATAGGGATTATGTTCGGCAGTCAAGATTCGTTACCAATATTCAAATGGCTGCACTCTCCACAAGAAGAGCAATCAACATAATTTTGAAAAATGTAAAATATATATTAACAACTTAAAGTAAAATTCAATAAACTTGACTGTAAAAACATGTTAAGGTAGTTAGAACCTACTAAGAAAGTATTATAATAATATACATACTTTTTTAATCCTTCCAAAAAAAAGTATACGGGAAAGCTTTCATCCACAGTGTGTAAATTTCATACAACCTGAGGTCGTGTATTGTAAAAGTTTAAAGCTATGCGCCCAAAATTTTAAAATAATATCGTGTGTGTCATACAACCAAGCGATATGAACGGCAATAAATTACTTTTTTGACCGAATTCTTACAAATTCGACTTTAGATGCCGATATCTGTATTTACTCTATATCAGTGAAAAGCATTCTACCTAACTCGGGCAATTGCGGCAGAACTCAAGCAGAGGCTGCGTGTATGAATAGTATACATTGCATACTGCTCCACATAAAAATTTCCAATTTATAACGATTATCATGAAAGCTACACTGAACCAAATGAGGTGGTGATATTGAATAAAAAGCAGGTCAAGCTGAATAATCGGTGATCACATATCAACCAACAAAATCGGTAGGTTGATAAAACAAAATTTTGTTAATTTGAGACAAGGTGTGTTAGTTTGACAAAATTTTTGTTAAACTGAATAAAATATGCCAATGCTTCATTAGTAAAACTAAATAGCAATTATTCAATTTAACTTATAGTTTTCGTCAAATCGACAAAATTTTCTTCATTTTGATTAATTGCAGTCTTCAAGTTAACGAATCGGGGTCTTCAAATTGACAAAATATTCTTCAGTTTGACGCTTCGGTTTCTTAAAATTGACGAAATAATCATCAATTTGACGAATCGGTTTTCTTCAAATTGACAAAATATTCTTTAATTCGACGAATTTTTTTTCTTCAAGTTGACAAAATGTTCTTTAATTTAACGAACAATATTCTTCAACTTTACAAAATATTCTTAAATTTGATTAATTGTATTCTTGAAATTCACAAAATAATAATTAAGTTGATGAATCGAATTCTACAAATTAGCTAATTAAGATAAAATCCATTTTCATTAATTCAATACTTAAACTGTTATAATAGGAATTTATTTTTAAAAAGAAATGTTCAAGAATATCTAAATCGTGTCTTAAAAAATCGATAATTTGATGAATTCTATATACAATTTCATTGTGGGGTATTTTTTGTTTGCAAAACACATTACACCAAATTAATACATTTTGAATATCACTTAATTGTATGAAGTTAGCAAAAACTTCTAGTCAACAAAAGATTGTTACGAATTAATACTAACATGTAATTCTACATGAAATGAAAAACTTATATTATATATTGTAGAAAAAATAAAAATTAATCACACGTTTCATTTTTAAATTAAAGTATTAATTTTTAAACTATTTACATTAAATGAATAAAAGTAACGCTGTATAAAATTCCAAACTATACTGGAAACAATAGGATAGGACAAATTGAATAAATTCAATATATTAAAACATAAGTCAATTGCATATAAAAACGAATCTTGCTTATATTCTATCCCATCAAAAAATACTAAAATTCCTTCAGGATCCAATATTGACCCAAATATTAACAAAAAATGGTTGATTTTCTCTACAATTTTTTCAACATTTAGTTCTGGCGGACCTAAATATAAAAAAAATTATATGAGCTTCAAAGGTTATAGGAAAACTGAAACTCTTTGTGAAAAATTCTGGAAAGAGTATTATTATTATTATTATATATTTATTATAAATGAATTTATAAAAAACAATGATAAGCACTAGCTGCAAAGGCTATCGGCTTAGGAAAGAGTAATTTTTATGATTTATCTTGAACGTGACTTAAGTCACTATTGAGAGTTATCACTTTCTATGAAAATATTTTCTCTCAAATAATATGAATAAGACATGTTATTAAAAAGCTTTTGAAATATTTGAAAAAGATATAATATGGCAATGTCACTTTATATTTTTCATTATTTTGGGGTCAGTTATTTGCTACCATATATATACTTAACCAGTTACATTTGCAACCTTGGTTCATTGAAATCGTTTGCGGTGAATTCATATGTAGCGTATTGGAGCTTATGCCTAGCGTACTGAATTCTTTAGACCACTAGATACAATGACCGAACGTAAGTTACTGAACCTTACAGCAAGCTGAACCACAATCAATAATGTTTTTTTAAACAAACATGTTATGCACAAGTATTTCTTTTTCCAATGGACTAAGCCTAACATGTTTTTCAATATAGCATAATTAAAACTTTTGAAAAAAAAAATTTATACATAATGTGCTCTTTCCATATTTTTTACATAGTCAAGAAATAAAAATACATTTCTTACATACTCACCAAGAAAATGATTTGTAATCTTAAATCAAAAATATATTTCCAAGTTCACCACGCAAAAATAATTTCTATATTTTGTACTCACTGATCGCACTAACCGCATTCTATAATATTTTTTTCGTAATGACGCCAATTCACTCAGAGTATAACGGGAGTTTTTTAAGAAGCGATAAGTATTTTAGTTAACTTGAAGAAAATTATGTTAAATTAACCAAAAATTTCTTCAATTTGAATAAAAGACTAACTGGTCCTCGTTAAGCTTAAGACTTTTTGTTAAATTGAATATAGGTGAAATACGCGTTTAGTATTTGATTTAAATTAAAGAAACCAATGGAAACTTATTTCGTATTTTATTCAAATTGATAGAAGTTTTTTCAATCTTACGAAACTTAGTTCGAATTTTATTCAAATTGCATATTTTTTCTTCAATTCAACCAACTTATTTCTATTCAAATGAAATAAATTTTTCTTTAATTTAACTAAACGGATTTCATATTAAGTTCAAGAGAATATCTTCAAAGGTTTCGTAGATTTGAAGATTTTTTTTGTCAATTTGAATAAAATTATCGTTGAATTAAAGAAATTTTGTTAAATTGAATAATTTACAAAATGGCTTGCGTTGAATTGAAGAAAATTTCTTCAATTTAAATAAAAAACGAAATTAGTTGTTAATTAAACATAATTTTCATTCAATTTGATTAAAAATTTGTAAATTGGATTATATTTTTTCGTGAAATGTTTACAAAATTTTTTCTTCAACGACACCGACGCGATTTGGTTCAGTGTATGTATATCTAATTCTTCAGAAAGTCATAGCTTCAAAACCAGAACGGAGTCGCAATGTTGACGCAGTTAATGTTGGATCGATTGAAACTGCCTCGCTAACTGCCTCTGTGTCAAATAGCTGTTAAGATATAACAAAGGGGTGGGAATCGCCTATTATGAAAATCCATTTAGTAGTTCGCGAGTTTATTTGCGACAGACAAACGGTTTACGAAGTTTGCTCATATGAGAGGCGTGAAACCGTCTAATTTTAATTGAAACTTACTTTTGCCCGTACTTTTTCTACATGTACCAAGTCTCAATAATCTGCGTCAAATAATTGATGAGATCTCATGCATGTGGTTTTTGCTTATATGGGGGGCGTGGCATCACCCATTTCTTCCAAGCCAAACAATGTTAAAAACATTACACAGACCAAAAGAGATACAAAAACTTCGATTTTTTCATACTTATAAGAGATGTGACACTGCTCAGTTTTATTACTGAAACTCACTCTCACTCGTATCTTTCATTTATGTATCAAGTCTCATTCACCTGCATCAAATAATTGATCAGATATGATGAATTTGTTTTTATATGCGGGTCGTGTCTTCGCCCATCTTTTTCTAAGCCAAGCTATTCGAAGGACCTTTCTCAGACCATATGAAACATTTAAAAAAAAACAAGTCAAGTCGTTCAAAAGTTACACGGTCACAAATAGATGCATCGACGATTTTATATATAATGATTTGATAAAAAATAAACATTAAGTAAATAAATAAATATAAATAAAAAACATTTAAAAATTAATATTTGCTTTATTGATTTTTAAAATACACAAAATATTATGACGGATTCGTTAATTTTGTATTAATTTCGTAAATACAGTTACTGACAGGTTTAATCAAATTTCAATATGTCATTCTTATAATTAATAAACTGAAAAGATATATAGTAAAAAATAAAACAGAAATACATAAAGCATTTTCATATAAAGCTCAACCATTTTCGAACTAAATGTAACCATTATTAAGCTTATACCCATAAAAGAAAAGAGGTCAACCAAAAGAAGTTTTGTAAAACTCAAGAAATTGATCATTGAAATTATATGTTTTTAATGGTATTTTCAATTATTATTTTACACAGAAATCAAGTACAAATTACTTTTTGCATAATTACAATTTTAAAGCGTTTAACCAAAGATGTTTTCCTTAAGCACTTAATCAAACCCGTGAGTTAATGTATATGCTATGCTAGAATATTGTTTCTTATGCCGAAAAAAAGAATTACTTATTAATGACCAGATATGCTTTAAATTTTTAGTTTTAAAAGCCGCTAATTGATCTGAATTTTTCGATTTGCACAATGTGTTCGGGCCCTACATCTCACAATGAATGAATGAATCCCTATTTTGTAGATTAGGTTACAAAGCTTTTCGATGTTTTTTTAAGTTCTTGAGTTATAAACATTGGCGTGACTAGGGACAGAGACTAGGAGGCAAAGCGCGCATATAAATATGTGCACAGTTTTGATAAAAAAAAATGTAAGTTCAACTAGTGGAACTAGGGCCCTACTTTGTAATGCGATTCCAAAAATAATCGTTTCGCATTTCAATAAATTGTACTCTAAAATTCATTCGCATCGCATTGCAGAGTAGTAGACTTCTTAATTTTAAGCTCAAGCCCATTTTGAGTTATGAAAAACCTGTGTTCTTGAAATATATTTGAAAGCAAATTGATGCCAAATATTAAAAATTATGTATAATAAGCAACTGAAATTTATTATATGGTTTTTTTTTCATGGGTACATTTTAACTACTAAAAGATTTGAATGTTGGATATATCTTCGCACATTTTGTAAACTCCAAGTCGTTTCTCTCCAAAACAGGACTTTGAATAACTTAAACCATTTTGAATAAACTGTCCAAAATTACCATATTTTTAAGCAAAAGCTGCCGTAACCATAAAAAAAATTCATACAGTTTGGTCTATAACTCAAAATTTAAGTGTTTTATATAACCAGTTCGGGCACTTCTTGATAATAGTGTATGTGGCAGTATTAACATTTGGAAACCATATACATGGGAAATTCTACTTGTTTGCTGCTGCAATCAACTATAAATTGATTAAAGATGATCTTGAATCGAAAATGCACAAAATGAGCTGTTTTCTAAAAATTGGTCCACGGTGCATAACTTGTAAAGGAAATCAAAGTTTTTTTGATTCATAGGAATTTATCAAATTGATTTAACTTAAAGCTTTTGATAAAGAAAGTTGCGTTGAGAAAAGTTTCTACTGCAGCGCTGTCAATATATTTTCCTTAATTAGATATAAGAATTACAGCTATGCAAATTTCAAATAAAATCGAATAGTAAAATTTTTCCTAAAAATACCTAAGTTTCAACGTAAACTTTCGCCAGAAGTAGGAGGATTCCAGAGGTGTCGAAAAGAGATATTTAGTTTTTAATTCAGATAGTAGATTTTGCACCTATTCAACTCAAATGCAATGCGTTGGAGTTTTTTCTGTATGTACGTTATTCATTCAACATATTGGCAAGCCAATATCAGGAAGGAAATATGGTCCTTAGTCCTCCTCAAGAGCTATCTATAGTTACGCCCATGCTCGTGAGAATGTTTTCTGATTGATTTTTGTGCTACAACGCATAAATAGAACAATTGACTGTAAATGAAACACTAGATTACTAATCAATCAGAAGTGTAGGTATGAGATTTTCAGGCTCTTATCTTTTAAAAATTATAGCAAAATTTTGCTATGAAAATGATCTGAAAAACTCATATATACATTAGGAGTACGCATGAGAAAAGATATTCTTGACCAAGATTACAGTCAAACGTATTATATCAAAAAAAAAAAAAAATATTACTCTAAATCATTCTAAGTCAAATATGTAGCTCAATAGTTACTGTTATAAAGTTATTGAAGAAAATTTATCAACCTCAAATTCAAGCTCCAAATATTCAATTTTGGATAGTTGAAGAAAGCGAATGTTTCAGAAAGTATGACTGTAGGTATACTTTTACAATATTAGTGGGCATCCGGAAAAAGTCATTTTATTTTCAGATAAGTAAATAGATACAAATTAGATGTATGGTATAATGTTTCAAATTGATAAATGTAAAAATGTCAAAGTTCGCCTGGCAATCTTTATTTGCTTATGATTTATTTAGCAAAATGATGTTAAAAAATTTATAAAATTTATAAATAGAACTTCCTTCGATGTCCCTTAAGTTGAAAAATTTTCTACAAATCAAACAATTTGCCAAATAACTTGAAATTTATTTATACTTATAAACCTTATGAACCGCTGAAGTCGGTTCATTTACAGCATCACCTTTTTAAAATGATTGTCTACAAATAGAATAGATAGAATATTTTATTATATAGATAAAATAATAGTTTTTATAATTTATTACAAAACATAATGCATAAGATAAGTTATAATAATGTATAAGTTATAAAATATCCGAAACGATTGTCATTAGTTAGTGTTAATGTAACTTCCAGCGAAGAATATCGATCCAGATTTATTTCTGATAGCATACAAGAATGGCCTGTTAGCGATGAAAAGTGGACCACTAAATCCGTTGATCGCTCCTCCCGTTACAACTGTTGTTAAAAGAAACAATTTGAAACATCTTAATAAATAGTTACAGAGAAAAGTGACATTGACAGAGTAAATGAGTGACAGCATAAAGCAAGAATTGTAATGTGCCTTACATTAATTTGTTATTTAAAACTATGACAAAGTTGATTTGAGAATAATAAATTCTATAATTGCAAAAAAAATTTCTGTGTAAGTCTGTGTCAAATAAGCATATTTAATCAACATCACAGACACTCTAACGTTTATATTATTCTGGTACGGAACTTTTTCAACTTTTTATAATAGTTAGTCAAGTTGTTAGATAGAAAGAGACTGCTGAATTACAAACTTATGTATTATTTTCATTTTTTTTTTACTCAACAACTCACATGTATTTAGTCATTTATTTTAACATTTAGCTTCATCAATCGTTTGCGACAACCTAAAATAGATTTTGGTGGACTTATATACTTTTTCCACTTAATTGTTCAAATTGTTCGCGTATTAAATGAATGGCTCCTAAACTGTTTTAAGTCGGTTCGTACTTGTAAAGATCGTGTTTTCTGAATAATGAATGAATTTTTAATGAACCAACATGAATTATCGACTTAATTTTTATTGTAGAGTATTTTTTTGGAAAAGTTTTATCAAATAATTTTTTGATTATGGGGAGTACCGCAGAGTTATACCAATGGCTTAGAAGCAAAGTGAATCTTTTTTTGAGTAAGAACAATTCACGTATGTGTTGTATGGTACATATCTATTTAAATTAATCCAAACCTTCTTATTTACAATTACACATATATAAAGATGGAAGGAAAAGAAAAAAACTTACCAGTTACTGCAGCTGCCTCGGTACCCTCTTCATTTACTTCGATAAAGGCTTTATGTATGATTTTGCTAACGGACAGAGATCCGGATTGTTCAAGTATTTTATCAAGTTCAGCTGCGGGCGAAAATATGCGGGAGATACCCAACTGAAAAAATAAAAAGGTGATTATTTTATTACAATATCTTGAGTGCTTGCGATGGTAAAGTTATGGACATAAATATTAAATTTGACCCAACTTAGTCTTTTAGGGTGCTGTGATATAAGTATATACACGCTGCTATAAAAACACAAAAAACCTGAAGATTTTTTGAATTGCTTTTTTAACTCTATTCCATATCCACCAAAAAATATTTCTTATGGTTCAGTACAATTTTCTAAAACCTTGCTGCTTTATGTTTACAACAATGCTTAAAGTAATAAGTTAATAGTTTTTAATTAGCTCTAGGCATTTAAAAAGCACTCCTTCCCTGCAATCCAAAAATGTAAGTCATAGTACATATCATGTTGTTACATCCCTACCACTATCTTTTTCTTTTACTTAGGGCGCAATCTATCTCCATACCAAATTCATCGAAATTGGTTCATTAGCTTAGCTGCGAAAATATCTTTTCCTACTGGAGGCTGGTACCGTCCACTTTAAAGCAAATAGCTAGCCTCAGGGTTCAAGCTATCCCTGTACCAAATTTCATCAAAATCGGCACATTAATTTAGTAGTGAGAACGCTTTTTCCTGTTAGAAGTGTTGCCACGCCTTCTAAAAAAATGTTAGTTTTTAGAAATCTTTTTTAGGGTTCAGTCTATATCCTAACAAAATTTCACCAAAATCGGTCTGTTAGCTTAGTAGTAATGACGTATTTTCCTGTAAGAGGCGTGGCACCGCCCACTAAAATATACTTTTATTTAAGATCCAATCTATCTACATACCAAATTTCATGAAAATCGGTGTAGTAGCACAGCTGTGATACCGTTTTTTCCTATTTGAGGCGGTGCCACGCCCCCTTTAAGAAATCAGAGTTTTTTGTAATCTTCCTTAGAATTCAATCTATCTTCAAACAAAATTTCATCAAAATCGGTTTATTAGTTTAGCCATGAAAACGTTTTTCCTCTTTGAAAAAAAGGTATACATGTCCCCCCTTCTCCCCATAACCTTTCCAACAAAAAAAAAAATTGAGCGATTATGTTGTTCTATGGCTGAGAAAAAGTGATGTAACCGTTAAGATATTGCCTATTTATATAATGATAACATAATTTAACGTTATAGGTTGCTGTCTTAACTTTTTTCCAAGTCAGGGATAAAATTGAGTTTCTTAAAAACATAGCTGTATTTTTGTTATGTCGAGCTAAAAAGTACTGAAAAAAGTTCATTTAAAAGTATATATTTTAAAGATCGCTTTGTTTATATTATATTATATTTTTTTGTAGAAAATTATTGAATCATTGATCAGGAATTTTTTAATTTTCTGCGCATATTCTAACGAAATAGCTGTTTAAGACTTAAATAACAAAGTTAGATCACTTTATATCAAACATTTATACATAATTATCAATTTTTATTTTTCTATGTCATTTTAGGAACCGAAAAAGGAAAAGTACAGAATTAAGTCAGAATTTGCAATATACCAACTATACAAATTAATTATTAAACCATATTGATGGATTGCATGTGTTTGGAAAAATGATGAACGACTCCAATGGAGGGAAAATAAAGTTTTTATAGTCTACACAGAGGTTTACATTCACTTTGTCATGCGGCTTGTAACGCATACAAGAGGGCGTGAACGCGACTTGGCCATATCTGTCTGTCTCACTGATTGTCTATCTGTAAAAATCACGATATCGGAGAAACCAAACGAGTTGAATGAAATTTGGCACGAGCGCCACACCTTGAAGCAACCCTTTTTGATGAAATAAATTCGCAGACATGGTAATCGCCCAATCTGTGTATTCGTGTATATGGCCAAACCTAATTTGATAAAAGTTTCAGTGACTTTGATGAAATTGGGGCCAAGGATATTACAAAACGTATTTTTAGTATTTTGAAAGCTAAGGTCGGGTTTTTTTAGCTATAAGCTTTCGAAAAATACTTATAGGCAATGTAAATCTAATATTGTCTTTCCATACATTCTTGAATTAAAGTCATTGGTCTTAGCGCGAAGTTTTTTATACAAAGTCTTAAGTTCCAAATGAAATGATTTTTCTATCAAATCACGAGTATTGAGAGTTTGGTATGCCCACTATATGGCAAGTTCACTTGCATACGTTCTACTCGTACGTTGTACGTTTTAGGTCAATCAGACATTTAATTTTTTATATGTTTAATGATTTTACATAGAAATCTAAGAAATGAAAGGGCTTATGTCATTCTACTATCATAATGTACATACCTTTGACAATGCTTCTTTTAATTCCAGGTTGAACACGGCTTTAAATTTAGGAATTCTAACAACTACTTCTTGCAAAGATAATTTGCTAATTATTGAACTCAATTGAACAGTTGCCAATTTTCTTTCAAGAGCTTTAAGACCAGTGCGGGAGTTTGGTAAAATAATCAACATAGATAAATCAGTGTCCACATATGGCATTTCCAAAGCATCTGCATCTAATTCGGGCAACCAAGCATATTGGAACTTAGATGTCACACTCATCATCGGTACCTTAGCAGTATCAGATTCATTTAAATAGAAATCTTCATCTCTTGTTCGATCCTTACTAAATTTTGTTTTCCACACTCCTTTGAAATGTATTGCATTAAGTAGCACCAAACGGGTAAGACCATTGAAATCTCCTGGTTTTACTACGTCCTTAATAAGATTATTGGTCTTTGATTCGACCCAACCGTTGATTTGACCTGCAGCCTTCACATTTTCTGCGAAATTAATCTCCTCTGCAGTTGAGTAGAATTTTTTGGTAAGAATTTCATTGAATTCCTTGCGTACGGTGAATCCTTTCATAAGATAGATTTTGTTGGCAATGTGTAGTACTTTACTGTCAACATAACTAGCCAGGACGCTGTTAAATGAATCCGCTGTGACTGCATTATCACTCGAGACCAAACGCAGACCGCGGTTCAATTCTTCGGCAGTTTCCCCTTCGGCACCCATGCGTAGCATTGCAACGCATGTTTGAATGGAAAAGGGTGAGACGATAATGTTCTTATTGGGCTCCTCATCTAATAGTGTCTTAAAAAGATCAACGGCAAAGAGTCCGGAATTCTTGGAAAATTCTACTTGTTGTTGAGCGTCGAGTGACATGATGTTGTTGAAAGTGAGGAAAACGAACAAAATAAATAATGTCGAGACATATTTTTTGGGGAAATCTGAAATCAGAACAAGAAAATAGATGTTGATAGTTAGTCATAGCTTATAAAAGGTCATGTATTGAGCCAAATATTTAAGATTCATTGAGTTAAGAAAATATACTGTATTGCATGAAGAAAGTTTATTCCACTGGGAAATACTAACTCCGGTTCATTGAAATGTCAGCTAAGTCAAAGGAACTGTCCCATTCAACAGAGAATGTGAGAAGAGAAATCTTGAAGATAAGCTTTACAGACTAAGAGCTCAACCTTTCCCATTCGTGCTCTATTAGTTATGACCTTTCACCATACATGGGTACAATTTTCCAAGTGTACCATGTTCAAATATTTAGCACTCCGATCTTGTACAAACTTTAACTATTTGTCAATCTAATAATGTTCGATTAAGTTCTTGGAGGACTTGCAACTACTTTTTCCTAAAACGTAAAAAAATCTGTCTTTCGTTTTTCTGCTTTTTCGATTTTTTCATATGAATTGTAATAGGAAGCAAACTGATTGCGCTGATCGCAGGTTTGATATAGGAAGCTGAAATTTTTGGCAGAACTTTCTTCAAACCCAATTCTATAATTTGGCATATAGGACCGCAAATTTAAATAAACCAAACCTCATCGGGTGTATTGTGTCCATATTTTCAGCCACCCGAAAAATGAGGGAGTTATTTGACAACAGTTGGTGGCATCGCTCTTATAAGTAAAATACCTAAAATGCTATATCTTGGCACCTAAGGCAAACTTTGTCGAAGCTGGTTTTGCGTAAAATTTCAACGAAATCGGACATAAAATCTGTTCGCGCCGCTAAGAGTTAGGAAGCTCAAATGTTGAGACCATTTATTTTCAAACCTTAAGCTAAAATATAGAAAATAAATTAGTAAAATACATCTGCAAAATTTCTAAAATAAACACCATAGTATATATGATTACAATTGCATGAAGGTAAAATAGCCTTAGCTATATCCGAGTAGATAATGTCAACCTAATAACACACCATAAGACCTACCTGAAACAAAGTCATGCTGGTTAGGGCAAATAATGTTTTTTGCTGCAAATTGCATTTAACTTAAGGAAGAGCCCACAATTCTGAACATTATCAGTCCTAAGGATGGTGTTATAAGAGAAATTCGCCACTAATCAATAAAATCACCAAAGCTAAGAGACGTATGAAAAATATAACATAAAGGTCCTCAAAATTGAGTGCATACTTTTTTTTTAGCAATAAAAGACATAGATCATATAAGTCACATTTTTTGGAGTTTTCAAGTAAGCAATGACAGGAAGTAATGATACACTATCAAAATTCAAGCTTCAATCGACATTAGTGATATGTAACATTTGGGTTTTGTGGAAATATACTAAATTGAGAATTGGAATGCACTTTTTGAAAGGCGAATGAGCTTTTTGTCATAGACACCAAGCTTTACATAATTTTCATATTGGGATCTCATTCATTTTTATGTGATTTTCAATACTTCGACCATATTACTGCTAAAAAAATTTGCTTAAGAAGTAGAATTCACACAGTGGCGTGGCTCTAAAAACAAAAATTTTCTAAATATTTGATATTTAAATAGTTCAAAATTACTTTGAAACTTCTTTATGTGTAAATTTATATAAAAAATGGTCAGTCAAATCAAAATTAATGTTATGAGAACCACTTTGGCCCCAAAGCTACGCTACTGAATTCACGAAAAGAAAGAAAGCATAACCTTGCAGTCAAGATTACCGGTAAATTTAAGTCCTTCATTTAAAAACCGTTATTAGGGGCTAGCTAAGGTTGAGAAATTCAATACCGTAAGCAGAGACTTAAAATTTTCAGTTTCTCAAACATTAATATTCTGCAACGGCTAGTTCACGTTTCACTTCTTCATGTTCGTGATTTTTCTGCTGAATGTATTTTCGAGGAGAGATAAAGTCTCTATAATACAATTGTCTCTGCTGTAAAGGACAATTTATGTTTACCTCATAGTACTTTATTTTATTTTTATATATTATGAGAGGATAATGACCTCTTTAAAAGTGAATATCAGAAAATTTATATAACATACAAAAAAAGATATATTATGGGTGTTATAAGCTTTTCTGGTGAAAATGGTCAAATAGCTCCCTGTATACAAAAGTGGAGCAAAATTATAACTTGACTGTTAGTTGAATAAAAACTTTCAATATGGCAGCTAGATATCAACCTGATTAAATTAAATGTAGACGAATAAAAGACAGCCACGCATACATTTTCAGAGCTATATTTTAGACAAGAAATAATTATCAAGTTACTTAGGATAGTTTCTTTTTTTAAGTTCGCTTGGTAGTGTTACTAAAGCTGCCTTGCTGATTTGCGTTTTATTATGATTATATTCATTTCCATATCAAATGAAAATAATTAAATGCTTTCAAATTCGTTGCAGTTAACAAATAAATGTAATTTTTTAATTTTACACTAGATGGTAGCAGAAAATTTTTAAGAAAGAAAAAAAAAAAACAAAGATAAGCACCTCATTTTAAAGGTATTTTCCACTAATGCTCAGAAATTAGAATTGTGCATGAGTCCTTGAAAGCGAAAATGTGTATCAGCGGTTTTTGTGTAAGTTAGATTTTACTAGCTTGATCTTCCTTAAAGTTCAACGATATTGCATGTGCGTGAAAGCCATAAGTTAAATTATGTAAACAGCACCACTTGTTAATGGTCTTATTTATGACTTGCTTAGGTGCAGCGCCCTACGCATATAATCTGTGGTAAGTTAATATTTAAGCAAAACTTTTTTTAACGATAGATATCAATTTCTGTGGTCTCCCACACTCAATTTACGAAGAAATTTACGGAAAAAAGTCTATATTTTGATCTGTAAGAAAAGGGACTATCAATCGAAATGGATATCATGATTTTCACAAATATACTCGTAAAAAGCACTGGCCGCATATTTTTACCAATGCGTCATTTTACGTCCTTTAAATAAAGGACAGTAAACTTTAAGGAAATATCAAAGTACAATAAGACGTCTCAACCAAAATAGTTGTGAACATTATTTGAAACGAATTACTTTAAAATATATATTAAATAGCACAAAAACAAAACTCAAATCAATTTTGATTAAAAACCTTTTTGATCTAAAAAACTTTCAATAAATTTTCTTAAACATTAATTTTTTTATTTATAAAAATGTTTTTCAGAATAGGTCTCTTCCATAACTTTTAGAACAGAAACTCAAAAGTTGCATAGTTTGTGAGAATTTCTGTGTGTGAAACCTTGCAAAAAGTACGGGAATACTTTTTAGTAAAAAGTTGCAACTTTTGAAGAGAACGTTAAAAACACATTTATAATTTTTCATTTTTCAATTTTCAAAATCAACTCTGTTTTATTTTTGATATCAATGTTTTTTCTATAATTTATTTTGTTGATTGAACAAATTTCACATTTACTGCCAAAGCAAGAGCTTGAAAGTTTTAACAGCACAAAATTTTCGTAGCAAAAAGTAGCAACATTTGCAGGGACTGGAATTATTGAGGGTATTCCTGAAAACGCGAAAAAGCCTCGAAAACTGCGTAAACTGCGAAAACTGAGCACATTTTCGAGTCTCGAAAATAATTTGTATGAAAAAAAGTTTGCTCAACTTTCGAGGCTAATTAGTTGAGCAAGCGGCCTCGAAAAGTTGGAAAATAAATCAGTGTTGCCGTATGTCGAAATAATTTGCTGCCAGTTTGAAGTTTCTTTAGAAATTGGCACATAAACTTAACAGAATGATTTTTAAATATATAAAAGCGCAATTCTCAGAATTTTTGTTTGTTTACCTATTTGTGTTTTGTTATTTATTAACTTAATTCTACATATTTTTTCGTTTTGGTGTGATACATTTTTTTTCATGGCAGCGGTAACACTGATCAAACTGTCAAATTGCAATTGCTCAATCGTTTACGAGTTTGTATTGATAGGGGTGTTCCTGAAAGCAAGCTCGAAAACTTTCGAGTTTTCGCGCTTTTCGAGTTTTCGCGTTTAGAGGAATACCCTCATTATTTTCACTCTCTTCTGCACTTTTTTATTTTGTACAGGAACAAGAAATAGTACAAAATAGCACAAATTATCAAAAATTTGTTCAAATTTTCAAGTAATGGAACAAACTTGAGGTCTTCATAAAAAGTTTTGAAAAAATGTTATGAATTAATTTTATTGCATTCTTGTAAAAAATGTGTTCAAATAAAAAAATTTCCTACAAATGATTCACCATCTTAAATCAAATAAATTGAGGTTTCTTGTGGTTAGCAATATAATTTTTGGGAAAAATAACAGTTTTTAGAAGAAAAGGTCAATATTTTACAATAATCATATTTCGAAAACTATACAAGAAACTTGAAATATTTATTTGTTGATTTAATGCTTTATTGACTAACCTTACATATGAAACTCAAATTATAAAAATATATCCAGCAGTTCTCAACTTATATAGCTTTTCTTCAACTTTCAATGGCTATTTCTCTGAAACTTGATCCAAACGAGGTTTTTTTGCAAATTTATTTCTTATTCCTAACACGCTACTTATCCTAAAAAAATTCAAAAAAAATTAGACGATTTTCGCTAAAGGAAACTTGTTTCACGTCATAGCTTGTTTTTTTTTTTTTAAAATAAAAAGTTATTGAAATTCAAAATTCACTGAACATCCTGTCGAAAAAATTATCTAGATAAAAATTCATAAGTCGTTGGGGGGTTTTTTTCAAAAAGTTTGTTAGCTATGAAATATGTTGTAAGGCATCTTCAGTTGCATTATGCTCTAACATATAGCCAATAGCAATAAGAATCCCGTAATTTATTTTTTTTTAAATATTTTATTATATTTTTATCTTACCTTGATTCATATTGGTTGACATTTTCATTGAAAATTTTATTTTAAACACAATCGAAAAAGGAAACTTTTTGTACCACTCTAATTCATATACTCTGACTTTTACAAATCCTTTTTTTGACTTTTGTATCACTTTTTCAATGATTTCACATAAAGTCCTGAAATTTTATGTGATTTTCAATTATTTACATAACTTTTTTGATTATTGCGTTTTCGAGTTGTCGATAAAAACTGACGAGTAGCGTGACTTGAAGAAAAGAATCGTGTTGATCAACTAAAAGCTTATTTTTGAAACAAACCGGTTGTAGGTGTTTTCCGAGTAATTGTATTGAGGCTTTCTGGTTATAGGCAGTTTATTTCGTAAAAGTACTGAGAGTCCGTTACTATTATTATTGAACACAACTGCATTGCAGTCAGACAGCACCATTATTTATACCAGGGAAGGGCACTTAGTGCCTCAATTTCCTCACATTGCTCTAACCGTTATTCGACGCACAACCAAGCGAAAAAAAATTCCCAGAACTTCAACGCTATCGAAGCACAAAATTCGCAGAATTTCAACGCTATCGAGGCACAAAATTCTCAGAATTTCAATCGAGGCACAGCGTTGACTTGAACTCAAATGAAAACAAAAACAAAACACAAAGGCATAAATGACGGCGCCGCATTGTGTCTTGACGAATGTAGCAATTGTTTTTGTTTGTAGTGTAATTTGTTTTTTTTTTTGTGCTAATGGCAATTTTGGAAATGAAAGTAAAAAAAACTTTAAAATTTCGTTTGTTGTTGCTTGATGTTGTTGTTTTCCTCTTTGGTTATATTTTTGTGCCCACCGCTGATTTATACCAACGTATGAGAAATTTCCCATAAATGTCAATTTGTTCTTTTGTGAAGCTTGCATAATTCAAATTTAAAAGCTTATTATTTAAAGCAAATTAATTATTTATTTGTTTATAAAATGAAAATGGAGGTTCAGTCCTCAATTTTCTGACCAGATGACGTTACAGGTAATAGTGTTAACAAAGCTCGTTTTGTTACGCTTATACTGCATTTTTATTTGCAGCTTTTTTGCAGAATGATTTTAGGTAGTCTTTTACGCATAGAATTTTATCGTCAATTTAAAAATATTTTCTTACTTTCATCTGTCATTCCAAAGAGGGTGCTGATACCATTCGGTTATGAATATTAATAGTGAATGGAAACTTATTTTTTGTTTGCAACAACATGTATCCGATTTGAAAGGCTTTGGTTATACCGGAGGAGCATTATCCGTTAAGTTATTTACCGTCATAATTTCTTATTTGATTTCCTGTAATAAGTTTCAACCGAAAACCAAGCATTTTCCATTAAATCATTATGTTAGTTTTGCTTTTTAGTATAAACATCAAAGATTTACATACATGTATCGAACACCAGAAGTGAGTTTAGTTTAACAATATGTATGTAATACTCAAAGTTCTGTTTTGGTACGCAAATAAGAGATTTGCACAAAACTTAATTGTATACTAAAATAAGATTTTCTTTTATTGGTAATAATCATAAATGGATGGTATAGAAACCCTCTTTTGGATAGTTTCGGCCTATAAAGCCTTACTCAACATATGATCTTAACTTCTGATAAAAAATCTAGTAGCAAAAAATGTCTTTAAATTAACTTGTACTTACGTTGACCATATTTTTTGGAGCGAAACAGAAGACAACAAATGTATGAATTATTAGACATGAGATAACCTTTTTTATAAAAATAAATCTTTAATATATAAATATAACGTATGAGTAATGTGAGAATAAAAAAAGCATTATCTTAAAAATTTTAAAACTTAAAATTTTTCATTAAACTAATAGTTAAAAAATAGTTTTGAAATTAGGTTTCAGTCCCAATGTTTTACTTTTAAAAAATGAGAAAGGTTACGAAATGCAGTATTTTAAATAATTTTTTCAAAAACCAACCACAAATGTTAACATTTTCAAATTTTAACGGCTAGGAAAGCTAAAATTGTGAAAAGATCACATCAGTGTAGTATCAGTTTCTTGGCTGAACTGAAAGTTTGAAGGGACTGGGGCGAATGAATTAGTTTTTATTATTGATTTTGACATTTAATTATTAGTGTAAATTTTATTTCCCAACGTTTTTAAATTGATGAGCAAAAATAATGTCCTCTGTTTTCACTTTGTAACCAATAGACAAATAGAAATATTTCAATAAGAGCGACACTCTCTTAAAACGGAGGCTAGGGTGATATGCACCGCTTCCGCCGCTCCCTTCACCATTAGTCTGTGCGATCTGTCAATTTCATAATTTGGATTAAGAATTATTTAAGTTTGATTAATTACTGTTATGATTTAACATAATGTTTTGATATACAATGATGACAACTGTTAATGCAGTTGTTATCATAGCACTAAAGTTAAATAGGAATTTAAGAACTGAGAAACTTTTTTTAAAGTAACGTCTTTATTCTTAGGTCAATCCTTTTTAAGCAAACATGACAAAAAAAAAAAAAAAAACCGATGGAAAAATTTAACCTGATAATTGGCGTCAGATGTTTCGGCTATTAGCACGTATTATTAACGTTGTGGAAAAGAATTGGTTGATTAAAATTTAAAAGAAGGTATGCGGATACAAGGTATGTAAGTATAACAAATTCTTAATCAAAAAAATTGCAGTTATGGTTATATATCATTTTGAACTGGTAAATCAATTTTTTCCCAGGATATCTAATTCGGTTCTTGTTGTATTCCCCCCACAGAATCATCTTAAATAGTACATGTTTTCCTATTATAAAAGACGACAGTACCACTGATAATGAAAGAGATGCATTATAACTGTTTTACGGAAGCATGATATAGTACTTATGTATATCGAATCACATAAAACAATACTATTGCAAACAAATATTTTAGTTCCAATTCCTTTTTAAACTTTTTTTTTTTAGCGGTATCAATTTCTTCAGGTGTACAATAATTTCCACACACTACATAACGATCAGGTTCGCCACAGAGCTATGTATACTAGGGTGATTCAAATTTTTTTTTTTTGCTTGAAACAGGTTGAAAAGTTGCAGGCACACGAAAGGAAAATTCTGGTAAAATTATAGCTCATAATATTGATATTTACTGGTGGCTCATCCAACTTTTTTGTTTTCCATACGATTTGTATGGGGAAAAATGCTTGACAAGACATTTGTCTCTATATCTCGTGGAAAAAAAATGTTACATAAACGGGACCTAGCTTATTCAAAAGATCATAAAATTTTCTATAAAAAACTTCTTGCATTTTTTTCGTGAAGCAAGCACTTCGTTAGTTAATTTGTTTCAATCTCGGCAGTCGACAATAAGGTGAGTAAATAGGAATCCATGTTGATTTTAAGCATCGCTTAAGAGTACATGTGCTGCGTTATTGAATGAATTTATGATGCTAATTAACTAACGAAGTGCTTGATTCACAAAAAAATGCAAGGAGCTTTTTTATAGAAAATTTTATGATCTTTTGAATAGGCTAGGTCCCGTTTATGTATCATTTTTTTTTTCACGAGATATAGAGACAAATGTCTTGTCAAGCATTTTTCTCCATACAAATCGTATGGAAAACGAAAAAGTTGGATGAGCCACCAGTAAATATCAATATTATGAGCTATAATTTTTCCAGAATTTTCCTTTCATGTGCCTGCAACTTTTCAACCTGTTTCAAGCAAAAAAAAAAATTTAAATCACCCTAATGTATACGCTGCCGACAGTGCAAGTTAAATCAAAACAAAGTGCCGCATTTTCTAAGTCATGCCGTAAGAAACCATGAAAGTTTAATTTGGTTTCTTTTGTTAAACGATACATAACATGTATTAAAAACGTTAAAAAAGCAGTATGATAAGTTTCGCCTCAAAACGGTCTCTTTTGAAAAGTTTACAAAACAAAAAGGGTTGTGAACCAACAATATTAGCCAACGGCTTTCAAATTCATATCACTTTAAAATGGCTACACTTTTGCAAGGAAACATCACAGATCAGCACTAAAAAGCTCATTTTAAAGGGCAATGACGGTACTAAATCAGGGGCCGACAAGGATTTTATTTTAAGAGTGCATAAGCAATTACAACAAAAAACCAACATCAACAACAAATCGTTAGATTCGGTACCACAGCGATTTATTAACATAAAAAAAACATATAAAAAAAGTGAATTTATAATTAAAAGTAGCTGGTGACGAAACAACGAAAAATTACCAACAACAAACAAAGCATGGCAAGAATTGTGCGCAAGCGCTACATATGTATTTACCAACAATGACAAGCAAAGCAACAATACGCAGTTGCGCCTTTCAACGATTCGGCGAATTACAACAATACGAAGTTGATGTAAAAGAGTGGAAAGAGTTAGGAGCTGTCGATGTTTTTGTTAAAAATAAGCTGATCAACTTTCTTTGAATCCTATACATGGCCTCGAAAGTAGACAAAAAAACATCATGTTTTAGGTACTTAACCTCAAAAATTTCTGGATTCTGACATGATGGGTCAATTTTGAGGCCAGATTCAGATTCAGCGCAAAAAATTACGTCGAAAAACGACCCTTTTCAGATCAACAACATTAATCACCTATTCATTTAGATACCTTTTTAGTAAAAAATAATTTTACCATAAAATTTACATGTAAAACTAACAGACTTCGGCACCACCTTACAAAATTGAGGTACAGAGCTGAATAATAGTGAACTTTTTCTTCATATCATAAACTTATTTTTTACGCAACAGCAACAGCACCTTCAAAAAAACAAAACAATTTGAATCACCCTACTGGAGACGTTATGAAGCCTGAAATAGATGAAAGCTTAAATTATTATATCGATGACCAAAATCTGCTGGGGTATCATGCAATTCCTCCTTCGTTGTAAATTGACCTGAATAAATTATAATGTCGTAATTTTACGAGGTGCATATTTTTGAAAAAAAAAAAAAAATAAAAATACCTTCTTCGGGTGTATTTTTTCCGCATTTTTAGTCACACGAAAAATGTGGGCGTAGTTTTACAACAGTGGGTGGCGACCCCCATTCAACTAAAAAACCCAAAACGCTACATCTTGGCACCTAAGGCAGACTTTTTCTACGTTTTAGTAAGTCGGTTTTTTCGTTAAATTTCAACGAAATTGGACATAAACTCTGTCCGCGCCGTTTTCAGGTTTGAGCTAGGAAGCTCAAATATTGGGACAATTATTTTTATTCCTCAAGCTATAATATAGGAAAAAATAATTAAAATCCCTATCCAAAAGTTTGAAAAAAACACCCTAATAAATATATTATATAAAAAAAATAATATTTGTAATGTTCTTTATTATGATAATACATAAAATATATATGATATAAATTATCCAAAATGATTGAAGTTGTCATTAGTTAGAGTTAGTGTAACTTCCAGCAAAGAAGATCGATCCAGATTTACTTCTGATAGCATAAACGAATGGCCTATTGGCGATGAAACTTCTGAATCCTGACCTAATATGTTTGATTGCGCCTGTTGTAAAAAAAATAATTTAGTGATTCGTAATAAATAGTCGCAAGATAAAGCAGTGACAGAATAAAGCAAATATTGTGATGTACATCACATTTATTTGTTGTTTCAAAATATGACCGAGTTTATTTGAAAATAGTCAATTCAATTATTGCAAAAAAAAAAATTAGTGTAAGTTTGTGTCGAATAAGCATATTTTATCAACATCACATCCTCTCTTACGTTTTCATTATATTCTGATAAAGAATTAAAATTTTTATAAGAAGAGTATTCAAATTATTAGTTCAAAAGAGATTTAGTAATTTGCTTTGCCCTTTTTATCCAGGGAGTTTCCATAATCCACGTGTTTCAGTTTTGAGATACTTACAACCACTCATATGTACTATGTATATTAGGGTGATTCAAATTTTTTTTTTTTGGTTTTTTTTAAGGTGCTGTTGCTTAAAAAGTAAGTTTATGATATGAAGAAAAAGTTCACGAAATTTCAGCTCTGTAACTCAATTTTATAAGGTGGCGCCGGAGCCTGTTAGTTTTACATGTAAATTGTATGGAAAAATTATTTTTTACAAAAAAGGTATCTAAATGAATAGGTGATTAGTGTTGTTGAGCTGAAAAGGGTCGATTTTCGACGTAATTTTTTACGCTGAATCCGAATCTGGCCTCAGAATTGACCCATCATGTCGGAATTCTGAAATATTTGAGGTTAATTACCTGAAACATGATGTTTTTTGTCTACTTTCGAGGTCATGTATAGGATTCAAAGAAAGTTGATCAGCTTATTTTTAACAAAAGCATCATTTAGTACCATCCTTGCCCTTTAAAATGAGCTTTCAAGTGGTGATCTGTGATGCTTCCTTGCAAAGTTGCAGCCATTTCAAGGTGACATGAATTTGAAACCCGTTGGTTAATATTGTTGGGTTGCAACCCTTTGTAGGGGATCCAATTCATGTCACTTTAAAATGGCTATAGCTTTGCAAGGAAACATCACAGATCACCACTTGAAAGCTCATTTTAAAGGGCAAGGATGGTACTAAATGATGCTTTTGTTAAAAATAAGCTGATCAACTTTCTTTGAATCCTATACATGGCCTCGAAAGTAGACAAAAAACATCATGTTTCAGGTAATTAACCTCAAATATTTCAGAATTCCGACATGATGGGTCAATTCTGAGGCCAGATTCGGATTCAGCGTAAAAAATTACGTCGAAAAACGACCCTTTTCAGCTCAACAACACTAATCACCTATTCATTTAGATACCTTTTTTGTAAAAAATAATTTTTCCATACAATTTACATGTAAAACTAACAGGCTCCGGCGCCACCTTATAAAATTGAGTTACAGAGCTGAAATTTCGTGAACTTTTTCTTCATATCATAAACTTACTTTTTAAGCAACAGCACCTTAAAAAAAACCAAAAAAAAAAAAATTTGAATCACCCTAATGTATATATTATCCCAGTGTAGTCAAAAGTTATGCTAAGAAAAAATCGAATTTGAAATAATGCCATGCGTTTCCTCATTATGTCCAACATATCAAATCAAAAAATAATAACATAAGCTATTTGCCCTAAGTCCTAAGTCAGGACCATACTTTCTACATCAAATGCTATCGCCCGATATGGGTCTCAATATTTCTCATGACTGAGACCATGCATACCATATATTACAAACCGAACAGTTTCTGACCGCCACATCTTTAAATCGCTCCAAATTATTTTATGTATTCTCTGAGTTATATTAGTGGACACGTGTGCCGGGAATTAATTTGTTATCGAAGATATCGAGAGATACCGAGCTGTGAAGTTCGAAGGTTTTACGTTTTATGATGTTTTATGATCATGTTCAAATTTTCACATCTCCGGTAAATTTTAACGGAAAAATAATTTTTTTATATCGTTTTAAAACTAAGAAGATAAGCTTTCTTAGAAATTTTTTATCTATGGCATTAGATGAAAAACTACAATTTTTATGACAATTCAATATTTTACAGTTAGTTAATAACGAAACGGCCTCTCGATACGAAATTAAACAAATACCACTAGATTCCTCGAAAATTTCCTTTAAAAACTTATTTTTTCAAAGTGGTAGGCAAATACGGACTATCCCAAATAAATGAGCTCTTGCGCTCACCCCTGAAAATACTGCGTGCCGCTGCACAGTAGTCCCGAATTGAATTTTGGTTCAAAAATCGCTAGAGAGCGCAAATCATGTCGGAAATAAGCAATTTTTCACTTAAATAAAAGCTAACTAAAATGTTAATAGAGCTCGAATTTCAAAAAAAAAAAATAGATTTCGTTTGTTATTATTTGAAGTTAAATGCCGAAAAAATGTTTCTTAAAATTTTTATTTTATGTCTAAAAATGGCTAAACAGCACAAATCTTTTCAGAACTTAACATTTTTTTCTTTTAATTAAACTTACCAAAACTCTAACAAATTTTTGGATTCCAAATTTTAAAATAAAAGTATAAAAGTGGAAAAAGCCAAAAAAATTTTTTTTTTAAATAATTTAAGTTTCTCGAGCCTTTTATATATATTTCGTTTCAAAAAATGTTCAAAAACGTTAAAAAACAAACTGTGAAGTTATCAAAAGAATGACCGGTATACATATTTTGAAGGTTAAGAGAAAAACTTACCAGTTGCGCCAGCTGCCTCGGTACCTTCTTCATTTACTTCGATAAAGGCTTTATGTATGATCTTGCTAACGGACAGAGGTACGGGTTGTTCAAGCATTTTGCCAAGCTCAGCTGCGGGCGAAAATATACGGGAGATACCCAACTGAAAACAAATAAAAAGGTGATTATTTTTTTTTTCTACAATTTCTTGACGGCCTATGTTGGTAAAGTTGTGGACATAAATATATGTACCATTAGGGTGATTCAAATTTTTTATTTTTTGTTTTTTTTAAGGTGCTGTTGCTTAAAAAGTAAGTTTATGATATGAAGAAAAAGCTCACGAAAATTCAGCTCTGTAACTCAATTTTATAAGGTGGCGCCGGAGCCTGTTAGTTTTACATGTAAATTGTATGGAAAAATTATTTTTTTCAAAAAAGGTGTCTAAATGAATAGGTGATTAGTGCTGTTGAGCTGAAAAGGGTCGTTTTTCGATGTAATTTTTTACGCTGAATCCGAATCTGGCCTCAGAATTGACCCATCATGTCGGAATCCTGAAATATTTGAGGCTAAGTACCTAAAACATGATGTTTTTTGTCTACTTTCGAGGCCATGTATAGGACTTAAAGAAAGTTGATCAGCTTATTTTTAACAAAAGCATCATTTAGTACCATCCTTGCCCTTTAAAATGAGATTTCAAGTGGTGATCTGTGATGTTTCCTTGCAAAGTTATAGCCATTTTAAAGTGACATGAATTGGATCCCCTACAAAGGGTTGCAACCCAACAATATTAACCAACGGGTTTCAAATTCATGTCACCTTGAAATGGCTGCAACTTTGCAAGGAAGCATCACAGATCACCACTTGAAAGCTCATTTTAAAGGGTAAGGATGGCACTAAATGATGCTTTTGTTAAAACTAAGCTGATCAACTTTCTTTAAATCCTATACATGGCATCGAAAGAAGACAAAAAACATCATGTGTTAGGTACTTAGCCTCAAATATTTCAGGATTCCGACATGATGGGTCAATTCTGAGGCCAGATTCGGATTCAGCGTAAAAAATTACATCGAAAAACGACCCTTTTCAGCTCAACAGCACTAATCACCTATTCATTTAGACACCTTTTTTGAAAAAAATAATTTTTCCATACAATCTACATGTAAAACTAACAGGCTCCGGCGCCACCTTATAAAATTGAGTTACAAAGCTGAATTTTCGTGAGCTTTTTCTTCATATAATAAACTTACTTTTTAAGCAACAGCACCTTAAAAAAAACAAAAAATAAAAAATTTGAATCACCCTAATGTACCATATGGACAATATAAAACAAAAGTCTTTTGATTTTTACCCCACTTATTCTTTTAAGGTGCTTAAAATCTATGCTGTGAAACATAAAAAACCTAAAGATGTTTCAAATTTTTCATAGCCACTAGATTTTGCATAAGTCAAGGAAGTATAACCTCAAAAGCACGTAAAAATAAAGTGACATACAATACAATGCTTTTGAGATAATATTTTATTGATTTACGCAAAATCTTGACGTGATAGAAGAAAACGGACAACGGATTTTTTTTTTTCAGCGACTAAAAAAATTTCTGGTCCTGTGCCATCAATACTGTTAAGCCGCTTAAGTCTAAATAATCAATATATTCGTACATACCTTTGACATTGTATTTTTTAAATCCAGCTTGAATTCAGCTTTAAATTTGGGGAGCTGAACTTCAACATTAGCCTTACGTAATTTGCTAGTTGTCGAATTCAATTGAATATTGATTTTTCCTTCAAGATCTCTAAGGCCAGTGCGGGAGTTCGGCAATATAATCAACATAGATAAATCAGTATCCACATATGGCAATTCCAAGGCAGATGCATCTAGTTCGGGCAACTGCGCATATTTGAACTGAGATCTCAATTTCATCATTGGCACCTTAACACTATCCGATTCATTTAAATAGAAATCTTCATTTTCTGTTTGATTTTTCAAAAATTGTGTTTTCCACACTCCTTTGAAATGTATTGCATTAAGTAGCACCAAACGGGTATCAACACTTAAGTCCTCTGAACTTACTAAGTCCTTAATAAGATTATTGGTCTTTGATTCGACCCAACCGTTGATTTGACCTGCAGCCTTCACATTTTCTGCAAAATTAATCTCCTCTGCAGTTGAATAGAATTTTTTGGTAAGAATTTCATTGAATTCCTTGCGTACGGTGAATCCTTTCATAAGATAGATTTTGTTGGCAATGTGTAGTACTTTACTGTCAACATAACTAGCCAGGACGCTGTTAAATGAATCCGCTGTGACTGCATTATCACTCGAGACCAAATGCAGACCGCGGTCCAATTCTTCGGCAGTTTTCCCTTCGGCACCCATGCGTACCATTGCAACGCATGTTTGAATGGAAAAGGGTGAGACGATAATGTTCTTATTGGGCTCCTCATCTAATAGTGTCTTAAAAAGATCAACGGCAAAGAGTACAGAATTCTTGGAAAATTCTACTTGTTGTTGAGCTTTGATTGACATGATATTGTTGTATGCGAAGAAAGAGAATAAAATCAATATTGTCGAGATATATGTTTTCGGGAAATCTGAAATCAGAACAAGAAAATAGATGTTGATAGTAAGTTATAACGTATAAACTTGCGAAACCTACAAATTCAAATTTAATGTTATGGATATCAATTATTTTTTTGATATGTCATCTGCTAAGCACAGAAAAAAATTGTAAGCCCCTAGATCATAAGATTTATTGTGCGATCTTTCTCAAAACTTTACAAAATTATCAAGTTACTTGGGATAGTTTATTTTTTGAAGTTTGCTGGCTAATATCATAAAAGCTGCTTTGCTGATATGCGTTTCATTATGATTATGTCCATTTCCATATCAAATGAAAATAATTAAATTTTTTCAAATTCGTTGCAGTGAACATATACTTAAATAGAATTTTCTGGTTTTGCACTTGACCGTAGTAGAAAATTCTTGGTTATTGCTACCGCCTGGTGGCAATGGAAAATTAGTAAATTGCCTTTTACCTTCATATCCTATATTTATTTTACCAATAGACCAGGGTACCTTACAGCGTCCGACCGTCTCGAAATTTTAATACACGCCCATTTCTAGCCAAATGAATTTATTTTTTTGACTATAATATTTGAGGTACATATTGCTGCCTTCAACTAATATCGTCCTAAATCTTTCTAAAACAACAATTCATTTAATATATATCAAAATCAAAAGTAAAAATCAACCCTAAAATCTCATGTAAAAGGGAAATCAGGTTATATTTACTACAACATCTGACACCAACCATCGCTTTTTTCGTAGAAACTTACTTTTTTTTTTGTCTCAAATACCGAAATTTCATAAAATCTACTGAAAAAGTCATTTAAATATCCTTACGTATATTTCAGAAAAGTTTACTAAGAAAATAAGGTTATTATTGAACATACTCCAAATGTACTGAAAATGTGCCACATGTACTAAAAATTCGTCCATGAATGTACTAAAAGTTTCTCGAATGTACTGACGCATATTGTTCACAACGCAATTGTACTGATACTATGTTAGTGTACCGAAACGTACCGCTTTCACAGAATATTATTTTGTGAACTTTTCCTTTTTATTCTGAAAAAAAAAACTAATGAAAATATCTCAATAAAATATGAGTATTGCACAATTTTTAGGGCAATTTGATTTATAAATGTAGGCACAAATTTAAATAAAACTTTTTTTGGTCAATTTTTGAGTTTTAGGATATAAGAAAACAAAAAATTAAATGAAATAATAACAAAGGTCCTGGAAAAAAAGGGAAATAAAAAAAAAAAAATAGAAACTTAAACTTCGTGCTAAGGTATTTGAAGAATGACTTAAGAATAACAATAGGATAAGTTACCAGAATTTTTCTTTCAAGGACCATCAAGCTTTGGTCGATCCTTTCTTATCAAGCTCAGCAACAATTTAAGCTTAGAAGTTTACTTGAACTATTTATAATCGCTCATAATTTTTGTTACATGCATCCGGCCATTCCCAAGACAACACTAGACTTGTAATGGCATCTGTTGACCTACAGGATTGACCAAATATTTATCAGAAAGGATTTACATAATTTTCGATATAAAACTTAATTAATTCAACAACAGCTAGACCACATAAGTCGATCATTATTTACACTGATTAAAAAAGAAAGTAAAGATTGCTATTTATTTGATTAAATTGATAAAGTCAGACGGAGATCATGTCCACAGCAAAAGCTACATTAATAAACAAAATTTGCGTCTTTTGGCTGAAAAATTCATTGAGCCTTATTCCTTTAAAGGCGCAAGCGGGAAGCAAGTAATAGCACGAATCATTTTTAAATAAGCAACAAAATGGTTGTCCTCCATTCTTAATATCATAAGAAAACGCAAAGATTAAGCTTCAATATTGTTCAGTTTTCTTTTAGCTCGTTTTTTTAAATAAAAAGTTATTCCAATTTAAAATTCACTAAACATCCTGTAGAAAAGATCAAGTACATAAAAATTCATAATAATATGCTGTGAGGCATCTTCAGTTGCTCAAATTTACTCGTATATAAAACAGTAGAAGGAATTCCTCAATAAAAATTTTTGTTTTTTAAATTATTTTATTTGTATTAAAATCAAAATATATTTTTAACTTACCTTGATTGAAATAGGTTGACATTTTCATTGGAAACTTTATTTTAAACACAATTGAAAAAGGAAACTTTTTTTATTATAATTATATTTTTGTACGACTCTAATTTATAAACTCAGACTTTTGGAATCCTTTTTTTGGCTCAAGTATCACTTTTACACAGATTACAAAACAAAAAGTTTCTGTCTCCAGAAATTTTTACTGGTTTTCAACTATTTAATTTTTTTTCTTAGATTATTGCGTTTTCTTGTTGTCGATACTTGAAGGAAAGAATCGTGTTGATAAACTAAAACTTTTTTTGTTGAAATAAGCCGGTTGTAGGTGTTAGCCACTAAATCTATAATTTATCACTGTTTTTGTTTTTACAGAATAATTGTAAGAGAGGCTTTCTGCTACTGCATTACAATCAGACTGTGACATTATTTATACCAACTTGTGAAGAACTTTCATTAGAATCACAAGGCTTAGCTTTAAACTTTATAATTTTTAAAAGCTCACTTACACAAATTTGTATGAAACAACAATAGTTTAATTTATTAAATTTATGAAATGAAAAATAATACAATAGTATTTTACAGCAATAGAAAGGAGACTTAGTTGCCAGTGGTATATATAAAATAAGCTACTCGAAACTTCTTTTATGTGTAAATATGGTGAGGGATTGACGACGGCCATTCTTTAAGTATTTGCACACTTCCAGGTTTTTTTACTTTTTAGACATTTTTTGAAACGGAATGTCTCAAGAACTGAAGGGAGCAGGTTAAAAAAAAAAGAATTAAAAACAAGTTTTTAAAAAAATTGATCCATAAATAAATTTAAAAATAATTTTTATATATAAAAAAATTTTTCCAAATTATCTTTTACATTATTTAATTTTTAATTAACATTTTTATATAATTGTTAATAAAATTTTAATAAATTCTTAGAATGTATTTGCTTTCAAATCGAAATTTCCGTCATAACTTTTGAAACTGAATAAGTGAATTATATCATAAAAGTTTTATGATTAAAATAAGAATAACAAAGCCTTGCATAATAAACTTATAAACTTTAAATTTTTTACTAAATTATTTAAGTTTTCACAAGCAAACAAAACTAAATAGTTTTGCAGGAAACAAACTACACACATAGTTAGTATCCTTTTTAAACTTTAAGTGTTATAAAACGTATGCTGATCGATGTTAAATGTTTAGTGAAAAGCATGAAAGTATGCGCATACAAGGCCTATATGTACATTAGGGTGATTCAAAATTTTTCTTTTTTTGTTTTTTTTAAGGTGCTGTTGCTTAAAAAGTAAGTTTATGATATGAAGAAAAAGTTCACGAAATTTCAGCTCTGTAACTCAATTTTATAAGGTGGCGCCGGAGCCTGTTAGTTTTACATGTAAATTGTATGGAAAAATTATTTTTTACAAAAAAGGTATCTAAATGAATAGGTGATTAGTGTTGTTGAGCTGAGAAGGGTCGTTTTTCGACGTAATTTTTTACGCTGAATCCGAATCTGGCCTCAGAATTGACCCATCATGTCAGAATCCTGAAATATTTGAGGTTAATTACCTGAAACATGATGTTTTTTGTCTACTTTCGAGGCTATGTATGGGATTCAAAGAAAGTTGATCAGCTTATTTTTAACAAAAGCATCATTTAGTACCATCTTTGCCCTTTAAAATGAGCTTTCAAGTGGTGATCTGTGATGCTTCCTTGCAAAGTTGCAGCCATTTCAAGGTGACATGAATTTGAAACTCGTTGGTTAATATTGTTGGGTTGCAACCCTTTGTAGGGGATCCAATTCATTCACTTTAAAATGGCTATAACTTTGCAAGGAAACATCACAGATCACCACTTGAAAGCTCATTTTAAAGGGCAAGGATGTTACTAAATGATGCTTTTGTTAAAAATAAGCTGATCAACTTTCTTTGAATCCTCTACATGACCTCGAAAGTAGACAAAAAACATCATGTTTCAGGTAATTAACCTCAAATATTTCAGGATTCCGACATGATGGGTCAATTCTGAGGCCAGATTCGGATTCAGCGTAAAAAATTACGTCGAAAAACGACCCTTCTCAGCTCAACAACACTAATCACCTATTCATTTAGATACCTTTTTTGTAAAAAATAATTTTTCCATACAATTTACATGTAAAACTAACAGGCTCCGGCGCCACCTTATAAAATTGAGTTACAGAGCTGAAATTTCGTGAACTTTTTCTTCATATCATAAACTTACTTTTTAAGCAACAGCACCTTAAAAAAAACAAAAAAAAAAAAATTTGAATCACCCTAATGTACATATGTATAAGACATTCTAAATCAGAAAAAATTGCAGCGGATTCATGTTATGTTATCAAAAGACATTGAGGTACCCAGATTCAGCTAGTTATATTGAGCTTATTATCATGACACTTTATGCGGTTGCAATGACCGCTCCTGTTTCATTAACTGAACGGCAGATCCTTGGCGTTGTGTTCAGAAGATCATGAGTTAGCTAAATAGCAAAAATAAAAGCTTTGCGACGGTATCTCCTGGTCTCTTATGATAGAAATTACAGTGGCGCTATAAATTCAATAGATGGATTACCAATAATTTACAGAAGCAAAATATACATCGCGTCACATAAAACAAATTTATTGAAAATAAATATTTAGTTCCCATTCCTTATTAAACATTGAAGTGATATTCGTCTAAACCGGACCCTGTTTAAGATGATGAAACGAGCTTATTTTTCAAATTTACATCCTTCGCTTTAAATGTGAGTTCTGCATAGGTGGAAAGCTTTCAAAGGAAAGAATAATCGTGCTTTGAATGGCAAACCCAACGGGCACAGAAAAGAGAAAACTGCTTGTAATAAGTAAAATGAAAAATCCTAGATGTTACACAGGATACATTTTTGATCACTTAGCTGAAGTGGATGTATACATAAACAAGGCAAATTAATATAAGTATAAAATAAGTGAATTGTTCAAAAATGACACATAATATTTCATAAAAGTTTTGTAAATAATAATCAACTGTGTTCATATACATATGCGTGTATATTCATTGTCTTATTAAAGTTTTCATATAAAACAAACTTCGCTTAAAACGAACCATTTCTTCCGGTCCCTTCAAGTTCGGTTTAGAGGAATATCCTGTATTTTATTTTTGCTGATTTAAATTTGTTGGGTGTACAATAATTTTGAAAAATGCGCAACAATTGAAAGCATTACAATCAGTTTAGCTACAAAGCTACGTGTGAGCTGCCGACGGTGCAAATTAAAATCAAATCAAAGTGCCGCATTTTTTAAACCATACCCTAGGAAACTATGAAAGTTTCAATCGGTTTCTTTTGTTAAAAAATATAATATACTTATATGACCAAATCCATCTCAAACCGTGCACGCGGATTATCTTATGTTACGGAATTGGTTGCCGATTATATATATTGCTTTCCAAAGGAAATAAGGGGACCCATATTTCCCAGATTTTATTAAAAAAAAATTTTTGCGAACATATGGCCATTTTAAGTTATGTCCATTTTAGGCTGAACATTGTTTCAAAAAAGCGGCATTTCCATTCAAATCAAAATAATTAACTTTTGTCTTTTGATTCTTATAGAACTCTTATTTTCTATTGGAAGCTTTTAAAAAATTTCAAAATGGTTGAAAATTGGCAGAGTTTTAGCTCTTTTAATGAGAAAATTGAAATGAGAGATTGCTGGCAAGGTTGAAACAAAAACTTATTTATTTTTTTTTTGGAAAAAAAATTCTCCTCACCTCAAATGTTTCTAAGCGCGCATTAAACTCATATCATTTTTTTCTAATATTAGTACAAGTCCAAAATAAAATTTTAAGCGAAAAAAAGGTGGGAGTTTTCAGAAAATTAGCTTTGTTTTTTCTCATGAAAAGAGATATGTTCTATATGTTCTTAAAAATTTTTTTTTAATCAAGTTGGGGAAATATGGGTCTCCTTATATCCTTTGAGAAAGAACATATATAATCGGCAATCAATTCCGTAACATAAGATAATACGCGTGCATGGTTTGAGATGGATTTGGTCACATGTATCGGTCATTCATTTAATAACTGCACACTTTGTATTTGTTGGCGTTTTAGAGCGTTTTAGAGCGTTTTCTGAAACGAAATATCTCAAAAACTATAGTTGATAGGATAAATAATCATGCAATCATATTTGTTGAGAAAGACTATAACTTTATAAAAAAAGTTAAAAAAATTTAAATAAATTTGTTAAAACACTAATTTTTTTAATTAAGAAAATTTTTCTCAAAATATTTTCAATATAACATATTTTTTTGTCTCGATTTTTCTATATGTTTTTCGTCAATCAATCCTAAGAATGCATGTGCTTTCATATCGAAATTACCGCCATAACTTTGGAAACTTATTTTTTTACCATGTTTTTTCAACATTAAAATTCGACACAGTTTTTTTGTTATTTTATTTTCAATCAATCTTAAGAATGTATTTGCATTCAAATCGAAATTTCCGCAATAACTTTGGAAAATATGAGTTTGCATAAAGGCGCACATCACTCTTACTGTATAAATTGTATGCTATTTTAAGGTGATTCTAATTTTTTTTTGTTTCAAACGGTTACTTTTGATCGAGGAATTCGAATCCGTGATTAGTTTTTCTCTCTTCTATTTTTCTTACAACAAAATTGAAAATTGACCGCAAAAAAATTAAAAAATTCAGATTTTGTACTTTAAAGTTGCATATTATTTTGTCACCGATCCAGTATTACATCATTTTTAAAGTATTTTTATTTGCTTAAAAGAATGCCGTAAACTGCATATCATTTTCTTATTTCGAACCCGAGATATCTGCATTTGTCTAAATTAATAGACCTGCCATAATTTGAGCTATTCTATAGATTTTTCTATCATTTTCAAAATTTCAAATTCCGGCAGTTTTGTTAATGTAGAAAAATGCAGATTTCTCGGGTTCGAAATAAGAAAATGACGGAAGCATGATATATTACATGGCATCGCATAAAACAAATTTATTGCAAAATATTATTTTACTTACAATTAGTTCCCATGCCTTATTAAATAAAGATAATTTTTTTTTTTTATTGAATAAAATATGCGTAACAAGTAAAATATGAGGGGCCGCAAAGCTAGATACGTATGTATGTAGTGTTAACGGTGCATATTTTGATCTAAATTAAAGTTGAAACAAATCAAAGTGCCGCATTTACTAAGCCGGTTTCTTTTGTTAAACGACAAATTAATTCTACGTGTTGTAAAGTTTATTAGTCAAAAATGTTAAATAATAAAGTTTAGTCATTAGTTTAGTCAGTAGCAATCATTCTACGGCAATAATAATTATAGCCAACATGAAGAAAACAATAATATTGCATATTTTGCAGCAGAGAAGAGGTAAAATACAAAAATATACTATGTACTGCGGTTGCATTTAAAGATATTGATATCGGATATTATTGATTAAATAAAAATCAAATCGGAAATTTACAAAACATAAAACTAAAATACCTAAGACACTGTGTCTTGGTAGCTAAGTCAGACTGTTTCTACGTTTTAGTAAGTCGATTTTTTCTTCAAATTTCAAATACCGCGTTACTTACAGGCTTAAACTAGATAGCTCAAATATTTTTAATCCTCAAGCTAAAATATAGACAAAAAGAAAAACAAAATACATTTGCAAAACTTTCAAAATAAATATCCTAATGCACATGCGTTAAATAAAAATTATTTTATATGCATGTGCACATAAAAGTTGCATCAAAAAAAAACTATTTTTATATCAATATTTGCGAGCGGCCAAGTGATGTAGCTTCACAAGCATATATTACGTTTTTTATCTATACATACACATTAATTAACATTAAATTACCCTAAAGTATGAAATTTTTTTAAAACAGTTTAAACTTTATGAAGAGCTAGTGAGTGTTTGACTTCGGCAAAAATTAATTACACTTAACCGCATTAACACTTTAAGTGCCAGTAAATCTTATAATTGATAGACGCTAACATCGGAATCAGCCTGATTTGCATTTATCTCGAATTTGTATCGCGTTATCATGAAAGTAGCTTTCACACTGGAATTTGCGCTGATATAAAGCTTTTTGTTTGAAATTTATTCCTGACATTTTTCAGGAGCCCAAAGAGATGTTCCCTTTTCTTTAATTTAACTTTATATGAACATCGTGTTTATGGGACGTTCTTTTACAAACCGAACGAATTTTGACGAAAATTGACCGACACATTTTTGATTTGGCTGGAATTTTTTTTATGAGTTCTGTATCAAAAAAAAAGAGATACGTGTTCGAGGGTTTTTTTGAAAAATTTTGTTTTTACAAAATAGAGTGAATTTTAATTTCGAGAATTTCGTGATTTTTGGCATGGAGACTCACTTTCAAAAATTCATCGCTCCGGATCTGTTTAGGCTAGAAAATAGATTTTATTTTAATTTTAAAGCTAAGAAAACGAGCTTTCAAAAAAAATTATTAACAAATTAATATTGTTATAAACAATTTAAATGTTTAAGTCAATTTTTAGTAATTTTTCCCACCCTGTATCAAATTTTTAATATGACCATCGTATTCTACGTCATTTTAATGGTCAAACTATAATTACTATTAGAAATAAATTAATTCATTTCTACACTAGCTTACAAATTTGGGGTTCATTTCGAGATCCGGTTTCTCATAGACTTTTTTCTATGTATTTTGGGGCGTAGATTCCAAAAATGGCAACCATTTTTTTTCTTAAGAATCGTTTTCGAGATATCCCCGAAAAATCATACTTTTTTTGCACTTTTTTCATTTATTTGGTCATATCTCATCAATATTTTTTGACTCAATAACGCTTTTCAGCATTCAAAAGATATTTGTATTCCCTTTCTAACAATATACTGCTTGTTTGAATCGGATAAGATTTGATGACTTTTTTGGTCTTTTTTAAAAATCACTAAATTTCAATTGCTCCATTTGAATGAAAAAATCTTTCTTTTCACATTTTTAAGATTAAAAATGAAAAACTATTCTTTTGCAAATATTTTAAGTATAATTTTGCGGAAATCGAACAAAATATGTAGAACTTATTCGAGAAAAGAGTAAAAAACTTGCAATAATTGACGAAGTGCTTGCTTCACGAAAAAAAAAATGCAAGGAGCTTTTATATAGAAAATTTTATGATCATTCCAATAGGTTAGGTTTATGTTTACTTTTATGTAACATTTTTTTTTTCATGAGATATAAACATTTTTCCCCATACAAATCGTATGGAAAACAAAAAAGCTCGATGAGCCACCAGTAAATATTAATATTATGAGCTATAATTTCACCAGAATTTTTCTTTCGTGTGCCCGCAACTTTTGCACCTGCTTCAAGAAAAAAAAAATTTTAATCACCCTAATGTATGTACATACATATGTACTGGGTGTTTTTTTTAGAGGTTTATTTTTCGAATAGAGATAAAACTGGCATTTTATGGTCAAATCTGGCAACTCTAATGTCATTTATGTTCAGTTTGGTTTGCCATTTCATCATGAACAGGTTGACAAAAGAACAACGCTTGCAAATCGTGCACATTTATTTCGAAAATAATGGTTCAGTTCGCGAAGTTTACCGCAAGCTCCGTCCATTTTATGGTCGACATAATCGTCCATCAGAGCAATTAATTCGGTTAACCATGGGTCGTTTTCGCACTACGTTTACTCTATGTGATAATACGCATCCGCAGAGACGTCGAACAGTGCGCACCAAAGAAACAATTGCCGATGTAGAGCAAAATGTTGAAGAGGACCCGAATGAATCGATTCGCCACCGTGCACAGCAATTGGAGCTTTGTCCATCAACTTTATGGAAGATTTTGCGACCTTACAAGATCCAGCTTGTGCAAGAATTAAAGCCGCGAGACCATGCAATGCGTCGTGATTTTGGTGTATGGGCCGAAAATGAGATTGATCTCGATGCTGATTTTCATCGCAAAATTTTGTTCAGTGCACAAGCAAAATTGCAGTCAACAAGCAAAATTGCCGCATTTGGAGTGAAGAGAATCCACATGAGACCCTTGAGACGCCATTACATCCACAAAAACTGACTGCTTGGTGTGCTCTATGGGCTGGTGGAGTCATTGGGCCATACTTCTTCCGAAATAATGCTGGAGAGTCAGTTACCGTTAATGGAGACCGGTATAGAGCCATGATAACCGACTATTTTGTTCCCGAATTGGATGGCATGAATGTGGATGAGTTGTGGTTCCAACATGACGGCGCTACATGCCACACAGCGCACGTCACAATCAATTTATTGAAGGAAACATTCGATGAGCGCATAATTTCGTGTGATTTGACACCATTGGATTATTTTCTTTGGGGATATGTGAAGTCGCTCGTCTACGTCAACAAACCAGAAACGTTAGGGGACTTGGAAGCCAACATTCGTGGCGTTATTGCCGACATACGGCCCCATATGCTCGAAAAAGTGGTTCAAAATTGGACCTGTAGAATTGGCTTTATTCGAGCCAGCCGCGGCGGCCACATGCCCGAAATCATATTTAAACATTAATGGCATAAAATTATCCTTCCAATAAAGCCAAATTGATGGACATTAAAACGATTTTCTTGTGTTTTATTTCAATTCGAAGCTCTATACCTCTAAAAAAAACACCCTGTATTTGCAAATATTCCTTTTGTACCAAGTAGCTACTGAAGTTAATAGAAATCCAATTTTGTATTGAAACGTAGGAAGGCAGAACAAATGTGTAGGGTGTAAAAAATAAAGCTTTTGAGAGAGAAAGCTTTTTTGTTTATTTGAAATAACATAGGAAAATTGAAACTTTAACAAATCGAACAGCTGCATAGAATTAGTTTTGCTGTTATTTCCACATTAAAAAATATTTAATTATCTCTTGCTAACTGTTTACTTCACATTTTTTCTTATTAGTTTTCTCGCATTGATATCAATTTGATTTGAAATGAGGTAAACACTATCTATCAGCATGCGATAAGCTGAGAGTGTTGACATACTACGTATGGATACTTATCAGCGTCAGCAGAAGAAAGACAACAAACAATTGATGATTCATTGTGCCAGCCGTGCTCATTATTCATGAAGAGTCATTTTAGACCAAAATTCCGGCATTGTCATAACAATTGTTTAAATTTTTCTAACAGTATTCAGATAGCAGGGCAGAGAGTAAGGCGTAACTTTTACTTTTTTAATAATGATAATATTTAATTAGTTTTGTGGGTAAATATTTAATGAGGAAATAAACCGAAAAATAAAAAATAAAGTAAGTAAATAAATTGACTTGAAAATAATAAAAAGTTGAAATACATATATATTCCTACTCATAAACAACAAAACCTAATTTGGGTTTTTCCTAAAAACCTTAGGCTGTGCTGAAATAAAAACAAAATATTGTGCTAAGATAGAAGTGAAGCTCAAAGTGAATATTTCATTCATATACCATACATACATCATGTTTTGTTTGAAATACTTGTGATGTTTATCAGTTGTTTGTTCTCTCCACGGGCAATTTCATGTGCTACTTACTGAGTAGCTAAAAAAAAAACTGAAACTTTAGTTATGGATCGGTAACTTATTAAAAATAAAAATAGTACTTATGCTAATTAAATAAAAACATATTAAAAAGAAAGACCTACCAACATGACGACAGGTAGTATTTGCAAGCCATCAAACTAGTATTCATACAGTCATAGATATAATTCAAAGGTCAAGTGAATGTTTTGTTGCCGTGTGTTAGTATTTTCCCGCGTAAATAATATAGTATGCATTCATTTTATTTGAATTGTAAATTGCCAATCACCGCCGCATGACCGCCTTTCACTATAAAAAGTTTTTTCACCCACCTTGAAAATTGGGGGTGGGTATTCAAAAAACTTTGGTCTTCCTATGATAATTTTTCAAAACGTACTATACAAAAATGTCAAACCAGATGCATTCACCATTTGTCCAATAAAAGCTGTCTCTATCGAAACTTCTATCACTCTAAAAATCACCCTCTATATATAAATAAGTAATAACCCAGCGAAACAATTTAATACCATTTATGATATTAACTCCAAAATTACTCTATTTCACGAAATTTTCTTAGAATGGTATGACCTTAACCTGAGCTCTTCATCAGTAGACTCTTAAGTCGAAAACGGCCATCGTGCCAATATTGTTCCGCCGTCATCTTCAATCATCTGTAACTTTTTAATGGACGATCTTGAAAAATTTTGTCTCAGATTAAATTGGTGTATTTCAGTTATATGAGCGATTTCACGTACCCGCCGTTGGGTAATTTTGGTTCCAGCGGCGGTCCAAGAAGGGTTCCAAGCTCCTGCGGTTTTAGTGTTTATGTTCTTATTTCGACGTGTCATAAAATGGTTGATTGTTAAAAAATATATTAATGTTTACAATTCGATATATTTTGTATACATATTTTAAAAATATTTGGAACATTCGCGATTAAAATGTAGATTTTAATACTGATGCACAAATAATTTAAAAAGTGATGAAAAACTGATCTTACTAAAGGGAGGGGGATCCGAGTTTTCGGAAAAGCACCTCACGTAATTATTGAACGGCCCCTTTCTCCTTTGCTCTATGATACTTTCTTAAGTTATTATATAATAGCGGATGAGTTTACATAAGTTAACATTTGGGTACGTTCATATGCCTCCGCAAGGAACGGAAACAAACTGCATCCATTTGCTCAATAGATACAGTTTAATAAAAAAAATTGCACCAATCGAAGGAAAATATCGTAGATGGTTTCTGGACGCTTAAGTGCAGTCTGAAAAACTTTAGGTAGTGTTTTGGCCTGAGAAAATCATAAATATGTATATTTTGAACATCATCTGGGGGGTCCATGACACCACCAACTGCGGATTTTCGACATAAAAATAAAACTTTTTACAGCAGCAATCGACGAATATTGGGCAATTTGAGCTCAATATCTGGTCAAAAAACCTTGTTCCAAAACTTTCTATCCTATTTTCAAGTCGTTCTTGCTACAATAACCCTCGGAATATTTTAGTTTTAAAATTTTGTCGGTTGCTGTGTGCAAAACAATTGTTCTTTTGCCATTATCTTTAGATTTAGTAAATCGATATTGATAATATTTTGTATGAGGCTTACTTTTACTTGAACGTTTTTATTGGCGAAAAATAAAAAAAAAATTAAAATTTCTATCAACAGAGATATGTAGTTTCTTAAACTTATTATAAATATTTTTCATCTTGATCTTGAAAATTTTTTTCAAGTAATTTTTTTTATGCAAAGTAAAGTAACAAAATTAAAGGAAAAAAATGTTTTCGAATTCGCTCAACAGATGTCTCAACAGATATTATCAGTTATATATTCTTCAGGAGCGCCTCGTTTATTTTTATAAAGGCAAAGTTTCTGAATTGAGCAAGCTATTAAATAAATTTAAAAATGTATGAGGCTTTTCGTGGAATAGCTTCAATATAAAAGTATGAACATATGTAAATACAGTGATATGTATGAATGCGGTCGGGCTTCATATGAAGGTGTGCAATAAAGTGATTTACATACTTGAAATATACATATATACTGTTTAACATCAATTCGATCAGTTTATTAAGAGACTCTGTGTTAAGAACACTGATTTTTCACTTCAAAGAAAGTATTGATTACCGTCATCAAAATGACATCGAAGAATTGTAAGAAATTAAGAAAATATTCATTAAAACTTTACTTCTCATAATTTTTATATATTTCTTTGATTCTTGAGTGTAAAAAAATCTACATAAGATTTGATAACAATCTGAAAGTGGTGACTTAAATTTAATTGGTATAATGACATCATCAAGTGCTCATGTAGTTTGAAAAAAAAAAAAAAAATGATTAATTTAGCAACTGATAAAAAAATTGACAGAGATAAAATATGGTATATATGTATATTTTTCGAAAGGTTATTTTGTGCTGATCAATTACTTAAAAAATAATATATTTAACTCTATCATATCATATTTATTTTTAAAAAGCAATTTCATAAATTTTTCAATGCCGCTTGGAATCGTTGAATTTTCGAAAAAAATTTTTTTTTTTTAGCTAAACTTTTTACAGTCAAATTTACATTAAGAAGCTATAGAAAATATTAATTTTTTTTTTAAGATTTTTATATGGAAATTTAAAATTTTGATTGATTGTAAAATACGTGACGTGATGCACAACTTTATTGTTTGGGAAAATTAACTAGTTAAAAGTTACATTCAAGAAAATCTATATTATGTCCGTTTTAATACAATTCTTAGAAAATTGTTGTTAAGTGTAATTGAATAAAATTATAAGTAGCGATTATGTATACTGAATGGAGTACAATTTATTAATCAAAAATTACGTTTTTAACAAACTTCACGTTGATAAAAAAAATGTATGTATGAATGTAATATATAAAACTGAACCGAAAAAATTATCGCCACTTTCGTAACAAGGAAAGTTCTTGAGTTCTGTCGAAAAAAATTCCGTCTATAGAAACATTTCCAAGAGTAAGAAACGTTTAAAAAAAATGCTTTGTTCTATATGCACTATGCGAAACTCTTTTTGTTTTATAACATATACTAAGAACAAAATTAAAAAATTATTGTGAGAAATGAAAAAAGAAATGTGTTTTCACGCAAAAAAAACTTTATTTCATATAAGTAATAGTGATTTCATTTTAAACTTAATCTTATAATTATGTTTTTGTAAGTTCACTTAAGGCAATACTTGTTAATTTCTTAAAACAAGGTAAGTTTTGAGTCTAAAATAAACAAAAAATCATGTGTGCTATTCACACGGGGTAGATGTAAAACCATTAGGAAATTAAGTTGCGATGGAATGAGAAGAAAATGTTTTATTAAAATGATAAAAAATGACAGATCTTAAATAGCAACTGCAATAAATGCTATATCAAATTAAAGTATTCATCGAGCAAAGTGCACGAAAACTATCAGCTTCGAGATCGGTTTACTAATAGATGAGACATAAGAGTGGGAATATTTTTTATTTATTCAATTTCTGATATATCATTATATACCTTATCTTCGAGAAAAAGTCTACTTAGCTAAAGTACGGCTAAAAAAATTGTGTCGCTTATTGCGTTTCAGTACAAACACCTAATTTTAAATTTCACTTGTGCAAAAGAATTAATCAAATTCATTTGACTTCGATTCCACGAAGTTCATGCTTGATTTCCGAAACCGATTAGAAAATTTATAATTAAACAAGTGTGTTGAAAAAAAAAAAAAAACAAATACAAAAAGTTGTATTTATATTTTAACTCGTATTAAACAAATTATTATAGTATGCCACGGCATCTAGCGAAAAAAAAAAATATATAAGCTTTTCACATCATTTCTCCGATGATGTCTTTCTAGGAGCTGAATTCTGAAAATATTCTTCAAATAAATTGCTTGGAGTTGGGAAACATTCCTATTTGACCTTTTTTTAACTTTAATTTTCATATATTCCTTTTTAAATTTGCATATGGGCATTTCCATGGGTCCCGGTCGACCGTCGAACACATATAAAATAAAAAAAAAGTCAAAGCAAAACGGATTTTTATTTTGACAATAGGTTTAACTTTTAACTCCTAATTAGCTTTATAATTGGTGCTAAGATTGAATTTGGGAAATTTTTCGATTTCAAAATAATTGTAAGAAACCAAGGTGTCGCACGGGACAAAAACTTCCTTTTCGTGGAAATGCACATATGGAACAAAATGAAAAAAATGTTTTTTTATTTAGTATTTTTGCTGCGTTTTTGTTCTATATGCACTTGTCAGTAACGTGTTGTATAGCACAAAGTCGATGTCTTATTTTTTGAAAGCCATAAAAGATAAGAGCAAACTGATTACACAGATCGACAGGTCTTGAAAAGTTTGCATAAAAATCAATCTTATCTCATTGTTGTTTTTTTTGCGGTATAGAACAAAATAATTTGGGAACGACATACAGTAGCGAGCATAAAAAATGCAACTGCGAGCGCTGAATCAGAAAATTTGCGATATCTTAAAAACAAATTGTGTTAGAGCTTTATAATTTTATATCTACATGGAAATGGTCCCTTACGTTATTGATGCAAATTTTTGTTGAATTATCTGCATCCAGTATTCTGAAATACATAAAATAACATAACAACCTCAAAAATTAAGCGAGCAAAAAAAATGCAACTCTTCAAAATTCAATTTATTTCCATAGTTTCCGTATACTTACAGGAGAATAATTTTATCTTAAGTTAATGCTTAGAGGCATAACCACTATTGGCGATGTCTGCACGGAATCTGGAAGGCATAGAATCTACTAAAGACACAAAAGTCTCCATGGATGTCTTATTCCTCACTTCCTGTGGGATTTCATCAAAGTTCTTTACTTTGGAGTGGTTTTTCTCTTTCACTTCGCGATCTACTAGCTCCCATAGGTGCTATATAGGGTTGAGATCCACGAAAAACAACAGTTCGCTAAGATCGACAAATGATGTTGAAGGTCAAAAATGATACAATGACCACGGCAGAAGATTTTGCTGACTACGTGATCGAAAAAATTGACATTCCTATTAGAGTTCATACAGTTAGGCGACGGTTAAACGAGGGAAATTTGTTCGCCAGACGAACACCTATAATACTGCATATAAGCAAAGTCAATAAAAAAAGCGGCCTACATTTCCAAAGTGGTATTTGAAGTGGACAAGCGAGTCAAGGTGTTATGAAGCGAAGAAAGCAAGTTTAATTTGTTCGGCTCTGATGGAATAAATTACGTGCGGAATCCCCCAAGACAACGTCATTTACCTATATACCAACTACCCACTGTAAAAATGGCAGCCGATTAATAATATCTTAAGATATAAAAGAATGAATGATGATGACAATTGATGTTAAACTGTAAATCGTTCTTAGTTTCTTTCTCCCGTAATGGACTTGGTCCGTTGGTCGAAATCAATGGAATCATGAATGAAATCGTTTACTGCGGGATCTTTAGAGAGTACATGCTGCCACATCTTATCGCTAAAAGGACTCCCGGCTATATATTTCAGCACGAAAACGACCCCAAGCCCAAAAGTTACTTACTTCGAAAATTTTTAAGTGACCATGAAATGAAAATTTTGGAGAGACCAACACAGTAACCAGATCTCAAACTCACAGAGGATCTATGGGAACTAGTATATCGCGAAGTGAAAGAGAAAAACCACTCCAAAGTAAAGAACTTGGAAGAAACCCTCCAGGAAGAGCGGAATAAGACATCCATGGAGACTTTTGTGTCCTTAGTGGATTCTATGCCCTCCAGATTCCGTGCAGACATCGCCAATAGTGGTTATGCCTCTAAGCATTAACTTAAGATAAAAACATTCTCCTGTAAGAATACGGAAACTATGTATGTACATTAGGGCGGATTAAATTGTATGGAGAAATATTTTTTAGTCCGGAAACTCTATTTTTCTGAAAGTTCGTCTAATTTTAAGCAAAAAAGTCCACTACACCATGTGGCTTCAATGAATTTCGAGCCCGCGAGTTTTCATTTGAAGTAGTTAAAACTACTCAAACTGCTTAAACTGCCATCTGGTGACAGTTTTTAGAACTTTACAGTTTTTATCTTCCTCAACTCGTAAGCAATAAAATGACGTTTTTTTCATTCAAATCGGTGAATTAGTTTCGGAGTTATTGAAGTTTAAACAAAACTGTTGAACAGCTCTTCCCTGCTGCTGTTACGAGCGAGCTTTAGTTTTTCATATTGAAAATTTTATAAAACATTAGGCAAACAGAAGCCATGAGTTGTTCAACAGTTTTGTTTAAACTTGAATAACTGCGAAACTAATTCACCGATTTGAATAAAGAAAACGTAATTTTATTGCATACGAATTGAGAAAGAGAATGAGAAACTGTAAAGTTCTGAATACTGTAACCAGATGGCAGCATAAGCAGTTTGAATAGTTTTAAATACTTCAAATAAAAATTCGGGGGCTCGAAATTCATTGTAGCCATATGATGTAGTGGACTTTTTTGTTTAAAATTTGATGAACTTTCAGAAAAATAGAGTTTACGGACCACCTAAAAATTTAATCCGCCCTAATGTACATATATTAATTAATCTTCACTTTAAAGTTTTTTATTATTTTTCGAATACCCTTTCAGATTTTTACATTTTTTAAAAACCTAAAAAACAATTTTGAATTTTTTGCTTCTGTTTCGAAAAATAAAGAAAATAGATTTTAATGTCAATTTTTAATTATAATAAGATTTTAAATAAAATCAAAATTTCCACAATCTTACAAAAATGATACCTATTAAAAATAACAATAACCAATTTATTCGTCATTCTCTAGTATTAATACTACCAGTTACCTTTCTGTTACATTGCTGCCTTCAACTACAAATGGCTTCAACCGGTACCATAGCACCATCAGCTGGCGCTAGTCGAAATCTCTTTGCGGCCGATATCTTCAAAGCTCTCACCGACAAACAAGTAGCAAATAATGTTATCTATTCACCAGCCTCCATACAAGCTTGCTTAGCATTAGCCTACCTCGGTGCTGAGGGTAAAACAGCAGAGGAAATGCAAAAAGGACTCCGGCTCTATGATGGTAATAAAGGAGCTATAGCACGTAGTTATGCCGATTTTCTTAAAGCAAACTTTCGTGAACAAGCTGGCGCTGTATTAAAAATGGCTAATGCTATTTTCGTAAATGAAAATATACAAGTTGCACCCAAATTTGCTGAACTCTCGGAACAATTTAGCTCTAAGGTGAAACCTTTAAAGTTTTCCAATGGTGAAGAGTCTGTAAAAGAAATCAACAACTGGGTAGAGCAGTCGACAAATTCAAAAATTAAAGATCTAATTGAAGCAGGCTCCATAAAGGGAGACACCAGTTTGGTATTGGTAAATGCTATCTATTTTAAGGCCGAATGGGAAACTCCATTTAGTACATCATCAACAACTGAGGAAGATTTCACGACTAGTTCCAATCAACGTCGTAAAGTGAATATGATGATGAATGACGATAGATTTAGATATGGCGAATTAAAGAATTTCGATGCGAAGGCTATTGAATTGCCTTATAAAAATACCAATATATCTATGCTAATTTTATTGCCTAACAAAGTAAATGGTCTTGCGGAACTAGAGCAGAAGTTGCAAGGAGTTGACTTAAATCTTGTGGCTGATAAGTTGTCATCAGAGAATGTTGATCTATTTTTGCCTAAGTTTAAGATTGAGTTTGAAGTTGATTTGAAAGGACCCACACAAGAGGTGAGAATACAGTAGAGATATGGAACATATGAAGTTTTTTTTTAAACTCATTCCATCCGTTACAAAAAGATTTAGCTCTTTTTTTTAAAAAAAAAAAAAAAAACAGGCATTGCAAAAATTTTTTAAATTTCTTATAGTTGGGAATGACCACAATGTTTGGCGATCAAGCTGATTTCAGTTCCTTGCTAACCGCAGCATCACCACAACGAGTTGATCAAATAAAACATAAAGCATTTCTGGATGTCAATGAAGCTGGCTCAGAGGCAGCTGCAGCTACATGTAAGTTTAATTACGTTTGAGTTGATTTTCGTAATTCAATAAAAATAAAAAAATGTTTCTTATTCTATTGCAGTCATGAAAATCGTGCCAATGTCATTGAATTTGAATCAAAAAGTTTTCCGCGCTGATCATCCATTTGTATTTGCAATTCGTAACGCGCAGGCAGTATTTTTTGCTGGTCATGTGGCTGAATTTTAATTGGGTTCTTACAAAAGAAAATAATTTTTAATATATTCTAAGGCTTGTAGTGATGCTGAAATAAATAAAGATCATTCCAAGTTGAATGTAAAACATTTTTTATAGGTTTTTTTTTCACTTACAAGTATTTAAACTACCATTATTTTTAGTTTTTTGGGTAGAAGGATATCGCTTATGACTTATAGCATTGACTGTACATATAAGATATAAGCAATCTCAATTATGTTAGCATAATATATTTTTAATTTCTAAGTTTTGCATTTGCAAAACAAACTTAGTTTTTAAAATTCTTGAATAAAATGAAATTGTTGCAACTTGTTTAGCAAAATACATCGTGGCATTGCATGTATAAAAAATGAATGATCCACGTTGAAGCCTTTATATCGTCGCTTTTGTGCGCTTTATAAGCATATGTGCTCCATAAATTCTTCCAATCTGCACGATCAATAGCGAGTGCCTTCAGTTCTTTTCAAAATTTTCTTGATTTATATATTTCTTAATATAGCGAGAGATTTCACGGTAATTCAGGATGATCGGTAATAAACATAGAACTTTAGTTGGTAATGAATATGCAACTTATTTCCAATTCATTTCCAATCGTTTAATTCATAACGGAAATCGAATCCTGTCGATATCTGATAAACAATTCCACATTGCAAATTGTGCCGATCTGTCACATGTGTCAAAGGTGTCATGTCTTTTTTGTCAAGTTTTGCCTAATTTCCAGAGTTTTTCCGCTTTATAGTATTTTTTTTTTTTTAATTTGGTTAAATCATTTACAATAATTATTTGAGCATAGCGTTTTGAGATATATGCTTGCTTGTGCCACACTCTGTTTTGAAAATGTTATTCTTAAAATCCATACAAATCGATGTGCTTTTATCTCCTCTACAACATTGGTCTAAGCATATTTTCGTACTTGTGGCTTACTTTCCGAGTTATTGAGCGACATTTTTTCTGTCGGCCACTCAGAACCAGGTCCAACACGATTCTGGTGACGAAAGCTTATTTCGATAAGTAGCTATACTTAAACTATCAATTGCAAAAAAAAATTAAGCGGGAGGAAATGACTTGGTACCTCCCGTACCATTAGCAAGTTTTCAATTTTTGTATTAACATAATTTGGTCCTCCTCTCACCTTCGATAAGTCACATATGTATTAAATATGACGTCATTCGCTGGTACGTATTAAATTAAGTCTATGCCCTCTAGTTTGGTTATTCCAATGATCTTGGGTAATGTGTGGTTCATTACAATTCGAGCGAGCTTTCAAAAATTATCAAAATTTCACTCTCTTTGCTTATTAATAATTTAAAAATATCTATTTGAAATTTTTTTAATGAAGAAAAAATCACAACTAATAAATTTTGCATTTTGTTCGGAATAAACTCAAAATATTTTAGTAAACTTTAACATCTTGCAAAACACAGATGCAAGAACAAACGAGGGATTTCGCCTTTTAAAAAATGAATTGTATGTAAGCCAAGTAAAAAATGTATAAACTTCTAGTATTCTTCAATTATTTTGTTAATAAAAAGAGTCCTCAAATTTTAGCGCAGGGTCCACTGCAGTCGGTTGCATCAACTCCAACAGATACTATCGATAACCAAGCAAGTTTCTCTGCAAAACTTTTCAATACAATCGCTCATGAAAAAATCAATCGGAATGTCGTCATCTCGCCGGCCTCCATACAAATCTGCCTGGCACTGGCATACATTGGCGCTGAAGGCAAAACTGCTGACGAATTGAGAAGAAGTCTGCATCTGGGAAGTAATGACATCAGTAAAGAACAGGTGGCACAACAATTTGGAAATCTTATGACTAAAATGCGAAGTAACGATGAAGCCGTGGTAAAAATGGCAAATCGTATCTATGTGAAACAAGAGTTTCAAATCGCGTCCGCATTCAATGAGGTGGCACAACGATATTTTGACTCTAGTGCAGAAAATGTTAACTTCTCCGATAAGGTAGAAACGGCTGAAAAAATAAATAATTGGGTTGAACAACAGACAGAAAATAGAATTCAAAATCTCATTTCACCTAATAGTCTAGAGGATGACACTGCTGTCATACTGGTGAATGCTATTTATTTCAAGGCAAAATGGTGGAATACTTTTGATAGTGAGAGTACTGCAAATAAAGATTTTCGTCTTAGTAACACAAGCACGAGAAAAGTGGATATGATGTACCAGCAGGATAATTTTGCATATGGGGAATTAGCAGACTTGGATGCCAAGGCTTTGTCAATGAAATACGTTGGTACTAATATACAGATGTTGGTGCTGCTACCAAATCAGTTGGAGGGTCTTGCTCAGTTAGAGCAACAATTGATAGAGGTTGACTTGACCAAACTATTAGAAAGTTTAAAAGAAGAGCAAGTGTGCGTATCTCTTCCCAAATTTAAAATTGAGTTTGAAATATCTTTGAAACCAACTTTGGAAACTCTTGGCATGTGCGAGTTATTCAGCTCAACGGCTGATTTTAGTAGCCTCTTTATTACCAAGCATCAAGTTGCTGTGTCGGAAGTCAAACATAAAGCTTTTATCGAGGTTGATGAAAAGGGCACTGAGGCTGCTGGAGGTACAGGTAAATGAAGGAAAGGGCAATTTTGAAATCTTATCGTGTTTGACCACTTAATATTTTACTTTGGTTTAGCTATAAAAATGATGTTTCTGTCAGCGCAGCGATACAAAGTTATTTATGACTTCAACGTGGATCATCCGTTTTATTTTGCTCTCTTGGATAACGATACTGTTTACTTCGCTGGACACGTCGCAGATATTTAAGTAATAACATTTTAAAATCGTCAAAAAATAAAAACGACAAAAACTGAATAGTGTTACATATATTTCAAGGAATTAAACTTACATGTAGCTGCAGCTGCCTCTGAGCCAGCTTCATTGACATCCAGAAATGCTTTATGGTTTGTATAAAAATGACAATTTTAATGAGTTTCAAATATATGTTTGAGGAAGAGGAAGAAAAAACATTGTATAATGCATAGAACGATGTATACATTGGATTACATGGCACGCCTGACGGAGCTTTCCCTGGTGTTAAAACAAAGGTTAATTTTTTCCAAAATGACAAAAATAATGAATTCCAAATTGACCTAACGTTTAAGTTGGGTTTTGGAAATAAACCACCTAATTGTGCGCTTGAAAACATGTCAATTTAGCTAAACAAAATAAAATTAATCGCTGCTGCTGTACTTGTACTTGTACTTTGTACAATACCAAAATATTTTATTCAACGATTTATAGGAATACTCCTACTTTCCGGAGATCGTCATGTGGCAAATGTAAAATGTTTTGGAGTATGGATCTTGCATTTGGCAAACCAATAGTATAACAAACTATGCCACGGATTACCTTCCTGGGGTTGAAAATCGGAAGAGGACTCACTGTTCTATACAAAAGCTACCGCTAACGATGATTCGCGAACTGAAAATCACGATGCAGCAGATGTTTACCGTCCAAGCACTCTCCTGTGACTGGTATGCAAATGTATATGCTCAATGGAATAGTGTAAGTGTCAACTAAATATTCACAAATCAGAAACGACAACTTTAAATTTTGTTCATTTTAGTTTTTTAAATAAATAAATACAACTCTTGAAAAAGCCTGAATCCAACGGCCGAAGCGTTGGGTACAATGCATTAAGAAATTTTTTTTTTCAATTCACATGACACAAAGTCTAAAAAAAGCTCGAAGAAAAAAGTTTTCCACAAATTATCATAAACAAATAAAATCTGCTTTTAGAATTGTTTATACTCCGAATTTGTCTAAATTTTAGTTATTTTAACCTAGTATACTCGGCAAATAGCTAAATGTGTTTGGAATTTTTTTTCTTGATATTTCTGATAATAATATTTCGTTCTTCCATTCTCAAAACCAACGATTGTTGATCTTTCAGTACATCTTCGAAATCAATAGAGTCCTGTTATAAAATTTCTGATCCCAAAAATTTTTCATAAGTAAACTATTTTGTTAAATTAAAGAGTACAATATAAATACCTACGCGTGTGAGCTTACCACAAATTCGAATAGAAATCAATTGCAAATCCGATATTCGTTATCAAATTTTTCAATTTTTGGATTTACATTTACATAAACACTGCATGTGACGTCATATGCTGGCAGGCATCAAAAAAAGTCAACGCAGTCCACGTGCTATTTGGTTTTACCAGTAACTTTGGAAAATGTTTGGTTCATTTTAAAATGAGCGAGCTTTCAATAAGCACGAATGTCGTTGTTATTTTTTAACTAATTTTAATTTTTCTTTCATTTTAGCTGCAAAATTTGCTATTATGTCAAGGCCACATGACTTCAACGTGGATCATCCATTTTTTTTTGCTATCTTGGATAACGAAACTGTTTACTTTGCTGGACACGTTGCAGATATTTAAGCAATAAGATGCTAAAATTTTCAGAAAATTAAGTGCACTAAAACTCAATATAGTTTTCTGTTAGTTAAAAGCTTGTTTAAAACCAGATGGATATCCGGAAACTAAAAAAAAAAAAAAATTTTCTTTGTCTTGGCTCTTCTAATTAGCATTTGTAGTTTCTAAAAATCTCTATTTTTTAGAGCCTTTGGCAGTTAATTTTTTTATTAATATTTTTGATGTCTGAATATCATAACATTATTTTATTTTTGTTTAACGTGCATACAAAACACTATTTCTTAAGTATTATCTTACCTTAAAACAAAAAAAAAAATAAACAAAGGAAAAATTGTTTCTACTATGGGGAACAAATGTTTTTCACGATCATTAAACAAAATTTCAGCAAAAAAAGGTTTCATTTTGGAGAAAATTATTTTTTCTTATTTAATTTTTTTTTTATCGTGAATTGATAAAAAAAAATTTGTTGTTTGTCATATAAGCTTTTAGTACCAGGAGACCGACCATAAATCGGTTCTGAAAAGATTGACCGAGATGAAAGAAGTTTAAAAATCTTATAACAGGTGAAAAATGCTGAAGGAGTCGAAAAATAATGAAAAAAGTTAAAAGAGATTGAAAAATGTTGAAACTGTTGAAAGAGGTTGAAAAACTCGAAGAAGTCAAATGAGGTTGAAAAAGTCCAAAGAAATTGAAATAGGTTGAAAAAGTCGTAAAAAGTTGAATGAGGTTGAAATACAAAGCTTAAAATCGCTAACAGTTGAAAGTCAAAAATTTTGGAAAAAGTTGAACAAATCACATATCTATACTATTATATAAAAAGGTAAGGTTTGTTTGTTTGTTTGTATGTTCAGGGTAATCCCTGAAACTACAGAACCGATTCCAACAATTCTACTAATAGAAAGCTACACTATTCCTGAGCAACATGGGCTATATTTTATTTTGATAAAAGCAAGGCGCGTGGCACTTTACGTGCAATTAAAACCTTTAACTCGCTATATCTTGGTTCATTTGATAGCAAGAGTCTTAAAATTCGGTGTCAGGATGCACATAGCCTATGTTAAGCACTTTACAAAATATGAACGGGATTAGACACTAGGGGCGTGGTGGCTATAGGACTTTAATTTAGGGTGGCCCTCATTCGCAAATATTTTTAAAATAGCATTTTTACAAAGACCACTTGATCGATTCACATGGAATTTAAACCACATGTCTCTTACATTAAGACGCATAGCTAAGACGATGAAACTTTTATTTAAGGTGGCCCTCACACACAAATATTTTTTAAATATTATTTTCTCGAAGACCGCTAAATCGATTCTTATGGAATTTACACCACATGGATTTTATGCAAAGAGACACAGATAAGATTGTAAAAATTTTATTTAGGGTGTATACTTAGGGTGACACTCATACAACAAATTGTTTTAAATATCATTTTCACAAGGACAGGTTAGTCGATTCACATCGAATTTACACCACGTAGCTCTGATGTTAAGAGCAATAGCTTAGGCTACAAAACTTTAATTTAGGGTGACCCTAATACACAAATATTTTTAAAATATAATTTCCACAAAGACTGCTAAGTTGATTCACACCGTACACCACGTTACTTTTATATTTAGAGGCACAGTTTAGGCTACAAAATTTTTATTCAGGGTGGCCCTTATACAAAAATATTTTTAAATATCATTTTCTCAAAGACCGCTTAATCGATTATCATGAAACTTACACCACGTGGCTTTTATATAAAGAGGCACAGCTTGGTCTTTAAAGAAATATTTAGGGTGCATTCTTAGGGTGGCCCTCATACAAAAGAATTTTTTAAATAGAGTTTTCAGGAAGACCGTACATCGAATTTACAACACGTTGTCCTAGGTCAATTTCTTTTTGAAATGTTCATATGGTTTGGCGAAGGTTCTTAGCATAGTTGGGTTTGGAAAAAAATTAGCGATGACCGTCACCAAAATCAAATTCATCATAACTCATTGACTGTTTGACGCAGGTGAAAGAGACTTGGTATATATATACAAGATACGTAAAAAAATAAATTTCAATACCAAAATGGGCATTGCCATACCCCTATATGCAAAAACTGAAAACCTTACCTATGTTACTATTATACAACGAGTTATAATTTGTTTTTGGTTTGTTTTGAGACTAATAATTATTATATTAATAATTTTTGTATTGAACTTTTTAGTCATTTTTACAACCAACATGACAAAGATAACAAGTGGATCAATTTAACCTGGTAATTGGTGACATATGTTTCGGCTATTACCACGTATATACATATTTATATGCATACACATAGCCTCATCAGACCAGTTTTGGTTAATTTGTATGTAGAGGTTAATCACTGGAACTACTGAAACCGAAAGCTATATGTACTTTATTTTGATAAAAGCAGGGGGCGTGACACTTTTCATGCAATAAAAACCTTTAAAAAGCTATTATCTTGGTTTATATGATAGCGAGAGTCTTAAAACCCAGTGGCAGGATGCACATAGCCGCTCTTAAGCACTTCACAAAATAAGATCGGGGACGTGGTACCTTCCAGGCAACAGGTAAGAAACTCTAAGATCCACGTGGGCTACGCCGCACACTGTTGTATTTTGGGAAAAAATGGACAAAATCAAATTCCCGTCGATAGGAATGCCCAAAAAAAACGAGGTCGGTCTCATTCGAAAGGTGATTTCATGCTTTTTTTAGAAAAATTGTCCCGAATCGAAATCCCAGCTTTGGGCGTTTCTCAGAAATGCCCAAAATATGGTCTTTTTCAATTTTAGACAGTTTTTCCCAATTTTAGTACAATTCTGACTCGTATACATATCCGATGATAATTTATTTTGAAAGTCGAGAAAAATACCTTTAATTTGGTATTTTAAAAATTTTTCTAGGTGCTTGGTATCGAAAAATACATCTATATTTAATTAGAGGTAAATTAACGTTAATCTATTATATAAAACTCATTTTTCGTCTGTCCGTCTGTCTGTCTGTCTCTTTTGCACGCGGAAACTATCCAGCCGATTTTGATGAAATTTTTACAGTATGTTCGCATCAATCGGGCGGGTGTTATAGGCTATAAAACTTTTATTTAGGGTACATATTTAGGGTGGCCCTCATACACAAATATTTTAAAAATAGCGATTTCTCCAAGACTGGCAAATCGATTCTCATGAAATTTACACAGTATGGCTTTTATGTTAAGGGGCACAGATTGAATGGTAAAAATTTTATTTAGGGTGCATACTTAGGGTGGCCCCCATACAAATATATTTTTAAATATCATTTTCACGAAGACAAACAAATCGATTCACACCAAATTTACACTACATATCTCTTATGTTAAGAAGCATAGCTTAGTCCACAAAACTTTTATTTAGGGTGGCCCTCATACACAAATATTTTAAAAATAGTAATCTTCAAACGAAAAAATAAACGATACTTGGCTATTTTTAAAATATTTGTGTATGAGGGCCACCCTAAACAAAAGGTTTGTGGACTAAGCTATGCTTCTTAACATAAGAGATATGTAGTGTAAATTTGGTGTGAATCGATTTGTTTGTCTTCGTGAAAATGATATTTAAAAATATATTTGTATGGGGGCCACCCTAAGTATGCACCCTAAATAAAATTTTTACCATTCAATCTGTGCCCCTTAACATAAAAGCCATACTGTGTAAATTTCATGAGAATCGATTTGCCAGTCTTGGAGAAATCGCTATTTTTAAAATATTTGTGTATGAGGGCCACCCTAAATATGTACCCTAAATAAAAGTTTTATAGCCTATGACACCCGCCCGATCGATGCGAACATACTGTAAAAATTTCATCAAAATCGGCTGGATAGTTTCCGCGTGCAAAAGAGACAGACAGACAGACGGACAGACAAAAAATGAGTTTTATATAATAGATTAACGTTAATTTACCCCTAATTAAATATAGATGTATTTTTCGATACCAAGCACCTAGAAAAATTTTTAAAATACCAAATTAAAGGTATTTTTCTCGACTTTCAAAATAAATTATCATCGGATATGTATACGAGTCAGAATTGTACTAAAATTGGGAAAAACTGTCTAAAATTGAAAAAGACCATATTTTGGGCATTTCTGAGAAACGCCCAAAGCTGGGATTTCGATTCGGGACAATTTTTCTAAAAAAAGCATGAAATCACCTTTCGAATGAGACCGACCTCGTTTTTTTTGGGCATTCCTATCGACGGGAATTTGATTTTGTCCATTTTTTCCCAAAATACAACAGTGTGCGCCGCGGGCTACAGCTAGTGTACATATATTTTAAGAACATTGAAAGGGGATAGAAAATCCGAAAAAATGCAGTAATAAGTTGAAACAATTAAAAAAGCCTAAAATGTCGATAAAACATGGAAAATGACGAAAAAAAGTTGAATACGGTTGAAAAAGTCGAAAAAAAAATTAAAAAATCTAAGGGAGGTACACTTAAAAAAAAAACTGTGAAACAGTTGAAAGTTTCGATAAAAATATAAACAGGTTGAGAAAGTCAAGTTGAAAAATCTTGGTAAGTTCAATTAAGTAGGAAGAGGTTAAAAAAGTAGAAAGGAAAATGTTGAAACAGTTGAGGTATGTATATTGTAAAGGGTTTCTCTCTTTTTATGTTTTATTTTGAAATCTATTGGAGAATTGATTCAGGGTTGGGCCTTTTGGTTTATATTTAAGCTGGCTTAAGCAAAATAGATATACATACAGGAAAGCCGAACAAAACAATTTCAGTTTCAGATTTTTGAAAAATGCAATTTGCGCACCAACTAAACTTCAAAAATGTATAAGTCCTGTAATTTTGAGGCAAACCAATTGTACAAAAATGCGTGTTCGCTTGTTTCGGATGGAGAATAATGATACGTATTTGACGAATTGACACTGCACGTCTTGAGATGGATTCAGTCTTCAACGTTCGTCATTGATACCGGCTTGAAATTCCGTCATAACACGCACAATCAGAAAATAAAATGTGGACGCTTTGCTCAAAAATAACTAGTCGTTTGGTTCAGTAATCTTTATGTTATTTATCAATTTAATTCAAGTAAGCGTAATCGATTCTATTTATAAAGCGAGTAATCTCAAGAGCTATATTTGATCATTTACTAATAATAAAAATACTGTAACGTTGACCACGAATAGCAAGGACGAAATTCGTGCGCACGAATTTTTGAATTTTTATAAAAAATGAGTTTTTTAACCCTTTGGGGGGTGCTGGGGGAAAAGTGGGCGGCTAAAAGTAAGATATTATTTTCGCACACTTAGATACGTAATAAAAGTAAAGTCTACCTTCTGGATTTTGTTTTTTTTTTTTTTTTTGAGGGACTTTCTTTTTAACGTATTTTTAAGTATAATTTTGAAGTTATGTCAAAATCTAAGAGTGAAGGAAAAATTATGACCTCGGATTGGTGCTAAGGTCGCCAAAATAGATACCATATGATACCTCATCTTCCAACTCCAAGACTTTTTTTTTGAGGTCCTGTGTAATTGAAAAGAAGAGTAAATTAGCTATTAAAACCATTATGCTTAATAGTTTTTATGAATTAGTTTAATTCCATAAGCTGCTTCCGAAAAATCCGTTTTTCATATTACCTATAATTTAAGAAGTCCATAGCCATAGCCTCACAAGAAAAAAAACTAATTACACACCAACATTTTCAAAAATTTTCTATAATTTAGTTTACTCAAAAAAAAAAAAAAATAATCATTCGATTTGTTCATGCATATTGCAGCAAAATTTGCTAAAAAAATTATAACAAAAAAGAAAAGGCTATAATTTTTTTACGCATATTATTTTATGTGAAGTACAATATGTAACAAAAATTTACTTACAAAAATTGTATAAAACTTACTACTAAAATAAAACAAAAAAGGTAATTATTAAAAATATTCCGAATGTACCGAAAATATAAAAATATACCGAAAATACCATCACTAATTTGACCCGTATGTACATTTTTCAGAAAATGTGATTAAAGAGCTCCTAATGGCGGTTAAGAAGTAATACGAGAGTGGTTGTGTTTGTGAAAAACTTTTTTACCTTTTCTTGAGTAACGAATTCGCTTCAGATACCAAACCTCTCAGACTTAAAATAAAAAAAGTCGTAGAAGAGCATTTGTAACCATAGCAAAATCAAATTAATTTACCGCCATCTCAAAATAAAATTTTTAAATTTATTTTACTAAGAAAAACCACTACTAATTTATTTTGTGTTACATTTCTTTCATTTGAATTAGCCGATGCCACAAATTCATCAATAAAAAGTTACCGCCTTAGCTACTAATCAGTTAATAATAATATAATTTTATATTTTCCAAGCAAAATTTGCTGGTTAATATTAAGCCATAGACACGTATTCAATGTTTTAATATAATTGTTTGAACAAAACTTAAAATATTTTAGTTAACTTAAAGAGCACGCGAGGTTTAAATTATTTTAACAATGAAATGTAAGACACCATTAAATTTATAAATTTTTCAAGTATATTCTTTGATTTATTCATAATTTTTTAGTACTAGTTTTCAATATAGCCTTGACGCTGGGCCTACTGCAGTTGACCATGTCAACTCCAACACAAATAGCCAACAACCAGGCAACCTTCTCTGCAAAACTTTTCAACACAATCGCTAGTAAAAATATCAATCAGAATGTCGTCATATCACCAGCCTCCATACAAACCTGCTTAGCGCTGGCATATATTGGAGCTGAAGGAACAACTGCGGGCGAATTGAGAACGGGTCTACATCTGGGAAATAATGACATCAGTAAAGAGCAAGTGGCACAACAATTTGGAAATCTTATGACTAAAATGCGAAATAACGATGAAGCTGTGGTAAAAATGGCGAATCGTATCTATGTTCAACAAGGTCATCAAATCGCGTCCGCATTCAATGATGTGGCACAACGATATTTTGACTCCAGTGCAGAAAATGTTAACTTCTTCGATAGTAAGAAAACGGCTGGAACAATTAATAATTGGATTGAACAACAGACAGAAAATAGAATTCGAAATCTTATTTCCCCTGATGGCCTTGGACCTGATACTGCTGTCATACTGGTGAATGCTATTTATTTCAAGGCAAACTGGTCGAATACTTTTAATAGTCGACATACTGCCAAGAAAGATTTTCATCTTAGTACCACAATTACAAAAAAGTGGATATGATGTACCAGCAGGATAGTTTGGCATATATGGAATTAGCAGATTTGGATGCTAAGGCTTTGTTAATGAAATACGTTGGTACTAACGTACAGATGTTGGTGCTGCTACCAAATCAGTTGGAGGGTCTCGCTCTGTTAGAGAAACAATTGATAGATATTGACTTGACGAAGCTATTAGATAATTTAAAATGGGGGGAAGTGCTCGTATCTTTTCCCAAATTTAAAATTGAGTTTGAAATATCTTTGAAACCAACTTTGGAAACTCTTGGTATGCGTGAGTTATTCAGTTCAACGGCTGATTTTAGTGGTCTCTTTACTACCAAGGACAAAGTTGCTGTGTCAGAAGTCAAACATGAGGCATTTATTGAGGTTAACGAAAAGGGCACTGAGGCAGCTGCAGCTACAGGTAAATAGAGAAAAGAGCGAATAAAAAAAGTTATCGTGTTTGACTTTTTATATTTGTCTTTTTTTTAGTTGTTAAAATGGAACACAAGTCAGTGATACCGAACCGATTTATTTATGACTTCAACGTGGATCATCCGTTTTATTTTGCTCTCTTGGATAACGATACAGTGTATTTTGCTGGACACATTGCAGATCTTTGAGTTATTTGAAACATTTTAAAATATAAAATTGTTAACAAAATAATTATAACCACAAAAATTAAAAGCTAATTTTTCAGTGTAAGATTTAATTTTTTTATTTTATGTATGATTAGTTCCATCACTTTATGGCAGAACCGTCTGCTGTGGATTCTCCAATTTTGTTCAAGCTCTGGGATATTGAAGTAGATTATATAAAACTACGATCCCTAAATTGTTGGCCCTTTAAATGCCCCTGGTGCAAAGATGTGAATTTTTAAAACTCAAAAATGGACGTTTTTTGCCCGATATTCGAATGTCTGTCACTCGGGGACTTTCGCTCCAAATTCATTTTTATGGGTCTTTTTTTTTTGGTGTTTATCAAGTTTTTAATAAAAAAAGTTCGGAATACTACCGTGTTTGGAAAATCGCTTGCCATCTCATTTCTCAGAATCATCGAAACAAGAAAACATAACTTTTACTTTAAGATTTTACTTGAGCTCAGTTGTTTGTGTTTTTCAGCCCTTCAAAATGCGTCCTGAATTCGCGTTTTTTTACATTTTCAACTGGCTATGTCTCCGTTCTACCTAAATTTTTTTTTTCGGCCCAACCCAACTTAAAATTTGTGTTTTACAACCCCAAAGTGGGCCAAGAAGTATGGGGTTTGGGAAAGATTCTCCAGCTGCGCTATCAAAAGTGCCTGTTTTTGGAGATAGACTGAACCATAAGAAAGGTAATTAGAAGCTCTGAGTACTTAAATAGAGCGTGGCACCGCCCTTAATAGGAAAAAACGCTGTCTCGGCTGAGCGCTTCTTCGATTTTGATAAAATTTGGCATGGGGCTAGATTGAATCCTGAGTAGAGATATTTGTTTTGAGTGGGCGGTGTCACGCCTTTAATAGGAAAAACGTTTTTACTGCTAAGCGAATGCTGTGCAAAAAGTGGAGTGTGTGCTACCTACCATGCAAGTAAAAACAATACCACGCTATATGCGGAAAACTGTTTAAGCAAATTTTACTAAAATTCTTGCTGGGAGATAGCGTGACACAAGCTAGAACTGAGCATCAAGTAGGTTGCGTCAGAAAAGTGGACATGGCACCCCACATACGAACAAAATCTGTGATAAGTTGTGCAATAGGTAAACGCATCTAATGACTGGATACACAAGCTAACGTTACAGATTAGGCGGGGTAGGACAAGTTCTCAAGACAGTTCCTACACAAACCAATACTTTTGGTAGCGGGAACATTTTGGCAAGTACAGAACAAAATGTGAATGAACTTGTAAGTGAGATGCCATTTAACAACTTCACAAAATATATAGAAAACTAGCATTACCCTGTGAGCTTCGCTTCACCTCAACCGTGGTGTAGATTCGATGAGCGGTCTTCGTGAAAATTCTATTTAAAAAATACTTTTGTACGAAGGCCACCCTTAGTATGGACCCCAAATAAAATTTTTACAACCTAAGCTATGCCTCTTAGTGTAATAGCCACGTAGTTTAAATTCCATGAGAATCAATTAATTTAAAAATATTTTTGTATGAAGACTACCCTAAATATGCACCCTAAATAAAACGATTATAGCCTATGACACCCGCCTGATCAATACAAAAAGACCAAAATGCTTAAGGGCATCGACTGATAGCAACTTGGTTTAATTTAGGAAAGCTGAGGTCGAATCTAGTGTTTGAGGCAAAGATGTTACTCACGAAAAAACCAACATTTTTTAATTTTCACAACATCTCCAGCATTAGTCCTGAACCCACCTTTGGAGCATTTTAACCATTCTATATTAGTTCGAGCTCAGCAACCCCAAATTACCCTGAGTTGCCATTCGTTCGTGTTCCTCCAATCTAACTGCTCATAGTGTAATTATTAAGAACTTGTCCGCTTGTGCACGGGGTTGAAAATCATTCAAAATTCTAGCTGAACATTGTGAAACCGCCCCTTAAGAGGACCATTGCACCCTCATCAATAATATCAAAAATTCCTAGAAATATTAAGATAATTTTTCGCAGCAACTGTTACTTTTTTAGACCATTCAAATGGCTAAATTTTTAAATTTCGCGGTATCGTAAAAACCGCTATTATGAAAAAAAAGATCATATTCGAGAGGTCCAATTCATTATTATTTTTTTTTAAGTCCAAAAATTAACACCAAGTATGAAGTGGTAGAAAGAAATGAACGTCTAAATGAGTTTTTATTGATTTTTCAACATCCAATATTGCTTGTTCAAGGTTGAAAGAGACGGTTCACTCCGGAAAATTGTACCAGTTGGGTCGATTCGGTTACTTTCGTTTGCAGTTTCAAAGATCAAAAAATAGCTTAAGGTTGAACGCAAGTCTAAAAATTTTCAATTGCTTTATTTTAGATTGGTATTTGTCAAATTCGTTTTGAATGATCCAAAAAAATTATTCAAAAGGTTTCTATTAATTTTCGATTAGTATTTAGAAAAAGAAATGGATTTTAGCTAACGTTCCTTCCAAAGGTTACTCGAAGCACCCACATAGCTTAGTTTCTGTGGAACATTACAAGTATTCTTTATCGTGAAATGGATGATCAGTTTCACTTGTTTTTTTAATTTAAGTAGCTACACTGTGCGTCTCCCACTCTCGATGCCAGGACTTTAAATTTGGCGCTTACCTTGCCTTTTACTCCATACTAAATATAACTTTCTTCTAGATAAATCGGAAAAACTCTGTGTGCGAAGACAAAAATACGGAAATTTAGTGATTGGATGATTGGAATATTTTGAATTTTGCTTAAACTGATCCGATGTCATGCGGTGACCTTCCAGAGTCGGAGAATAAACATATGTAAATGGTGAGGAATAAGGCGCACAGCGTTTTTCAGACACATTTTTCACATATTTTTCTTTTAGCTATAAAAACATTGTCAGAGTTGCTAAAGAAAATTTCACGTTTTATTCCTCAAGGAGCAAATTTTCCAGATCGAACTTACTGCAATATTTTCTTGTACTTACAGTTTTTGGTGAAATGAAACTTTAAGTTTTTGAGCCAGTCCTATCTATCATGAAATTCGTCTACCCCAAAATTTCTCAACTGTTTACTTTTTCTTTGCCACCATATATGCAGAGAGGCGCTACATCAGAAATGGCGCTTAAGCGAAATTTTTAATATGAAAACTCTTTCGAATATGAAGCAATATTCATTAAACAAAAATTTTCTTTGCAAGTAAGTATTTATGTCGTAAAAAATTGTAGCATTCACGGCTATCTCAAAATATTGTCATTGCTATTTAGTAATAAGAGTTTGGAGAGGCTCTGTACCAATGCATTTGTGTCTAGCATGAATTCTGAATATAATTTTAAATCAATTGCAACAACACTATCGTTTATAATCAAATTTTAAATTTTTGCATTGATGTAATCTTAATGCCCTTCTCACCTTATCTATAAGTTTTGCTATTGACGTCAGTTGATGGCATTCATATAGCCAAGTTCACTAAACCTAGTTCGGTTAGGTTTTCCCAGCGATTTTGGTTAGAATTTGCTTGATTATAATTTGAGCGAGTTTTCAAAATGTACGAATGTCATTTCTGAAATCACCTTTGTTTACTTCAAATTTAGATGTCTTAAACTTTTTTTATTAAAAAAATGACAACAAGAACTAATAAATTTTGCCATTTTGTTTGAATTAGACTTATATTATTTTAGTGAATTTCAACGCCTTGGCAAAAAAAAAAAAACAGACGAAAGAAGCCAAGCGAAGAGATTTCATCTTTTCAAAAATGAGTTGTAAGGAAACTTAAAGTTTATAAGCCAATAAAACAAAATTCCTGAATTCTTCTTTAATTTTTATGTTTTTAAAAGCAGCTATTTAATTCCAGCGCAGGGTCCTCTAGAGTCGGTTGCGCCAACTCCAACACAAACTAACGACAACCAGGCAACCTTCTCTGCAAACATTTTCAATATAATCGCTCGTGAAAATATCAATCAGAACGTCGTCATCTCACCGGCCTCCATACAGACCTGCCTAGCGCTGGCATATATTGGCGCTGGCGGCACAACTGCTGACGAATTGAGACGGGGCTTACATCTGGGAAATAATGACATCAGTAAAGAACAGGTGGCACAACAGTTTGAAAATCTACTTAGTAACATGCGAAGCAACGATGAAGCTGTGGTAAAAATGGCGAATCGTATCTATGTGAAAGAAGGGTTTCAAATCGCGTCCAAATTCAATGATGCGGCACAACGATATTTTGACTCGAGTGCAGAAAATGTTGATTTTTCCGAAAATGTGCAAACGGCTGAAAAAATTAATAATTGGATTGAACAACAGACAGAAAATAAAATTCGAAATCTCATTTCACCCGATGGCCTTGGAGATGATACTACTGCCATATTTGTAAATGCTATTTATTTCAAGGCAAAATGGTGGAATTCTTTTAATAGTGATAATACCGCTAAGAAAGATTTTCGCCTGACAAGCACAAGCACAAAAGAAGTAGATATGATGTACCAGCAGGATCGTTTTGCCTATGGCGAACTATCAGATTTGGATGCTAAGGCTTTGTCAATGAAATACGTTGGTACTAACATGCAGATGTTAGTGCTGCTACCAAATCAGTTGGATGGTCTTGGTCAGTTAGAGCAACAATTGATAGATGTTGATGTGACCAAACTGTTGGATAAATTAAGAGGAGAGCAAGTGCGCGTATATCTTCCTAAATTCAAAATTGAATTTGAAATATCGTTGAAACCAACTTTGGAAACTCTTGGCATGCGTGATTTATTTTGTGCCACGGCTGATTTTAGATGTCTCTTTGCTTCACAGGATCAAGTTGCTGTATCGGAAGTCAAACATAAAGCTTTCATTGATGTTGATGAAAAGGGAACTGAGGCTGCTGGAAGTACAGGTAAGTGAAGAAAATGGATACTTTGAAATCTAGTTGTTCTTAATTTCTACCTTTTTTAATTTTTCTTTTACTTAAGCTACAACAATGATGAGAATGTCAAGGCCGATGTACAAAGTTATTTATGACTTTAACGTAGATCATCCGTTTTATTTTGCTCTCTTGCATAACGATACTGTTTACTTTGCTGGGCACGTTGCTGATATTTAAATAAGAATATTCTTTGAATTGTCAAAAAATAAAAACCTCAAAAACTGACAGTGATTCTCGTAAATGTTTGTTAACAAAAACAGGGAGTATGTTTTAAAGAGCATTATTATTTCACAAAGTTCCACTGTTTTTATTTTCTAAACACTATGCCGTTTACTTTTCTTTTAATATTTTTGATGTCTGAATATTTTAAAGAAATTTCATTTTTGTTTTACGAACATAAAACCTATACTGAAGTAACTATCTCAAAGCCTAATGCCGCTAAATGCAGTAATAAATTTTAGATTTTTGTCGAATTTTTTTGTTTCCGAATCATTTTTTGAAATTAATGGCACAAGTTGATGAAATCGCCAAAAGTAAACCTGTAACATGAACTGTGCCCACTTCACGAAACATATCCTTCTTAAGTATGAGGCTGCCTTTGAGCGGACTGCTTTTAGTTTCAAATTTATTTATTAAAAAAATCGCGCCATTTACATTTTGTCCTACAATAGTTTTATTTAGTTGCTTCTACCATAGTACCAAGAATTTATAAGTAGAAAGGTCAAACCTTAAAAACTAATCAGTTGTATTTTTATATAAAGCAAATATGATTGTTTAAGATTAAGCTAAACTTAACGCAAAGACACTAATTGTTCGAACTAAATTTAAAATATTTTAGTTAACTCAAACACTTAGTAGAGAGCAGACAAAAGCACGCGAGGCTTAAATCATTTTGACAATGAAATGTAGGACACCCTAAAATTTATAAATTTTTCAAATATATTCTTCTTTAATTTGTCCATAATTTTTCTTAGTACAAGTTTTCAATATAGCCTTGGCGCTTGGCGTATTGCAGTTGACCACGTCAACTCTAACACAAATAGCCAACAACCAGGCAACCTTCTCTGCAAAACTTTTCAACACAATCGCTCGTGAAAATATCAATCAGAACGTCGTCATCTCACCGGCCTCCATACAAACCTGCTTAGCGCTGGCATATATTGGCGCTGGCGGCACAACTGCTGACGAATTGAGAAGGGGTCTACATCTGGGAAATAATGACATCAGTAAAGAACAAGTGGCACAACAATTTGGAAATCTTATGACTAAAATGCGAAATAACGATGAAGCTGTGGTAAAAATGGCCAATCGTATCTATGTGCAACAGGGTTATCCAATCGCGTCCGAATTCAATGATGTGGCACAACGATATTTCGACTCCAGTGCAGAAAATGTTAACTTCTCCGATAAGGTAGAAACAGCTGAAAAAATTAATAACTGGATTGAACAGCATACAGAAAATAAAATTCGAAATCCCATTTCACCTGATGGCCTTGGACCTGATACTGCTGTCATACTGGTGAATGCTATTTATTTCAAGGCAAACTGGTCGAATACTTTTAATAGTCGACTTACTGCCAAGAAAGATTTTCGTCTTAGTAACACAAATACAAGAAAAGTGGATATGATGTACAAGCAAAATCGTTTCGCATATGTGGAATTACCAGATTTAGATGCTAAAGTTTTGTCAATGAAATACGATAGTACTAACATACAAATGTTAGTGCTGCTACCAAATCAGTTGGAGGGTCTTGCTCAGTTAGAGCAACAATTGATAGATATTGACTTGACCAAATTATTAGATAATTTAAAAGAAGAGGAAGTGCGCGTATCTCTTCCCAAATTTAAAATTAAATTTGAAATATCTTTGAAACCAACTTTGGAAACTCTTGGCATGTGCGAGTTATTCAGCTCAACGGCTGATTTCAGTGGTCTCTTTACTACCAAGGACAAAGTTGCTGTGTCGGAAGTCAAACACAAGGCATTTATTGAGGTTAATGAAAAGGGCACTGAGGCTGCTGCAGTTACAGGTAAATAAAGAAAAGAGCGAATAAAAAATTTTATCGTGATTGACTTTTTATATTTGTCTTTGTTTTAGTGCCAAAAGTGATGCGTTTAACAGCACGGCAATACAAAGTTATTTATGACTTTAACGTGGATCATCCGTTTTATTTTGCTCTCTTGGATAACGATATAGTGTATTTTTCTGGACATGTTGCAGATATTTGAGTTACTTAAAACATTTTCGAATGAGAAATAGTTAACAAAATAATATACATACATATATAAGAATGTCAAAGTGTTTTCTCTTTTTTCGATTTTATGTTCAAAGGTTTTTCAAAATGATTCATCAGCAAGAAAATTTGCTTTTAATGCTTTTGCAATGTGCATTTGTAGTTTTTTAAGCAGGCTCTTCCTTCGTTTTTTCGAAATCATTTCTCTTTAAATCCATTATATTTTCTGCATTAGTTTCTAAATGCAAAGGATTTATGTATTTAACCACGATCGACTTTTACGATACCACCTATTTTGATAATGCGGATTGTGGCTGGATTTTATAAATCAGCGTTTTTTATAAAGTTTTATTGCATTTTTTCAGATCGTTGACGGCATTTTAAGTCAAATTTGTGCACCGAAAAAAATTGGAGGTGTTTTTACAAGTTAATACCACGAAATGTTATGTTACGGGATCTATTCTAATTAATTTCACCAATATTTATGCGAAATCGTCTGCCATCACAAGCAACTGCAAAACCAAAAGTTATTGAGGTTATAGTCTTTCTTAACAAAAATGATTAAGTGATTTTTTTTCCTATCTACTATAGTTTTTGGGATATTTTGTTTCAAAAAATGTTTAAAAACATCAAGAAAAAAACAAAGTGTGCAGTTATTAAAAGAAAGGCCGATATATAAAAATCCAAAATAACAATTATTTTTGATCCATTGACATAACAAGTCGTAACTACGATTATTTTGGATCCAAAAAATTTAAATGTAAGGCAGTGATGGCACTTGAATTTTGCGGTAATGTACTGAATCGAGGCTAAGAATTTGTCCAATTTACTGACGACAATTTTTTACTACGCAAATTTACAGTGACATATCAAAATTTGTGGATATATCTCTTTCTTAAATTCGAAATTTCTACACCTTATTTTTCGAATAAAATGTATATTATTTGAAAGATTTTTCAATATACTATGAACATTTTAATCACACCTCTAAAACACGATTTAAAGTTTTTGAGTTAGAGCCATAATATGAAATTTAAAATTTTCTTTTTTTTTTTCTAATTCCTCCGAAAAAATATTGCACCATCCAATATATCTTCATTAACAAATTATGCAACTCTAATTTATTTTTCCTAATATGATATTTCCCAGGATATACATAATTATTTTAAAGCCGTTCCTTTTGCGGTAACCATTTTTAAGAAAAAAATTAAATTTACAAATTTTTTTATATGAAAAGATGTCCAGAAACGCGAAACCATCTGTCATAAATTATTTACATAAAAAATTAAATTATGACTGACATTCTTAATTCCTAAATAAAAATTGAAGTTTATAAATAATTTTGAGAAAAAGTTTTCAAAAAATATGTGGTTCAGTATAAATACTCATTATACTTATAGCTATATAAATCACATCGTTGATTACATCGCAGCAAATTTTGATGGCTATGTTTCTGTTTCAGTCCTAAGATTTTTATACGAAATAACACGAGAGAATATTCTCTACCATTACAGACAATTAGCTATTTTCCCACAAAATAAAAATAAGAGCTCAGAGATTTTGGCATATACCGTCAGACACTTTTTTTATGACTTTGTTTTTTTAAAACTAAATAATATTTGAAAGAGAATGCAGTACGATACCACCAATCGATGATAACGCAGTGGACGTACCATCACCTAGCCATGAAGAGGTTCGAGTTGCTATCCAGCGACTCAAAAACAACAAAGCAGCGGGTGCTGACGGCCTGCCAGCTGAGTTGTTTAAAGCTGGTGGCGATGAATTGATAAGGTGCATGCATCAACTCATCAGCAAAATACGGCTAGCGGAAAGCATGCCCGACGATTGGAATTTCAGCGTGCTTTGTCCTGTAATAAAGAAAGGAGACCCGACAATCTGCGCCAACTACAGGGGTATCAGTCTTATTTCCATCACATATAAGATCCTCTCGAGCGTATTGTGTGAAAGATTTAAGCCGTATACAGAAACGCTGATCGGATCCTATCAGTGTGGCTTTAGACCTGGTAAGTCCACCATAGACCAGATTTTTACACTACGCCAAATGCTGGAGAAAACCCATGAATATGAAATCGACACTCACCATCTCTTCGTCGATTATAAAGCTGCGTTCGATAGCCCAGTGCGGGATTGCCTATACGCAACAATGTCTGAGTTCGGTATACCTGCAAAGTTGATAAGGCTCTGCAGGATGACGTTGAGCAATACGTGTAGCTCCGTCAAGGTAGGGAATAACCTCTCCGGAACTTTTAATACCGAGCGAGGTTTCAGACAAGGCGACCCGCTCTCGTGCGATCTCTTCAATTTCATTATGGAGGGCATCGTACGAAAAGCCGGTGTGCATCATAATGGCAACATTTTCTTCAAAGGTGTTCAGCTCCTTGCGTACGCTGATAATATTGATATTATCGGTCGGAGTAAGAGAGATGTTACTGCTGCTTTCACTGCTATTAAAAAGGAATCAGCCAAAGTGGGTTTGACGGTAAACGAAATACATGATGTCTACTAACAACAACAAGAGAGCACGGGATCTAGACTCTCATGTTACAGCGGGCAACTGTAAATTAGAAGTTGTCAAGGAATTCATTTACCTTGGCACTGCCGTAACCAGCAATAACGATGTCAGTCTGGAGATTAAGCGGAGAATAACAATTGCTAATAGGTGCTACTACGGTTTCAGTAAGCAATTACGTTGCAGAGCTCTCTCTCGATCGACAAAGCTAACACTCTACAAGACGCTCATTCTACCTGTGCTTCTTTATGGCGCTGAGGCATGGGTGGTTTCGACAACAGACGCAGGCGCTCTTGGGGTGTTCGAGAGGAAAGTTCTCCGCAAAATCTTTGGTCCTGTTCGAGTTGACGACGACTATCGCATTCGAATGAACCACGAGCTGTATGAGCTCTACGCCGACATTGACATAGTTAAGCGTATAACAATGCAGCGACTTCGCTGGCTGAGTCATGTCCATCGTATGGATAAAGAAGCTCCAGCGAAAAAGGTATTCGAAGGGAAGGTCCCCGGTCAACGACGAAGAGGGAGACCATGCCTCCGGTGGATAGACCAAGCTGAGGAAGCTTTATTAGAAGAATCCAACTTTGCACTGCACTTGCATTGGCGGCGCTGCCAACGGTGCCGCTAACGAATACGGATAGGGTTGCCAACACGGACTGATGTCTGACCCGGAGATTCAATAAGTGGACTTTTATTTAAGTTTTTATTTCAATTTTCTTAAAAACATAAGTAAAATTATTTAATACTAGCTGTCCCGGCAGACGTTGTTCTGCCCTTTTCGATGTGTGGGGCGATGTTGTATGAACACATGCGATGGAATGTAAAAGCGAAACCGCCCATTTTCCCAGTGAAACTAACTTTTGTCCCTATTCTTTTACAAATATATAGCAGGCCTGGCAGACGTTGTTATGTGGGACGATAATTTTTTCCATTGAAGCTTACTTTTTCCCGTACCTTTTATATACATGTTTATGTACTAAGCCCCATTCATCTGCTTCCAGTAGTTGGTGATATATGATGAATTTGATTTTGAAGGACGTGTCATCGCCCATTTTTTAAACCAAACTTCGTAAAAATCTTTTATAGGCCACAATTATGAAATCTTTATGTAAATTCTATTTAAAAAGTTATTTTTTGTAAAGGCCACCCAAAGTATGCACCCTAAATAAAATGTGTACGGTCTAAGTTGTGCCACTCAATATAAAAGCCATGTGTTGTAAGTTCCATGAGAATAAGCGGTCTTCGAGAAAATAATATTTTAAAAATGTTTTTGTATTACGGCAAACCTAAATATGCATTTATGCCTCTTATTATAAAAGACACGTGCTGTAAATTCCATGTGGTGTAAATTCGGTGTGAGTTGATTTACCGGAATTAGTGAAAGTTCTTTTTTAAAAATTTTTGTTTGAGGGCCAACCTAAATATTCACCCTTAGTAAAAGTCTTGTCTTAACATACTGTAAAACTTTCATCAAAATCTGCCGGATAGTTTCCGCGTCCATAAAAAACAAACAGATAGACGGACAGGCAAAAACTAAATTTTATAAAAACAACAAATTGCAGTTTAACTGTAAAAAGCAATGTACACTTTTTACAAAAATTTATTAACATCGAACTCTCTCAAAAGTAAAAAAAAAAAACCTCGAGGAGAGCTCTGCCGTACTAAACGAAAAAGACGTATCTCAAAAAAAAAAAAATATCCGAGATTCTTATGGCATCGGATAGCTTAAGAAATTACGCGTCTAATGAAATACTCCAAATGTCGGCATCTTAGTTCAATCATATAAAAAAATCTACTAAGAAAATTTCATCGGACCCGAAATTGTGTCCAATGCTATTTTACCTATTGGGCAGTTATCGGAAGAAGCTCGAATTAAGATTTTTAAAAAATAGGGAATTTCATTCACAAAAGTGCAGTCGCAAAAAAACTAAATCAAGATATTTTTGATAACCTCTGACCCAAAGTTGCAAAGTTGGTCAGAATTACCCGTATAACCTTTTTCTGCCATACACTTTTTGAAAAATAAATCGACCCGCCCTTATGTATAGCCATCATAAGTTGCTGATATAGCTTTTGTAAAACTGATTATAAGTTGGGAACCCCTGAATGGATATCAAAAATATGGATGTCATAAGAAAGATAACTTAATGGCCTGTAATTTTGACCAATTATTTTTTTTAACAAAACGCTATTTTTTCAAAAAAATGTGTTAAAAATTTATACTTTTTAGCATGATAGGAATACTTAATTATTTTGCTTTAAAATGATGTACAATTTGCATAAATTTTTTTTAATTTTACCAATATTTTTAAAAATGTTATTGGTAAAAATTTCAGAAAAATTATCATGCATCCAAAACTATAGGCTAAATTTCAAAACTAGTCTTACTAGTATAGTAGGAAATTCAATTATCTCCTTATGACATCCATATTTTTAATATCCATTCAGGGGCTCCCAACTTATACCGCTTTTTATAAAAGCTATACTCTTCCTCTTCAAAACACACTTGGAATCATATCGATATATTTTTTTCAAATTTTTCATACAAATTTACTCACAAAAGTTTGTATGGAGACCTATATAATAATTTTCAATTTAGGATACTTTGAAAATCAAAAAAGATATCGATATAATTCCGAGTGAGTTTTCAAGAGAAAGAGTAGTTCTTTCGAAACTCATTAATGGATTCATAAAAAAAATATATTTCTATATATAAATTTGCCCAAGATATCTCGAAAAGTCGTGATTTTCGAACTTTTAGGTTAGAATATCTCGAAAACCGGAGCTATTTGAGAAATTCTAAGCTTGGATTCGAGTTCAGCGCGTCAAAACCTTCGGATAAGTAAGGCAACAAAGTCATTGTTGCCCTGTGTTATTTTATGGTTTGTGTTTTTTTCGTTTGCTTTTTCTTTGAATTTATCAAAATTTGAAATTCGGGAAAACTGCTGACTTAGATTCGATTTTTTTTGTTGCTGTCGACAAAAATGATATTCAACCCGGAGGGATTGACTTTGAACCCGGAGACCCGGAAATCATATTCAAAACCCTGAGTCTCCGGGCGAAACCCTGAGTGTTGGCATCCCTAAACACGGATTTGCATTTTCATGTAACTTTAATCATATATTTTGCAGAATTTAACACTTAAAACTCATTAACATGTTCGTTGCACTACATTTCTTAAATTTCGTTGTTATTATTAAACGAAGAAAATAAATTAGAAATTCACTACAGAAATTGACGTGAACTTCGCACAATAAATCAAAACAAACGAATGACAGTTGAACAGTGTTACCACTTATTTTGACAGGACTATGACATTAAACTTTTCTTTACGCAAAAAAAAAGCATCGGTTGAGCAATTGTGGGTTTCTATAAAGAATTTACTCGATAAATGCTCTTAAGTTAGTAGGAAATCGTGAAAGAAAAATTTAGACATTGTGAATGATTTTTATTTAACAGAATTTTGGAAGACACCATATATGAAAATAGTAACCCTTACAAGAACCGTCTTGCAAGAATCACTTAAATGTACAAAAAACCAACTACGCAACTAAGTATTTTTATATTTCGACAATTTATTATTTTTTTTTTGTAATTTATCGGCAATCAACTGATATGCAGCATTACATTAGTTCCCCAAAAGAAATGTTGTTTTTAAATGATTCTTTTTTGCATAATTTCATACGACTTGTCATCTAATTAAAAAATTTTGAAAGGTTATCTATATATTTTTCTTTGTTTACATTTTTTTCTTTTCTGCTGAAGGTCTTAAAATAGTTTTGCTACATTTCAAAAGAATCAAAGGAAAAGAATGCTAGACCACCGGTAAATACATTTCAACCATACGCTATTCCTATAGAGCGAAGAAAAATTATGGGTGCACGATACTTTCCTCTCTATTTCGCAGTTACGCTTCGATAGAAGACATTATAGGAAATTTCTAACATGTTTACCAAATGATCAGTGAGGACATCTTACACTCAGCTTCCTTAGAACTTTGAAACTCTTTGGTCGCTTATAATTCAGCTATAAGTTCCAAAAATTCAAGAAAATCAGCACTGGTTTGAATTTTTCACTAAATAAAAGAAATAAATTTCAAACTAATACGCCATAATTTGACATAAATTGGCAGCAAAAAATTTCAAAAGTATATTACTTCGCTTGCGCAATACATAGAAAAAATACTCCCGAGAGACTTTATGTTTCGGTATTAGCAAAATTGCTAAGAAAAAGACTGAAGAGGATCATTTTAACATGTACATATGTATTACCATTGATAGCTATGTATGTGTTCTTTATTTTCATAAAAAAAAAAAAACAAAATGCCCAAGCACCGAAGGAATCGTTGCAAAAAATTATAAATAGCCCAAAAAAGTCAAGCCTAAAGAATATGGCAACACTGCTCAACTGTCATTCGTTTGTTTTGATTTATTGTGCGAAGTTCGCGTTAATTTCTTTCGTGAATTTCTACTCTTTCGTTTTGTACGTTGACGACTACAGACGTGTTTTCGGGTGTAGTCGTTCGCGTGTGTCTTAGCGTTAGAGCCTTTTCATATGCTTTTTTCAAAGCGGTGAATCGTAATCAGTATATAATTCAATTTGATATGGACCTGGCATTATAAACCATTGATTTCATTGATTTCAGCCAATTTAGTTTTAGTTAGTTTATAGTCAAAAAAAAAAAAAATTCGTGAATTTCTGATTGATTTTTTATATAATTTAAGAAATCTTGATCGACTAACATAATATTAATGAGGCTTCACGCAACCGTCAGGCTAGGACCGAAGTCCTAGGGGCTCCTGACAACCCGTGGTACCGGATTGGTGAGCACCTTCACCTCTGGTCAGGCTTAGTAGTTATATTTAAAGGACCCTTATCTACAAGGCTCAGAACGAACCAAGTACAGTCCTTTTTTTTATCTACTACCAGTTTGAGCTTACCATAACGCCCGCACTGATAAGCCCCAAAGTACAATGTTATTTTATGTAGTTCATGTAAAATTAATATTATTCTATTACATAAAAGCTCTCAGACCTAAATAAAAATAGTAACTGCCAAGCCGCGGTCCAGTGCATCTATTAATGCCTCCGGCTGATCGAAAATTTATAACATTTCACCAAGATTTTCTCTCTTCTGTTCAATATTAATTAATTAATAATTACTTTGAAAAATGAAAATGCAGCTTTGGTAGCAACTCTCAGAGTTTTTTTTTTTAAGAGAGAATATACTCGAATATGAATAGATTTTTGAATTATAAGTGTTCCCGAGAAATTCGTTGAACATGTCTAGTCAGTACAATTGAAAGTTTTTTTAGTACATTCGGTACAATTAACAAATTTTCAACACTTTGGGCTCATTTTCGGTATATTATGACTATTTCTAATAATTAGCGTTTGTTTTAGAAAATTTTAAATAATTTCGGTGAAATATGCGTAAAAATTCCCTTTTTTTAGTAAACTATATTAAAATATGCGTCAAAAAAAAATCGAATGATTATTTGTTTTTAGTAAATTTCTTTAAATTTTGACGTTCATGACAAAAAAAAAAAGCTCATTTGTCCTCTGAAAAGTACGTTCCAAGTCTCGATTCAGAAAATTTCCACAAAACCCAAATTCATATCACTTCAAAATATTAGTTCAGAGCTCTTAAATTTTATTTGCTGATGGCTTTCAGCTTCATTATTGCTAAATTTACATTAATATTTTCCATATGCTGTTTAAATAAGATATTCGTATATAGTGGCGTTTTACATTGCCACTAGAGATTTATTTGAACTTGGTAAGACCTCCTATTGCCAAAACATTTTTTCCTTCCTTTATGGCAAAAATGAAAGGATGATTTGCATAGAAAACTTCTACACCCTTCTTAAATGGGTTGATTCTTTTGGGAATTTTATTTTTGGAAATTTTACTTACAAAATTTCGAATTTGGGGTGATGATTTCCATTGGACAACTGTAAAGAAACAGAAAAGGAAAAATTATTAAAACATTTCTTACTTAACAGTTATTATTAAAAAACCGTTACCTGTTGCTGACTGTAAGCCAATATTTTTAAAATCAACATTAAGTGCTGTCGATTGAACCACATTTTGAATGTAATTATTATTATTTTTACCATTCAGCAAACGTGTAAAATTAGCCCTTGCGGTGAATGGCTGTTTAATATTTACCTGTTTTTTTTTTTTAAGGAAACAAGAAAGATTTTGGTGAATTAGCAATAATTAAATGTCTTAAGATGGAAATTAAGGTCAGTTCAGTAAGAAAAACATATTAATCACCTTTATATACTTAATAATGGGAAAACATTCTGAATATAAATTAAACTTGAGGCGATTTATCTGAACGCGGCGGTTGGGGGGTCTTGAGCTGCAATGACTCACTTGGCTCAATAGTTAGGCTGCTGAGCAGAAATGAATAAGTATAACCTTACTTTCCTAAGGTTAAAAGGATTGTGATCAGAAGGTCGTTGTCGACTATCTTGGATCACCTTCTCTAATACTGGCCCAGTTCAAAGTCAGTATATTCTTGCCATGATGCCAGTAGGCTGCCGGTGGGCATTTTTTTCTCCGCATTACAAATTTATGTGTAAGTCGGACAAATTAAAAATATAATTTTGACCTGCAAGACCAATATTGACACAAAAACAGAATATGAATTAACCATATCAAGTTGACCATAATTTTGTATGATGCAACTCTCCTCCTGACACGATAACTTACAGTTTCCGAAGGAAAAGTTTGAACACCAACAGCATGAGCCTTTCGACCAGTGCAAGGTGGTGAACTTAGAATTGTTCCTCAAACGTGAACTTAAAAATTTTGTAAAAAAATGTGGAAAGTTCCAGAAACTTTCTTAAGAGCTCAAGTTTCCTTTTTTAATTTTTCATAATAATGCCATGAATGAGATTGCAGGAATTATGCTTGCTATATATGGGCTAGTCCATGCCTGTTTTCAGAGTGAAGATAAGATAAGAATTTAGCATTTGGACCTTGAAAGTCAAATTACGAAAGTAACGTAGTTAGTACTAATTGACGTTGAAGTTGTTAAACATCTCCCATTGAAGATGGTCTGAAACATCCGAAAAGATCAAAAAAAGTTGCTCAAATTTTGTCAATATTTCGAAAGGTGTTTTTATTCATAGAAATCACTAGGGAGGTCCTTGTATAAAATAAAAGTTCAAATAAAATAACTAGTTAAATGGTTGGAGGAGCTCAGCTTAAGTTTGTTGCTGTGGGAAGGTAATTTTCTAAAAAAAAAAAAATTAATACTTGGCCGTCTGAATGACGGTTCTTAAATTGTAGCCCCCGGAATACTTTTTTGAAGTGTTTTTTTCCAATTTAATACAAAAAAAGAGTGTTTTCTTTAATCGAATGAGTGAGAGGTGGGCGTGTCCGAAAGCCAAATCCACCAATTTTTTGTTCGAGTACATTCTGGTGTATAAATGAGCGTTTGAGTAAAATTTTATCAAATCATTTCGTGAGTCTATTGCACTCGAATCACGACTAGTATTAGATTGGTAAGCAGTATATAGGGATGTCTGTATTGAGCAAAGCCAGAGCGAAAACCTCTCGAAACCGTTAAATGCCCCACTTCCAGTGCAAATAAAAGGAAATGTTTTTCGAAACTGGACTGACAATATTTTGATGCTAAACTAGTGAAATAATTTATATACGTGAAAAATATTACTTTGTGCAGAAGCTTGTTCAATAGTACTCCTTGATCTAATTGAATTATGGGAAAATATACATCCACTTGTTTTACTTTTAATCTATCCTCTATGCTTTCGACATCATAATTTCTTAATCGATCTATAAGGATCTCCAGATTATCTGGTTCTATCGACATCAAAATAAGCATACTAGCTTTGCTATTTTTAAATGGTAATATCACAGCTTTAGCATTCAGATCTTCCAATTCACCACACGAATAGTTAGCAAATCGACGCATCATGTTGACGTTGTTAACTTTGATTTTTGTGTCAAACGGATATTTCCATTCAGCTGAAAAATTAAGTACATTAACCTCAACTGCAGAGGTACGGGAACTGATTAATCGACTTAGAGCATCAATACTGCTTAGATTTGTGCGAGTTTTTGATTTGATCCAATTGACAATTCTTTGTCCAGCTTTATGTCCTTGAGAAAAATCAATTATTTTATCCTTAGCTCGTATATCATGAAAGTAACTCTTAAATTCTGGCGTGAACTTAAATTTTTTGCTGACATAAAGTGCATTAATAGCATGAGTGCTTCGGGCTTTCACTTTTGATGCTATCAGTTTCTTTGTACCGAATACCTGAAGAGATCTTCGCAATTCCTTGGATGTATGTCCATCACTACCAAGATATGCCACTTCAAGACTGTCTCGAACGGAAGCGGGTGATATCAATAGCGGTGACTTCTTAGGCTCAATAGCGCTTAGGAGTTGCCATGGTAAGCCATTGGAGTCCTCGTTGCAGGTACTCATTTTCACTACAAACGTTAAAGCAGCAAACAATAGAAGTGTGTGTACTGTAAAGAGAATAAGATTTTATTAATAAATATACAATGGAAATATATAAAATTAAAAAATATACTAAATATACATACAAGGGATTAAGACTTTTTTTTTATAATAAATGTTCGATATTTTTCTTACAGTTAAAGGTAATCTTAATATTTATCTTCACGTAACAATTCCAATTGACACAATGTTTTTTTAATTCAAAATTAATTTTGGAAAATTAAACCAAAAGATAAGAAAAATATATGAGGATTAAATACCTAAATCTTATCTTTATTCTATGATATTGGGAACTGAAAAGTTTCCAATTCATAAATATGAAGAATCTCTTACTGTTGATCAAGTCATAAAAACAGACTTTGTTTGGTTTTTATTATTTTTATACCCTACACCGTGGGTATATTCACTTTGTCTGTCCGTTTGTAACACATCGAAGGGGGCGTGGCAGGTATGGAAAAGTATATATATTCTTGATCAGCGTCACCACCTGAGTCGATTTAGCGATGTCCGTCTGTCTGTATGTCTGTCTGGGTGTCTGGGTGTCTGGGTGTCTGTTGAAATCAGTTTTACGGGAAAATCAAGAAAGCTAATTGAATAAAACTATCACACACAGGTCACATCTTCTTGCAGGCATCTTGCTATTGAAAATGGGCAAAATCGGTTGACTGACACGCCTACCGACCATACTCTATGTATATTTATCCCGGCCAATTTTGAAAAAAGTTTCAGCGATTTTGATGAAACTTGGTGATTTGGTGCACATGTGAACCAAATTAGGATTAGGCTGGGTTTCAAGTTTCCAAAGGGTCGTACAGGGGCGTGGCACAGCCCTAAATTTTATCATTAATACTACCATATCTTGTAAGCCGTTCAAGATATTGCGATTAAATTTGGTAAACGGATACATATAAAATATATCTTAAATTGTGATAAAAGTGGGCGGAATCGGAAAATTGGCACTTTTCAACTGTTAAAAATTTTGATTCCGTATATCTCAAAATTCGCACAAACGATTTCCATAAAAATTTTGGAGATGATGCCGCTGAAAGCAGTCATCAATACAAGCTCAGCTACTGGACCGAAAAAACTCGTTGAAGGGCGTGGCACAGCCCACAATATTTATAAACGTTATATTTAAAGAACTAACAACGTAATCGTTATTAAATTTAATGAGGCAGATATACTTGCTATAAGGTTTCTTACTACAAAATCTGGTCCAATAGTACCTGTGGGCGTGGCACCTCCCATATAAGCAAAAAACGTTTATTGTTATAGATAGTGTGCTATGAAAGTAATCTTCATAGAATTTGGTGTATAGATGTCAGTTACTATAAGCTTTAAAAATAAATTAATTTTGACAGGATTCCATCAGTGGGCGTGGCACCTCCCATATTAATATAAATTTGTTAGCGCTGTTTTAAGTGAACTATTGCAGCAATTGCTATGAAATTTAATGTAAGTAGTTCAGTTGCCATAGAGTATATCTGAATCAAAAGTGGCTGAAATACAACCAGTGGGCGTGGCACCTTCCATACAAATAAAATACGGTAAGTGGCACACTTATCGAAATATGTGAGCAATCATACTAAAATTTGGTGTTAGGGGTTTGCTTATGAAAAGCTATTTCTGGATCAAAACCGGGCTGGATTGTACCAGTGGGTGTGCCACCGCCCTAAATTTTGAATTTTTGTTGCAGCATATATCGCAAACTATACAAGCTATTGAGCTAAAATTTAATATGAGGATGTCGATCGCGAATATAATTTATTGTACCAAAAGTGGGCGGAATTGGAGAAGTGGGCGTGGCATATTTCAAAATTTTCATTTCTATTCGATTTTTTCCAACATTTTCTACATTCTTTCGACTTTTTCAACCTTTCAACTTTTTCCAATATATCCTATATGTATTTGTTCGACATTTTCAACCTCTTTCAACTTCCTTCATAAGTTCTTTATTTCTTCGACTTTTTCATCAACTTTGAATTGTTTAAGAATTTTTCAACCTTTTTCAACTTTTTTAGAGTTTTTCAACCTCTCTCAACTTTTTTCAACATTTTGCATATATTTTCGACATTTTCCAACCTCTGCCAATCTTTCTAACATTTCACATTTTTTTCGACTTACTCAACCTCTTCAATGTCTTTTCAACATTTATTTAAAAGGTTATTTCAGTGCAGTGTAGGGTATGTGAGTTTCGGCCTGGCCGAAGATAACACCTTAACTTGTTTCACTTATGTTAAGCCACTGCTCAATTAAAACATTGTTTCAGGAAGAAATTATCCATTCATTATAATTGTTTTTGTCTCTCGCTTGAGGTACAACATTGCGGATTTCCAACGAAATGATTATATTTGACCGTTGAATATGAGCAAATATTGTTTATAAAACTCCTAAATATCCACCTCAGCTTTTCAAATATTTAGCGTTCATTTCCAAAATAAAAACAGATGTTTGTGAGTTTTTGAACCATTTTTGAAAAATTTTTAGTTCAGTGCGTCGAGATCAGCAATAATTAATTGTCTCTTATTAAAATTACTGTCTTTATTATCAAGGCGATTTGTTGAAAGAATTTAAACATTCAACCTCAATATTATATTTCAGACGATTAAACATTTTCATATTCTGTAAATAAGTTTCAAGGACATGTTGTTGAAATATAAAATTAAACGTAAGAACAACGAATGACGTTAAGTCCCGTACAAAATAGAAAGTTATTTCACAACACCGTGTTTTCTAAATTCCTTGTATAGTTAACACACTTTCCTATGGAATGCATATATGCATATTATCAGGAATATTAAAGTTAACAAAAATCAATAGAAATCCATATGGATTCTGTTGAAAGTTTACGAAAAGGATATTTTAAGATTTATTGCAAAATAGGATTAAAACGACTCACCACTGAAAAATCTGTTCAGCTCCATTTTTCGAAATCTGTTAGATTAACTTAGGGTAGGACTTTAAAACTCTAACTGAGCATATTGATTATTTCACAGTCTTTTATACTTAGGGCTCCATTCGATATGGAAAAAAATGTCAAAATGTAGCCATCACGAAAGATACTGATTCGAACCGTGTTAAACGCTGCAAACAGACAGTACTAATTGGGGTATGCGGCACTTGATTGTTGAGGAGTGAGCGCAACAAATTTATGTAACAAAAACTTTTTTGCTGGAACGAGTCATTATTAATAATATACCAATTTACTAATTTTTCGTTATCTTATTTAACGGGTTAAAATGTGTAGAAATTAACATTTTAAAAGAAATTAAGTCTCCGCTGGGCCCAATATGGCCGCTTGAAACTACGTCAGGAAAAAATATGAAAATCAAGTTCTTAAAGGGGAGAATAACACAAAAAATGCTCTCCGAAAAGACTTGATTGAGTAATGACGCTATCACAAATCTAGCAAAGTACGCTCAACCTGTAGATCTCCATATGTGTTTATTATTGCGGTGACTACAGGAAGATTAGTTTTTTTGGTTTCATCATTACCGGCTTAAATCATCTACAACCCATCTTCATCTAAAGCCAAATGAATAATATGTTGAATTCCAAGTATATTTCAGTGCAAGTTATTGAGCGATAGTTTTCTGAATCATTGCGACTTTGAAAATCATATATAATTTCCTATACATCACATGGAAACGTATTTAATATAAATGTTTATCATCAATTTATAATCTTAAGACAGACTTTGAGTGAGAACTTGCATTTCTGAAACACTTCAATAAAATATATTAGTAATCTGTTAACTTCTTGAACATCGTAGTTTTTGAGATATTTTTTTTTTTTAAGAAAATGTGCAAAAAAGTCAAAAAAAAACAAAGTGTGCAGTTATCAAAAAAATTATCGATATAAATTACGGAGCACTACTTCTAAAGGAGACATTTCTCCATTTTTGTTTGAGTCTGGCTGACAGATAGAAGTATTAACATTTTCGAACCTAAAAGCACCTAAAATGCAGTTTTAATCAATGTCCATCATCTGTATGAAACTTAAAATTTTAATCAAATTTACTGATTTTGAATGTGAATCAGTGATGGCATTTGGGTTTTGTGGAAATGTACTAAATCGAGACTTCAAATGTACTTTTTAGAGGCCGAATGTACCTTTTTGGAATATTTGTCTCTGTTTGACAAATTTTAATAAATTGTGTAATAATTTTGAAACCACACAAAAAAAAAAATGCTGAACTGTGTAATTTCTATATTTTACTAAAAAAAAAAACTGAGCAGTACCTCATTCTTTATCCTTCTATATTAATTGAACTCTTCTTTATTCATTATTACATATGTATATCTAACATAAATATGTTCTGATTCAATCGAACAATAACTCTTCAATATCACAATGAAACTTCACTCTTACAATGAGTATTCATCCGCAATATCTACCACATTATTAACAACATGTTCAAATTTAATTCGGAAGTGTTCCAATATTTATTTCAAATTAATCTGAAGTATTTCCATGCAATGTTGAGGTTTCGTTCAATTTACTAAAAAAAATGATCGCACGACATTTGATCACATATTTTAGCAAAACTTACTTTAAAAAAAAGGTTATTATTATACCCTACACCGTGGGTATATTCACTTTGTCTCTCCGTTTGTATTACATCGAAGGGGGCGTGGCAGGTATGGGAAAGTGTATATATTCTTGATCAGCGTCACCACCTAAGTCGATTTAGCGATGTTCATCTGTCTGTCTGTCCGTCTGTTGAAATCAGGTTTACGGGAAAACCAAGAAAGCTAATTGAATGAAACTTTCACACACTGGTCACAACTTCTTGCAGGCATCTTGCTATTGAAAATGGAAGAAATCGGTTCACGGACACGCCAACCGCCCATGCTCTATGTATACTTACCCAGTCCAATTTTGAAAAAAGTTGCAGCGATTTTGATGAAACTTGGTGATTTGGTGCACATGTGAACCAAATTAGGATTAGGCTGGGATTCAAGTTTCCAAAGAGTCTTACAAGGGCGTGGCACAGACCTAAATTTTATCATTTATACTACCATATCTTGTAAGCCGTTCAAGATATTGCGATGAAATTTGGTAAACGGATACATATCAAATATATCTTGAGTTTAGATGGGCGGAATCGAAAAAATGGGCGTGGAACTTTTCAACGGTTAAAAATTTTGATTCCGTATGTCTCAAAATTGTCACAAACGATTTCCATAAAAATTTTGGAGATGATGCCGCTGAAAGCAGTCATCAATACAAGCTCAGACACTTTACTCAAAAAACTCGTTGAAGGGCGTGGCACCGCCCACAATATTTATAAGCGTTATATTTAGAGAACTAACAACGTAATCGTTATGAAATTTAATGGGGCAGATATCCTTGCTATAAGGTCTCTTATTACAAATATTTGGTCCAATAGTACCTGTGGCAAAGCAAAAAACGTTTATTATTGTAGGTAGTGTGCTATGAGAGTAATATTCATAAAATTTGGTGTATAGATGTCAGTTACTATAAGCTTTAAAAATAAATTAATTTTGACGGGAGTGCATCAGTGGGCGTGGCACCTCTCATATTAACATAAATTTGGAAGCGCTGTTTTAAGTGAACTATTGCAGCAATTGCTATCAAATTTAAGGTAAGTGGTTCAGTTGCTAAAGAGTATATCTGAATCAAAAGTGGCTGAAATCGCACCAGTGGGCGTGGCTCCTCCCATACAAATAAAATACGGTAAGTGGCATATTTATCGAAATATGTGAGCAATCATACTAAAATTTGGTGTTAGGGGTTTGCTTATGAAAAGCTATTTCTAGATCAAAACCGGGCTGGATTGAACCAGTGGGTGTGTCACCGCCCTAAATTTTAAATTTAACTGCGGCATATATCGAAAACTATACAAGCTATTGTGGTAAAATTTAATTTGAGGATGTCGATCAGGAATATAATTTATTGAACCAAAAGTGGGAGGAATTGGAGAAGTGGGCGTGGAATATTTCAAATTTTTCATTTCCATTCGATTTTTTCCATATTCTTTCGACTTTTAACTTTTTCCAATATATCCTTTATGTATTGGTTCGACTTTTTCAACCTCTTTCAACTTTCTTCATAAGTTTCTTTGTTGTTTCATCAATTCTGAATTGTTTCATAAATTTTTTTGATGGAAATTCATGAAGTGGTTCTAGTGTATTAAGGTGAATGCAGTGAAAACAAAAAGGATTTGAGCTGTTACACAAGAATCACCAAAGCTCTACTCGCGGAGAGACCACAGATATTCAATAGATATTCATCTACATCAGCCTAAAAAATTCATAATATATGCTTGAAAAATACGAAATATCTAAAAAATTTGTTTTAAGTATCTTTGTATACTTTTATATCTTTTACGAAAGTTTTCACTTATTTCTATGTATTATAATGAAAAACCAAATGCAATACTTTAATAAGCTCAGAAGTGACCTGCGAATTCTTAAAAAAACTATATCTCTTATGGCGATAATATGTTCGTAGCTGACGTTACGCTCTAAAACAGCATCTAATTTTCTCAAACATACAGATTGATTTTTTAGTTTTCCGTGAACTGATTTCATTATAGCTAGACGTAGACTCTATACTATTGATTTACCCATTCCCGGAAAAAAAAATATGGCAATTGAACCAAAATGTTCCTTTCACCTTTAATCTTCCACATTGGTTAGACCAAAAAAAATCCAAAACCAAAAAATTTTTTTGCATATGTTTCTAAGACGGTCACTTTCTGGGTTAAAGGCCACACCCAGTTACGTTTCAACCTTTCTGCGGTCTCTTAATGTATCCGGGACCACATCAAGTCATGTCAAAAACTACTTTTCAACCTTTCTCCAACAATTTGGTGCAAACACAAATTTACCTTAAATGTACACAAAATGGTCCCTTTCCGGGCCCAGTGTGCTGTGGTCAGGATGTTATATGAAAAACTTCAATCTGCTTACATTTGAAAATTTCAGCCATAGATTATTTTGCAAATACCAATTTTCATGCAACTTATGATGTCAAAAAATATATCGTTAGCAAACTTAAGTGCCATAACGTTCAAAATTGGTTGGTTCAGCAATAAACGCATTCCGTAAATGACAATTAACTGTGTGTTTATGTACAGTTTTGTTTCGGTTTAATTTCCATTCTGTTACATATCGAATGAAGGTCTGTAAATCTACCGTAAATTTCCCAAAAAAAATTGCAAGTTTCGTTCAAAAAATTGAGAGAGTACATGATTTTCAATGATGAAAATTTTCAAATGTTACTTTTTTTTAAATGATTAAGGATACTTAATATTTTGTATGACCGCTTCGCATCTTTGGCTTAGGTTCTCCACAAGCCTTTGACACCACTCTTTAGGAATGAAAACCAAGCTTCTTGGGCTGCAGTCCACAATTCGTAAACATTTTTGAATTTCTTATTTGAAAGTTTTGGCTTTATATCACCCCACAAGTTTTCACGGTCAGCTAGAAAGAATCACCGCTCTCTGTACTGGACAATGCTCAAAATTATTTTATTAATTCAGCTCAGATTTATGTTATTAACAATTTTTATTTATGAAATGATTTGAATAACATAACTTCATTCGACTAAAATTTAAACCAGCTTCGGTTCTGGAATTGCATGAATGCGTCCCCGTTCGTTGAATAGCTCGGCTACAGAATGTTGCTCTATCTGCTACAAATATCCTACATCCTCTCAAAAATTAACTGAGTTTTAAGCCGCCTTTCATCGCAGATGCTTATTTTACAAATCTACTGAGTAGTCGAAATAATAATTACCTGCGAAATTTGCTGCATTCGACAAAAATTAAAGTTGATCTTCAAACGATTGGTTTAAAGTCAGCGACAAGTAACTTTTTTAAAAAAAAGACTTTGAAATGTAAATTTATTAAAATTCAATTAATATATTTTCTTATTTTTATTTTGTGCCCACATCCGAATACTATTTGGTGGTGATGGGTTCCGTGATGGGGACGGATTTAATTTGAGGACTGTGCCCTAGCTATATACCGGTACAGAGTCCTTATCGGGTTCATGATGTGAATCTATTGCTGGTGCTTGACTTTCCTAAGGAGCACGCAAGTTCTCTCATTGCATAAGTCCCATCCCATCCCATCCCATATAAAAGCCTTCAGATCGTTTTATTATAATTTTTTAGTTACTATTCTCATGATGAAAGTTTTATTTCCTCACCATTTTCAAGTACAAAATTACAATTTAAGTTGGGTTTTATTGAAATTTATATGCTTAACAATATATTCAGTAGACTTAAAACTTTCTGAAACTTTCTTTTTTTGAAAAAAAAAAAAAAAAATCGTCTTACTCTTTCCTCAATGTGCTTCTAATATTGTTGGAAAGTTGCACCATTTCCGCAACAAATTTTAGTTAAGAATTAAAAATTATTTAACCGTGATGTGGAAAATTCTTTGTAATTTTCTAGCGGCAGATTCTTCTTGGTTCGGTTGGGTTGTCTTATCATTATTACGACACACTCGAGTCGCATCAATTATAACTTCAAATAATATTAGCAAGGCACCTTTTAACCATTTGTGGTATGACTTTCGAATGTCATGACTATGATATTCCTGGAATGTACTAAATTTAGAGTCGAAATGTACTCTTTGGTGCTCAAATAGAGCTTACTTAAAAAATTATGTATATGATGATAAATTATGAACACCTCGTCAATATTCATATATCTATTTAAGTATAATATAAAGAAATTTTTGAAAAAAAATCATCACAAAGTATCTTGAAAATGTGCTAAAAATTCACCGAGTATCAGTCCAGTTCAGTACACCTCGATATTAATAATAATAATAATAATAATAGAGTTTAGCTACTACAGCTATTATAGCCTTCTTAGCTATTTAGCATTGAAGCTTTATACCAAGTAAAAAGCTTATTCAATAAAAAATGGAATAGAAAAAATTATCATGCACATTAATTTGTTATTTATTTTATAATTTTTTCATATTTTAATATTGTTTTGCAAAGATTCGATTTGATAAGAGCAATTTTCAAGTTAAGAACCACCGATAGCTTCAAATGGCTCACGGTTTAAGCATTCCTTGCACATAAAATTAATACTATTTGAGGGCCAAGAAAAAATGTTCATTACATATCCCATATAACTTTTTCTACCATTTATGGCTTCATCCTTGACATTGGTGAACTTAATAGCTATAAATATAAAAATAAAATTTTAATAGATATTATTAAGAGACGAAACGAAAATTGCAAACTTTCTTTTAATCTAAAAATCACCGCTCAAAAATTAAAGCTAAAATTCGATACTCCGCTTTTGGCTACCATTATCTCTAAACAGATTAGAAATGGATAAAACTGATGAACTAATTATCGTAGTATTTTTTTTTTTCTTTTTTAAAAATATACTTTTAATCCATTCATACAAGAGAGCAAATAAAAATTATTAAGATAATCGAGAATTTTGTTGCATTTCGGTTATTTATTCCACTTCTTATTATAATCCGCATGAAACAGGTCCTTTGGAACCAATTTTTCTTACAGTTCCTACAAACAAATAATTTGTTCTGTTTCGGAAAACATTTATTTCCATATTCTTTCTGATAACAGCATAGACAAATGGTCGATCTATCTCAAAGGGCTGATTTCTTAATTTTAAGCGGATATCATCATCTTCCACTGATTGATGCAGCTCCGTTTTGTTGTAAATTAAATTCCATTTTGCGTCTATAAATAAATAGAATATAGCTATTACAATGACAGTTCTTTGGCAAGCTATTAACCTAAAATTTTTTTGCAAGCTTCGCCTAAATATTTCAGAAATCAAAAAGACAAGACATTTTCAGATTTTTGAGTAGTCTCATCATGAAGAAATTCAATGCAAAAATTCTCTGGTATTTGTCAATATTCATTCATTAATTCAAACTTTCATTAAAAATATATGATTTACAAAACAAACAAAAATCTCTAAGTGCACTGAAAATTCATTAAATGTACCGGATATACTATAAATAAGTTCATTGTGCTTACATATATTTGCCACAATACTTGCATATACCGAAAAAAAAAAAAATAACAAATGTACTAAATGCCATCAGTGATCTGAACGGCGGACATGAACAAAAATCTACTCCAGAGCGAATAAACGGAAATGTTAGGTTACTTAAAATATTTTGATTTATTCAACATTTTTAGACATTTTAACAATTGGACGACTTATTAAACATATTAATTTTTCAATATTTTCACTTTAAAATTTTTCGAACTTTTCAACATGTTTTGACTTTTGCTAAATTTTTGAACATCCCTAGTAGCATCAGAGGAAGCTATGAAGACAAAAATTTAGCTTACAAAACAGTGATGTCTTTAAAATAGCTTTGTATCAGAATTTATAAAATGATTCGCCCTTGTAGCAAAATTTGGCCTTATAATAACTTGCTAGAACAAGATATAAAATCATGATAAAGAGACCGAATGTCTCTTATCTCTTATGTAATACTGTAGCCACATACGTCACTTGAAAAACATGACGTTGATGATGCATATTATTGTCCATTTGTTGTCGCTTAACCAAAACACATGAGAGAAAGATGATTCGCTTTTGACATATAATATAATCACCCCTATCACCGCTGTCGACCTAAAAAAGCGATCATCGAAATAACTCGACTCGATGATGTTTGTAATAGATTATTTTTCCGACAATAGCTTCGTTCCAGAACTTTTTGGGTAAAATCCTGTAAAACTGTCAAACACGAGAGAATATGAAAATTGCGCTCTGTGAAATGGAAATAGTGTAAAAAGTACAGGAATGGAAAAAAACCATTTTTAGCACGAGAATAAACGTCAAAAATTTTTGAATTTTGTTGGTGCAAAAAGTTAATTTTCTAAGTCCAGACAATAAATAAACATCTTGAATTGAATGCAGTTGAACAATAAATTCAATTCTACAAACGCAAACAATAAAATGGAAATTAAAAATAGTCAAAATAAACTCAATGTTTACAATTCAGTTTGCACAACATAGAACAGCTGATAGTTTGACACTTTTAATGAGTTTACACACAAAATTTCTTCGGGTAAGAACCTGTATCTTCTTACAATGAGAGAACATAAATTACTCTCTCATTTTCGTTCTCACTTACAGGTTTTTCGTGTACGGGAACGCTTTTTGGGTAAAATCCTGTAAAAACCTGCAAAATTTTACTAATGCATTATTGTACGGGAACGCAACTAATAATTTGTGCGACAGGTGACTTATACAATTTGAGTGAATGAAATTCAAAAATATTTTTAAATTTGCTGTCAATTGTCATACATTTAGCAAAGAATTTTTAAAATACACATTTTTTTAAACCAGTGATGAAGAGGACGAAGTTCAAAAACAGAAATTAGTGCCTAAGGCCATCCCGCCAAATGATATTGGCGATGGTTGCTTCCAGCTTTTTTGTTTAAATATTCCGTATCCAGTAGCGTGCGACGGTACCATGTCATTGGCTATAATAGCCAAAAATATTTATACCTTATGTCCACCTCAAAAATGATCGTAGTTCCCAAAATTATTTTGGAAATTATGATCACTCATAACAATGGACATAACTCCCATGGATGTTATGACCATTTTTGTTTTGCTTGTAAATACAAGAGAAATTTTATATTTTTCTAAACATTCGCTTTGTTTTGTTACATATATGCAATAAATTAAAATAGTCTAACTAATCGAATAGCGATACACGTCACTGATGACTTTGAACCTCAGATATTTTTTACCTTCAAATTTTAGCTTGAAAATAGCATTAAATTCTATCGTATGTGTATCCAATGCTGGCTTCGCTAGCTACATAAAAGTTAAAATAAGTGGATGGCTTTCGGTCTCTACTCTGGACTTGCATCCTCCAATATGTCCAACACCGGCTTTGTTGGCTATCTATTGTCAACGTAACGCTTAAGAATTTTGGCGTTATATCCGTTTTTGCGGACTATGTCCGTTTTTAGAAGTGGTCATAAATCCAAAAAAAAAAAAAATGGAAATTATGACCGAAAAAAAACGAACATAAGGCCCAAAATTGTGTTGGGAATTATGACTATTGGGGCTATGACCGGCTACCTCATGCAATTCACATTTATTATGTGGAGTTTTTTTAGCTTTCCTTTTGAGTCTATCGAAACCTATAATTTTGCGTTTCACCTTACTAACAACAAAGGGCTTTGATAAATTTTCTCTTACTTTTTGCCAGCCATTGCCTTCACGCATTGGCGGACCTAAGCTATTTAGCTTCCCAGCTAGCGAGTTGGAACTCTTGCTTAACATCCAGTTTTGTTAAGTCTTTATTAAAGTTTCTTGCAAATTCTACATTTCTCTCCACTTCAAATTGATTTGATTTGGTTATCTTCATTTTTTTCCGCGAATTTTACTTAACTTTTTCGACTGTTTTACTTTAATTTTTCAAGTGTCGACTAAAGAAACGAACTCGACAAAAAATTGCTACTTTCGTCCACGCTCAGTTCTCACATCGACATTTGAAATTCGATAATTGTAATAAATTGTTCTATGTTTGTCATTTGAAATGTCGAGTTCGACAATGGTGATGCGACAATACCGCTGTCGAGCATTTTAGAGCCGACTTCGACAATGATGATAAGGGTGAATATATGACAGATAACACAGTAGGTAGAGCGCAGGACTATGAATCGCTGGGACATGGGTTCGAGACTGACTTTGAAATTTTGTAAATCGTAAGTAAAAGTTAAATTTGGTAATAAAATTAAATATTATAATAAAATATAATAAATTTCTACAAGACACGAATATTTTTTTTAAGTGTTTTTAATGTGCCTTTTAAACAGCTCAGAAAGATACTTTACCGAGTCTCTTGAAAGATAACAATAAGGGGAAAGTGTCTTTATACTTCATATGCCAAATGTCTCCTATAAGCCCCTATAAATAATTTATAAATATAATATGTTGTCTTTCTACTTGCCTTTAAAAGGTCTGTGAAAGAAGCTATAAGACCTTCTTATGTTACTAGGGATATTCCAACAAATGCTGTACTAACATAACGAAATGTCATTAAGTTCATACATCACGCCACGATTGCTTCCACTCATCTCATTTTTATTGGTATTTAATATTTCGCTAAGTTTCTACACACATGAAAATCCATTTGTCTTAAAAAAAGATTTACATTCTGTTGTCATTACAGACTGAAAATATATTTTTCATATTTTTTAATAATTATGAAAATAAATTACTACAAATAATCTATGATACTATATTTTTAAATTGCAGCTAAGTCTTAAGCTGATCCCTCTATTTTCTCTTGAAAAGTGCAAAAAAACATTCGATAGCTTGCAATCTTAAAAATGATAAATTTCTTAAACATTTATGTTTTCAATTAATGATTTACGTTTTCCCATTACAATCTCCATCAACATGCCGCAGTACTTCGAAAAACACTGATAGATTTTTTGACAGTTTAACGAGAGTGCTGCCAGATTACATACGTAATGAAGCTAATTTTTGTTATTGAGATATATATGATCTTATAACTGGGTCGGAAAATTAGTCAGATTTGAAACTTTGACTTCCATATTATTTTTGAAACTTAATTTAAATCATTATTTATTACGTACCTGTTACTGCCGTACCACTAAAACCTTTATGATCAACTTCAATATATGCATGATGTTTTATATATCTAATATATGTATGTCTTCTTTTTGTGTTCCAAAAAATCCTCAAACTCAGCATTGCGTGTAAAGTCTCTTTTGACATTCATCTAATTTGCAGAAAATAAAAAAAGTTATATACTATACACTTATTATGTATTGAAATTATTACTCCACTGTAAATTTTAAGAGTCGAGAAGCTAATTTGGCAATTTTAAAGTATAAAGATCACCATCAACTGAATTTTTCTTGCCTCAAGCTATATGCATGAATAAAAATTCGGACCAAAAACTACAAAAATGTGCATTCAATCGCTTGTCGGTTATAAAACCTCACATGTTTCATCAACTTTCTGTGCAATTTTTACAACATTTAATAAAATTTCTATGAAAAGGTGTATCAAAACTTTATTCATACAAAAAATCTTATGAGTAATCTCCGAATACCGCAAAAACTTGATATGACATGAATTTGAAACAGTTTGGTAACGTTGACCAAATTCAAATTCACATTTAAATAGCTATAATTTTGCGAGGAGACCCAATAAATTACATTTTGAAAGCTCTTTTTACTTGGGAAGAATGTTATCAAATGATGTTTTTATTTAAAATAATCTGCATAAAACCTTTTAAATCCCATGCATAACTTCAGAAGTAGACAAAGAAACCATGTTTTAAGTACTTAACCTTAAATAGTTCAGAATTCTGAATAGTTCACACCATAAGCTAATGTATATAAGACTGAATTATATGTCTTTCTTAAGAAAAACTGCGATAAAAAAATTCAAACATTTTCAGCTCAAAAGTCTGTACGAAAAACTGCATCAGAATGGCATATTTAGTATTGTTTTTTTCAAACTTTTATTCATAAAATTGAAGCAGTGAACTTTCAGCGCTCAATGTATAGTTTTTGCATTAGATCTTTTATCAAGAAAAACTTTTGTGTACTAGCCAATTGATATACAAATTTTCTGAAAATTGAATCTCTCACAATAATCATACTTAAGTTGGGTAACGCTAAAATATGATAAAAATTTTCAAAAATTAATAAATTTGTGAGCTTTCCACAATAAGTCACACCCACTTAGAAAAAAAAAAACACTTTAAAATAAATCCATTATTACCTTTCGCAATGGAGCTCGTAAAGATTTTTTATATTTTACACTAAATTCTGGTAAATATAGGCTCATTCTCGCATTTAACAGTTTTTGGGTAATGTGAGTTATGTCCCAGTGATTTAATTGTTCCTCCAAGTACTGTAAGCTTCCTCTTTTTGTATTTGGCAGAAACACTAGCTTACTATAATCATCGTATTTGAAAGGTATTTCTATAACTGTAGCATTCAACTGCGGAACATTACCATATGGAAATTCATTATCTTGTGATAGCATGCAAATATGAGAGATTTCATTTTTCTCATCGCGTATAATATCGCGTGCAGTTCGCACGAATGGCTTTTTCCATTCAGCATTGAAACGAATTGTACTAAACATAAACGCAGCCGTATTGACGTCAATGTCTTGAGCTTTATATAATATTTTCAATTTCGAATTAGTTTCCTTTAAAATCTTATTATTGATAAGTTCTGCAACCGCTGCACTATCTTCTGAGTCGAAACGTTTTTCATTCATAAATTTATCAGCATATCTTTTGAAATTTTGAACATTAGTTCTGACTTGATCACTCACAAGCAAAGTATTCTTAATCTGTGCATTTGGCATTGATTTAAAGTGTTTCGCCGTATCAGATGTCGTTCCGCAACTATTCCAAAGTTCCAAAATGTCAAAAATCTCATTTCTTGTTTTACTTATCGAAGAAGCACAATGGGCCGCAATCAGAACAGTTAATATAGAGGGTGGCGAAAATAAAACATTCTCTTCTCTTAATTTGCTCGCGTTTATAAGTGAAATCAGATAACTTAATATCAGAAGCTTCACTCATTTGCAATTTAACCCTAGAAAGATAATCTGCGTCAAATTTACGCATGGATATTCAAAATATTGCTCACTCTCCCTATGTAGTACGAACATGTCGCTGTGCATTAAAGACATCTCAGTCGTTAATTAATAAATTTAAATCTTTAAATTGTTTTATTTATTATTTCACCTTTATGTAGAAAAATAATGTCGATAGCTTTGCTCAAAGTTTTAAGTATATATACCAAATAAATAGTTATGCGTCAATTTTACGTATGATTATCTTTTACGTACTTATGTCACAGTATGATTATCTTTCTAGGGTTAAATGAAAAAGTAATAAGTAGGTAGATAAGCACTGCAAATAAAGGAGAGCTTTAATTAAATTGGGTATTACTGTGCATAATGTAAAGGGCACGAAAAACCGATGAAATACAAAATCTACATGTAATTGTAACATCTACTTAGTTCTATTACAAGCAATGCTAAAAGAAGCCACCATTTGCACTAAGTAGGAAAACTTAAATATTCCCTAATTTGCGTTTACTGAACATCGCCGATTTACTGGACTAAGCCACATTTCTGTTATGAATAAATTTTCCAAAAACCAAGTGTTCTTGAAGTACTCTAGAACATGCGATTTATTTTAAAATGTCTAATGTACATAGTAAAGAGATATTGAACAATTCTAGAAGTTTTTTTTATTGTTCCCCGTATCAACAATATTGAACTTTCAATAATTAAATTAATTTTGTGGAAATTTGTAGAAAAAACTGAAACCTAGAATACTAATTTTTGAGTACGTTTAAATGAAACTGCGAATTTTGTTAAAAAATTAAACTTTGGAACATATGCATTAGGGTGGTCCTTATTTTAATTTTTTTTTTTTTTTTTTAAAAGGACCCCCCAGTTTTATTCTACCGAAGGTCAAAATAAATCATGAATTATTTGATAATTTTTGAACAATATTTTCCCTTGCCGCAAGTGGTTTTAAATTCCAAAACTCTGAGATTCTTGATAATTAAAAAAAAAAAAAAATTGTTGCTGCCATTAATACACACATAACTTAGAATTATCAACAATTATATTATTAACATATTTAATTTTCTTATAAAATATAATTATCTCTGAATAATTCTCGAGTCCAAAACGTTTCATAGAACTTATATTTATTTGTTCAAAGTTTTTCTGCTTTAACCGGGATATTGTTTACGGTAACTCTGAACCATCTGTAATAAATATTGTTTTTGTTCTTCATTTTTCGTAAATTTTGTATTGAATTCTTACATGAGCTTTACACCCCTTTCAGCTGTGTCATTAACGACTTGAAGTTTGGAAAGTATTTCTTGCCCCTTCTTATATCAATCTTCCAAACACCAGGATCATTCCATGGGTATTTGAAATCTCTCAAAAAGTTTTTTTTTGACTTGGCCGAAAGTAACTCCGTTGGAAGATCTTTGCTGATAAAGTGTGAAACGTCCTTTGGTGATAAAAACAACTTTTTCTGAACTTCAGTGAGTTCCTCATCGTAACTTTCCTGTATTATTTTTTTAATCATTTTACGCTTCCGTTCTACATCAATTCGGTCATCAAATAATGCAGCACACTCTTCATTTAGATACCATAAATGATTTGTAAATTTTATCATCGCTCGCTCTGCTATTTCCTTATTATATTCTTTGTAACTTTCCAGTTTTTCCAAAAAAAAAATGTCGTTCATGGGTGCCTCAATAGCATTAGAAGAAGAAAACCAAGCTTCAGTGTAACACTTAACAATGAACCAACAAATTTCCTTTAGGACTTCCTCTTCTCTTTTGTTTATTTTGAATTGATCTTTAACCCTTTCAGGACCAATGTTGTCTATAGGCTACATTGCCTTCACTTGTCAAAATCACCGTTTTGTTATTTTTTTCAGTGATGTGTTTTGCTTTTGTTTTATCGGCAGTTCCGTTTTCAGTAAGAAAGAACCAGGATACCGAAAACATAAAAATTGATATCAATTAAAGTTTGTGATCGTAGTAATAAGAGCTTGAACTCAAATGATTTTTTTCCTCCCATTTTAATTCGGTCCTGAAAGGGTTAAATAAAAATATTTAAGCAATATATGGCCTTTGCCAGGCACCAGGCTGCTAGAAACTAGTTCCTCCAGGAGGAGAGTCGCCCAGAAAAACAATAATTAGTTTCGAGAATTCTTTGTAATCGTTACGTGGAAAATCTTCCAGTAGTAGTTTCCAGTATTTGTCTTTTTTGCAAATAATAAAACAAAATCAACGGAGTCTTTAAAGTTTCTTGAACAATGGTATCGGTCCGCCATATGCAGTAAATATTTTTATTAATACTTTGCCACTCCTTATGGAATCTTTTAAATAGGGGTACATCTGGTCCAGATATCGGAGTAAGTTTGGACGGTGTAAAAACGCTTTGAAGTACTATTTCAAATATGTGATGACGGCAAGGTAAAAATAGTACATTTCTATTTAACATTTGTTCTAATAGAACACACGCGCCATTTAAACGGCCTGTATTTGTCGCAGTAGTATCGGATACAAATCCTTGAACTTTGTCAAAAAGTGACCACTTCTGAAGGCTATCAAAAACGGCTAATGATACTTTTGAATCATAGCCAGATAATAGATGCGGGACTCCTAGATGCTGTTCGATATTAGGAGCTGTTACAATAATCGGAAGACGATCTATATTTTCTTTTCCAGTCACATCCAGCAACAATTTGGAATCCCAGCGTACAGTATCGAAATTCAAATTTAATTCAAAAAATGATTTTTGTATTTGATTTGAAGTTTGTTTTCGAAAATGTTCACGGGATCTTTTTATTGAAGTTCGGTTGATATCATACTCGACACGATTTAGTGACAGCGTCTCTACACAAGCAGTCAATACATGCACCGCATCTTTGTCGCTAATTTTATATTTATCAAATGCTGCAGAAAGTCGCTAATTTCTCGTCGGCCCTTTTTTCACTCGATGTTTGCGGATAGATATATGCAAAGTTTAAAAATTATCATTAAAAAATTATTTTATCTTGTACACTGAAATTTTGTCAACCTTCAGCCTCGATGCGGCACGGGTAAACGTTATGCGACCACTCCAAAATTTTATCATTTTGGTCTTATCATATAAGACAATGATTTAAGAGGGTCCTACATAAAAAAAAAAAAATTTTTTTTTGCTCATACAAATAATAACCACACTAATATACATATATAAAAAACAATGATACTTTTGCAAAATAATGATAAGGATATTTATATTTAAAATTAAAAAAAATATGTCTAATTACGATCGGAAAATCTGCTCAACTGCATTTTTCGATTGTCTTCGAAATTTGTTGGACTGATTAAGAGTAACACTTCAAAATTCTAACTGAGCGAAATGGTAATAAGGCATTCTTTTTATATGTAGGGCTCCATTCGATATGGATCAGATCAGAAGTGCAGCCGACATAAACAGACAATGAATCGAACCGTGCTAAAAGCAAACATCTAATTGGTGTTTTGCGGCACTTGAATGTTAGTGAGTGAGTGCAACAGCTACTTTGTCGCTAAAACAAATCATTATAAAGGGTATTGCAAATTAAAATTTTTTGCGGTATCTTTTTTGAAATTTTTCATTTAAAAGAAATTAGCATTGAAATTAATAAGCAAGAAATTAAATTTCCTTGGTAAAAAAAGTGAGCAGCGAGCTTTGTTTAGATTTTTTTACCTTACAAAAACTTTTTCTCGTTCGCTGAATTCAACTATTTTTTTTTAAGCTGAATTGTTCCTCTAGCTGAGGAACTAAAATATTTTCCTTAATGTGGCTTAACGAAATCAAAACGAGCTTATATTGATTGCTCTGCTTAGAAAAATTTTAGCAAGGTGTGGTATGGTTTGGTATGAACAATCTACAAAATATATGACGAAACTAAGGAAGGACCAAATTGTACGTTATGTCTTTAGTTTTGAAAATTTCAACCTAATTCGAAAAATTGTCTATAATGATAAACAAATAAAAATCTTTTATCTTTTATCAATATGTATTCTACTCAATACTGGTGTCGAAGAATTAAAGGGCTCTTGTTACCTCATATAAAATATAATAATCAATTAAGCTTTCGTTTTCGCTATCCAACTTTGGCCACCATATATGTATGAGATCTAGCGAAAGCTTTTGTTTTGACAACTCCTAAGTGAGGATCGTGCAGTTGACTAAGAAAATATTTACTCAGCTTTTCTGGGACTATGATTCTGTTATAAAGCACAGGATCACGTTTTGCCTCTCGTGCTTTATATGTATGTGTTTAAATTCTAAGTTTTAAGCATTTTTCGTTCTAATATAAAAAATTAATAACTTTACATTATCCTACGAATCATTTTCACATTGGAGCATTCTCGAAAAATTATCAGTTTCATTTAAAGAATACTTTATGTATTCGATTTTGTAGCAAAGGCCATAAAGTATGAACGCTTGGAACAAAGCTGGTTTAGCAACGAACCATGTTATTTTGTGACATACAATATCGACTAAGTTCAAAAAGGCTACGAATTCTCGTCTAAAAGAATTCCCCAATCGATTCTTAGAAACTCTGAATCATTTGGTAGTTATAATGAGTTCAAAATTAAATGAACTCAAAAACGGTTAATATTGTTAAAATACGTATAACTTCGTAAAAAATGTTTTTCAATCAAATCGGGGAAATACGTGTCCTCCTATATCCTCTGAAAAACAATATATTCAATCGGCAACCAATTCCGCAATTTTAAGTCAGTCCGACTGCATGGTTTGAAATGGATTTGGTCATATGGGCATTTCCGCAGAAATTATCATTTTAGCCGACCACGTTTTCGATTTTTTGTTTTGGAGCACACTCTTCAACACTGGTGTTTCTTGAAATTAAGACTATCTTGAATTAATATTCAAGGTGGAACAATTAAAATTCAAATGAAGACATAGTTAAAATTGCATTTAAATGAAAAGTTACATATAAAGTTATATATAAAGTAATATGAAAAATATAGGTCATCAGGACAAAAATCCCACATCAAACATGAATTTGAATATCAAAACAAACAGGAGAGAGTCTAACGGTGAATTTACAAACAACCAATTAACTTCAACGTTGGACAACAATAATAGAACTCATTCTGGCTGAGTGCTCTATTTTCTCCACTTAGTCGACATTTAGTATCTTAGACTGCTTCTTAAATATGTTAACTCAAGAGTCTTTACATTTTATTTGCTGATGGCTTTTAGAACTTTTATTATTATTTTTACATAACTTTTAACCAGATAATAATAAATTAAGTAATGATTTTTTACACTGGATTAACATTGATGTCTTGTATTAGAGTAAAGTTGTTGCTTACTGCTCCTATTGCCAAAATATTGCTTTCAGCCCTTATAGCATAAATAAAAGGACGATTAGAATACATGACAGGCAGCGTATCAGTTGGCTGGTAGTTTATGTTAACTTCTCCTGGAGTGTTTGAAATTGCGGATATTAATTTCCATTGAACAACTACATAGGAAAAAGAAAAAAATCATTAAAAAACTTTCAGCAAATATTATCTGTTAAGTTTTTGCAGCGTTTTCATGTCATCTTTCTTGATCTTCTAGTATCAAATTTTTGTGAGAAACAAAAAGCATGCGAGCATAACCTAATGCGCTTGGAGAATGCGAGAGTGAATAGGCATACATTTGCTATTTTTATAGCATGTGATATTCTCTGTGATATGGGATAGTAGAAGATCAAGAAAGATAACATGAAAACGCCGCATTATTTGAAAAAAATTTACCTGTCGCTGATTTAAAGTCAACCTTTTTCAAATCAACAGCAATTTTTGAGGACTGGTGCACATTATTTATAAAGCTATTTAATTTACCTTTTAGCATTTTTGTAAAATTTGCATCTTTTCGGAAGGGAACTTTTAAGTTCAACTATTTTTTTAAATAGAAATATTAAATATTTTATATGGATAGAGCAAATGATTAGGTATCTTAATATCAATATGAAATAATTTTTATATAAAAAAAATATTACATTATTCAGAGCCTCGTTTAATGTCAATCCGCTATTTATATCAAATTTGGGTAAATGTAAATTCATATTTGTTGGTTTTAATTTGCTATCTATTTGATCGGCAAATGAATTTAGTTTTTCTTCAACGCTCTCTAAATTTTCTGCATTATCCGGCAACACAAGCAGCATATTATTTTTGCTATCTTTAAATGGTATTACGACAGCTTCAGCATTCAGTTCTTTCATTTTTCCATATAAATAAGTGTCAGATCGACGCATTATGGTGACGCCGTTTACTTGAAATTCCGTCTCAAATGGTTTTTTCCATTTAGCTACAAAATCAACTAAGTTAACCTCAACTACAGAGGTATTGACATCAATTATTTGTTCTAGAGCCTTAACGTTACTTAGATTAGATTTCGATTCTGAATTTATATATTTTGTAATTCTTTGTGCAGTTTGAGGTCCATGAGAAAAATCGTTGTACTTAGTGTTAGCTCCCATTTGGAAAACAGCATATTTTTTAAATTCATCCGCGAGCTCGAGTGTTGAGTTGACATAAAAGGTATTAACAGAATAAGCACTTTGTGATTTGAGTTTTTTTGCTACATTTTTTTTTGAATCAAAAACATGAAAACTATTTTCAATTTCTGTAGCTGTATCGCCAACACTACCAAAATATGAAATTTCAACACCATTTTGTACGCCAGAGGGTGATAATACTAGCTGTGAACTTTTAGGCTTAACAGCGTTAAATAGTTCATATGGAAAAGCATCCTTGCAGTTAAAGGAACTCATTTTCAATACAAACGTAAAAGCCACAAACAGGAGAAGATTATGCACTGAAACGAAAATAAAATTTAATAACATAAATTATATACCATTCATATATGCAATTGAAAATTTTGGCAAACACTTTTTTAATCCCCCTGAAGCAAAAACTAAAAATTCTAGAGAACATTTTTTTCGGGATCAATGCATTAGCACAATTAAAGATTTGTAATCCACGACCGTTTTTTAATGCGTATGTATTATATAAGGGTGGTTCTTAGGGGTAAAAAATTAGGAACGCCTCCTCAATCGGTTAGAAATAGGATAAAAAAAACTTAAAATTAATTTAAAATTTTTATCTTTAACCTCTACGGATCCTATTTCAAAATGAAATTTGACCTAAGCCGCCAGTTTTTTAAACTATTTTTTCTTGAGCGACTTTTAATTTTAAGTTTTTAGAAATAGTTGGAGTGTACTGAAAATGTACCGAATTTTTTCTAAAAATGAGCCGAATGTACTGAAAACTGGCCAAGTGTACTAAATGTACTAAAAAAGACCTTTTGGTTTCAATTTGTTTTAAAGTTTAATTAAAATGTTTTTTTTTTTATAATTAAACATTATGAACTTACAGTCATTTTTTTTTTTACAAATAAGATTTGAAATATGAGTTGCTTTGGTGTGGTAGATCCGAAAGGATATCGTCTTCGAACACGAAAACAGTGCTAGAGTTATTTATAATTTTATATGGTTTCATGCCGGTTGGAGCCACAGTTATGGATTATTTTGCGTAGTTGGCCTCATAAAATTATTAACAACTCGAAGACGATATCCTTTCGGATTTACCACACCAAACAACTCTTATTTCAAGTCTTATTTGCAAAAACGACCTATTTGAAAAGACTGAGCCACAGCCACGGGCTTTGTAGGAATTAAAAAATTTCAGAACTGAACTTTAAAAAAAAAGTTGGTACCTTTATAAATAAATTTAAGTCGCGAAAATATTGCAAACTAAAAAGTTTCCATTTCAAGTATGTGATGAATATATGTATGTACATTAGGGTGTTTTTTTCAAACTTTTGGAGAGGGATTTTATTTATTTTTTCCTATTTTATAGCTTGAGGAACAAAAATAAGTAATTGTCCCAACACTTGAGCTTCCTAGCTCAAACCTGTAAACGGTGCGGGAAGAGTTTATATCCAATTTCGTTGAAACTTAACGAAAAAACCTACTTACTAAAACGTAGAAAAAGTTTGCCTTCAGTGCCAATTTTTTCCCCATAAAAAATTTTACGGCATTAAGCGCAGAATAAATCAAAGTTTTTTTTAAAAATAAAAAAAAAAATTTTAAAAAATGGCTTTCTTAAAAAAAATTCAAAAATATTTTTCAATTCGCAAAATTTTTAAGAAAAATTTTTCTTTTTCAAAAACAGTATTTTTTTTTTTCGAAAAGTACAAGTAAAAACCTAAAATCGTAGGTATACCAATTATTAATTGATAGAGTTTGCTGTAAGCTATGAATTTTCGAAAAAAACACTTATTCTGAAAAAGTACAAAAATCGTGAATTTCATACCCGCGTATCTCAACAACAAATAATACTAAGGCAAATTCGTGAACGCAGTTCTATTGCTGGACATCGATATTACAATAATACCAAATTTCAGCCAAATCGGAGCCAAAAAAGTTTTTCGCTGGCGTTTTTGCGTGTTTTACCCCACATATGAACAGGGATATTAAAGTTAACAAATATAAAAAAATCCACAAGGATTCTGTTGCAAAATAATGAAAAGGATATTTATATTTAAGAAAAAAAGCACTAAATGGAATTACCACTAGAAAATCTGTTCAGCTCCATTTTTCGATTGTACTTGAAATTTTTTTTCTTTTATTAAGAGCAACACTTCAAAATTCTAACTGAGAAAAGTGATTATTCGACATTCTTTTATATGTTGGGCTCCATTCGATATGGAGCAGACCAGAGATGTAGCCGACACAACAGACCATGAATCGAACTTTGTCAAATGCTGCTAACAGACAGATCTAATTGGTGTTTGCGGCACTAGAATGTAAGGGAGTAAGTGCAGCTACTTTGTCGCTGAAGCAAATCAATATAAAGGGTATTGCAAATTCATATTTTTGCGGTATCTTGTTTAAGATTTTTAATGGAATAAAAATTGGCATTTAAACAGAAATTGGATTTCCATGCTAAAAAAAATGACCTCGAATTGGGCTTTCAAACTTATCAGCAAACCTGATGATACGGAGGACTATTGATAATTTGGGATCAAAATGAAACAGAATTTGATCAGAAGTTACTTCGGTTTGGATAGATTCATAGGATTTCCGACATTTATAGGACCACTTAAATTTAACTATTTTTATGCATAGTTTTGCACAAAAAGGCTCTAAGTTCTGACAAATTTTTTGGAGCTGCAGTTTTTAACACTGAAGAAATTCTTTCTGAGGTTTGAGTTAAGCTGTGCGAATCAATGTTCAAACTTAAGTTAAGGGAAGTGTCTACAAAAAACTGCTGAGTCATCTTGTATTGTTTTCTGGAATAAAGCTGCAGCTGGTTTGATACTAATTAGCAACCGTTTAATTTTAAGACCAAGTCCTCATTAAAGACTTGACCACTCCTTGAACTTGCAAAGATATCTTCGTCTAATGATAAAACATACTCAGCCATCCGGCGGTCCGATGGTTCTGGCCAGACCTATTTTGATTTCAGTTGTACTTTGAATACATTTCCAATTGAGCAAGCAACTTGAAATTCCACGACCTTTTTTTTTGGCTATCTATTAATAAAAAAATTAGGACGAGAAAATATACACAAGGATAAATATAAGCATACATAATTTTTACTCCCTCGGGCGATCGGATGTGGTCTGGCTGAACCGTTATACATTTACGGGTATTTGTATGGGAATATGGTGATATGGCGTCATATTTAAACGAAATTGAGGTATCGTGATCTCAAAAATACGAAAATCAGGGTTCTTGGTATATTCGGTAATTTCATGAATTTATTTTTCTCATCAAAATTTGTTATGGCGTGTGAAAGTACAACTCTCCTTTTTAAAAACCACTTTGAATTGTATAGATTTCTGTTTTTTTCTACAAGATTTCGAAAATTGAAATTTATTTCAGAGGTCTCTGTAAAAATCTGTCACAGTTTAATTCCGGCTGGATAACTTAAATTTATTACACAATTTATTAACCTCCCAATAAACATATGTATGTAATGTCGTTACAAATTTGTGACATGTAATTTATTATTTTAAGCTTTCCGCGACTTAAGTTGTCAAGATGTCCAACCCAGTAATGGCATTTTCGGTACATTTGTACTTTTTTTAGTACAATTAACGCATTTTTAGTACATTTTCAGCACTATTTCTGGACTATTTCCTAAAATTACCACATATTTTTTTACGTTTTTTTTTAGTAAATTTAGCTGAAATATGCATAAAAGCCCTTTTTTTGAAGAATATTTTTGTGTATGGGAGACATGTGTCCTATGGTCGTCAGAGAGTTAACGATGATTACGCCAACCACAATGAATGCAATCGCTGTTGTTTTTCTTTAACTGCATATTGCTGCTATTTTTTAATGAATGTTTTGCATTTCGAATTTTTGTTTGTTGTTGTTTTTTGCCTTTGCAGCAAAGTTGGTAACAAAGTTTACATGCACTTCGCTTAGGTTTGTGACTTAGCTTCATCTTCATTGTTAAAGCTTTTCTAAACACATTATACAGTGAAAGCTTTTCATCACTTCACAAAATCTCTTAAAAATTCTATCAGGTAGACCGAGCAGAAATGTTTTGAGATTAGTGTCAAATTTGCAATAAAGTGCCGTGGAACTTTCTTCGCTCACGAAATATAATCATGGACGGCATGTAATGAGTTTTAAGTAGCTTTTTTTAGCATTTTTTGCTGGAGTTTCACAGCCACACAAGGCCTAACACAGCTCCAATTGACTATAGAAAAATAGGTTTTTTCCGCACTGTCGTTATTGCAGTTAATTTCGCAAAAGTGGATTTCAAGCTTCTCTTCCCGCAGTTATAATGCTTCTTTTTGTTACGAAAATGTTATCTAAAACATTACTCGTGTGATTAGCTCAGTAGCGAATTCCAAACCATAGCAAATTAATATATTTTTTTAACGTTAAAAAACCTCAATTGCACAGTGAAATTCACTCATTGCATTTACTAAATTACTAAAAAAAATCCACAAAATCAAGAACCATTTTGCTGCCCTCCACCACTAGGTACGCCAATGGATAAACTATGACTATATCCTTCGAAGTGTTCGGTATATGCTGTGGAGAAACACCACACTTAGAATCATCTGACATGCTTTTCGTTAGCCTAATCTCCTGAGTTCCACTTTAAAAAAGAAATTTTCCAAAGTTCACCATCGGTATTAAGCTCAACTTTTTAAAAGATCAGTGTGTACACTTTACTTAAATTTTAAGTTTTCTTAAAAGTTATTATAAAAGCGTTACTATCTGATATTATCTAAGGAAAAATATTCAAATTTTGTTAATTTAAACAATTTACACCAGAATTCATTTATCACATTGAGCAAACCACCTGCAAACTTGCATAAATGCAATTTCTCTTTTTTTGTAATATTGAATAGTATTTTGCCTTAAACATTTAAGTGTGTAAGAGGAGTGATACATGATGATAGTCTTTCCGAAAAATCTCTCTTTCAACGTCAATAAACTAAAAACAATGCAAAAACATCAAACCAAATTCTATTAACTGTAAAATTTTAATTTGCTTAAGTTCATGTTCTAAAGTCACAAATAAAATAGAAAAACATCATTTGTTCTCATTTCGAAATTGATAACAGCAGCAAGTGTGTCAAAATTTTTGCACGAACAGAGTTTAATCTACATAATTGAAAAAAAAACGAGTGCAAAGACTATAAAATTTTAAATTTTTGGAGCGTTTTGATGTTGGTCATGTTCGAAAACATAAGTGTAATAAATAGGCAGTTCAAAACGGTTAAACCACTTATTCACAGCCATAGCACAACACAGTCGCATAGTTTTTTTTTTTGTTGGAAAGGTTGTGAAGAGAAGGAGGGACATGTATACTTTTTTTTCAATAGTAGGCGGTGCCACGCCCCTAACGGAAAAAACTTTTCCACGGCTAAACTAAAGGACCGATTTTATTGAAATTTTTTTTTAAAATAGATTGAAACCAAAGAAAGATTATTAGAAACTCTGATTCCTTAAAGCCGGCGTGGCATTGCTCCAAATGGGGAAAAACGGTATCACGGCTGTGCCACTACACCGATTTTGATGCAATTCGGTATGTAGATTAGGGTGTTATTTTTCAAACTTTAGGACAGGGATTTTGTTTATTTTTTCCTATATTATAGCTTAAGGAATAAAAATAATTGTCCCAATATTTGAGCTTCCTAGCTCAAACCTGAAAACTGCGCGGACAGAGTTTATGTCCGATTCCGTTGAAATTTAACGAAAAACCCGACTTACTAAAACGTAGAGAAAGTCTGCCTTAGGTGCCAAGATATAGCCTTTTGGGTTTTTTAGTTGAATGGGGGTCGCCACCCACTGTTGTACAGCCACGCCCTGTGTGACTAAAAATGCCTATATAATAGAATCGGGTTTGAAGAAAATTTTCCCAAAATTTCAGCTTCCTAGATCAAACCTGCGAACGGCGTATTTTTTTTTTTGTTTCCTCGTACAATTCGTATGAAAAACGAAAAAGCAAAACAACGAAAATCAGAAAATTTTCTAAAACACAAAATAAAAATCTGTTTTTCGTCGTTTTGCTTTTTCGTTTTTCATACGAATTGTACGAGGAAACAAAAAAAATGCGCCGTTCGCGGATTTGATCTAGGAAGCTGAAATTTTGGGAGAATTTTCTTCAAACCCGATTCTATTATATAGGCATTAATGATTACTATGTTGAGAAAAAAATTTCGTCGAGAGTTATTTATTTAAGGAAATATGATGGCATTTCACATTACCCGACCATATCACAGTACCCGAAGTTACTCTACAAGCAATCTTGGGTTCAGATCGACAAATCGCTTTTTTTGCTTTTTAATGTGAAACTTTCAAAAAACTATCACATGTAAATAAAATTTAATTTAATAATACTTTAATTTCAATGATGAGCGCCAACTCGCACAACTTAATTTCTATGTAGATATAGTGGTAAATATGTTAGCTCAGAATTTTGACATTTTTTTTTGCTGAAGGCTTTACTTTTATTATTATTTTTACATAATTTTTAACCAAATAACTTAACCAGATATTAATAGGATATAAATAAATTATGTAATGATTTTTTACACCACATTTACATTGATGTCTTGCACCATAGTGAAGTTGTTCCTTACTGTTCCTATTGCCAAAATAGTATTATGTTCAGCCCTTATGGCATAAATAAAAGGACGATTAACAAAGAATAAATCCAGACTTTCAGATACATTTTTTGTTAAGGGACTTACAAGAATGTTTATCGAGGACATTACCTTCCATGGAACAACTATATAGAATAGAGAATTAATAAAAAAAATTCCAGTAAAAACTTAAAAAAAAAATTTACCTGTCGCTGATTTCAATTTTACTTTTTCCATATCAATAGCAATTCTTGACGACTGCTGAACATTACCTATATAACTATTTACTCCAGATTTCATCATTTTTTTAAAATTTGCATCTTCTTGAAAGGGAACTTTTAAATTCAACTAATTTTTGTAAAAGAAATAAGAAATATCATATATAAATAAAACAAATGATTAGGTAATTTTAACATAATTTCAGACCAATTTGGGGGGAGTTTTCAAAACTGAATGAAAATATAACTGAATATTAACTTAACTATTGAATTGTGATTGCGTTTATGTAAAGGACTTGGTTTTTCCTATAATTTTAGATTGTCTGTTAACTAGAAGCCATTAGGACTTTGCATTTCATTTATTTTTGTAGCTCTATAATACAATTTTGTGGCAGATAAAATGTATTTTCCACTCAAAAACCGGTGGGTATTAACGTTATCCGACGTTGAACACAGGACGTTAGACATTGAAAAAGTTTGCCATTGAAATGTGTTGATATTTTCACATTCTAACTTTTCATAAAAATAAATGAAAATACTTTTCATTTCACCTTAGAATGTTTAGGTGGACGCGCCAGGATGACTTTCCTTTTTCTATACGGAAGTTAGCACAGGACAGGACTAGGCACCAAATAACATTATGTGCAAGTATGAAGTATTGGAAGTATGTGTAATGTGTAATATCAAATGAGTTACAAAAGCAATTGCATGTAAAGGGAGAAAAAAATGTAAAATTTTGGCGCACTATATTTATATATGTATTTTGCTATGATTCTTAACTGATCAACGCAAAAAGAATATAGTATGCTTGTAGATTCTAAAACGTCGGCTAACAAAGCTTACTGATGATATGACGTAGCGGTCATTGAAACTATCATAAGCAGCGTTTGAATGCAATTTGCGTTTGTAATTTTTCTGTTTTTTTTTGTACTTGAAGTACTGAACAAAAAGCTCTGTACAAAACATATTGCTCTGATTGGGAATATACTTGAAAAGGAGTTAATTTTCAAACTTTAAGCGTGATTTTGAGGTTGGTTTGAACATGTCTAATGTACTTTTATGGCTATTAATCTAACTAGTTCAAATAATTTACAGACACAATAGGGAATTTGCTTCGACAGAAAATTGAAGCCTTGGCAGTTCTTTGTCTAATCACTCACTTGAAAACTCAAGGAGTAAATTTAATTTCATTTTTGTATGTGTTCTTTTCTTGATCCTCATAGTAATTAATGATCTAAGATAACTCTGAAATGCCCCACTTTCTAAAACTGATGTAAAGGAATATTTTTTTAACAATGGACTGACATAATTTTTGTGTGCTAAACGCATAAAAAAATTTATAATCATAAAAAATATTACTTTGCTCAGAGCCTCGTTCAATATATATCCATCTTGTATTTCAAATTTGGGCAAATAGAAATCAAAACTTGTTGGTTTTAAACTGCTATCTATTTCTTCGGCAAATAAATATAGATTTTCTCTAACGCTCTCTAGATTTTCTGCTTTATCCGGCAACACAATCAGCATATTATGTTTTGGATTCTTAAATGGTAATACCACAACTTCAGCATTCAGTTCTTCTATTTTTGCATATAAATGCGTGCCAAATCGACGCATCATGGTGACGTTGTCCACTGGAAAGTTCGCCTGAAATGGTTTTTCCCATTCAGCTTCAAACTTAACTATATTAATCGCAACTGCAGACATATTGACATCAATTATTTGTTCTAGAGCATTAACGTTACTTAGATTAGCATTCGATTCTGAATTTATATATTCTGCAATTCTTTGTGCAGTTTGAGGTCCTTGAGAAAAGTCGTTGAACTTAAATTTAGCTCCTATTTGAGCAACAGCATATTTTTTAAATTCATCCCTGAGCTCCAGTGTTGAGTTGATATAAATGGAATTAACAGAATTAGCTGTTTGGACTTTGATTTTTTTTGCAACAGCGTTTTTTGTATTTGGAAAATGAAAACTCTTTTCGATTTCTGTAGCTGTATCGCCAACACTACCAAAATATGAAATTCCAATCCCATTTCGTACGCCAGAGGGTGATAATAGTAGCTGTCGACTTTTAGGCTTAACAGCTTTAAATAGTTCATATGGAAAAGCATCCTTGCAATTAAAGGAACGCATTTTCAATACAAACGTAAAAGCCACAAACAAGAGAAGAGTATGTACTGAAACGAAAATCAAATTTAATAATGTTAGTTATGTATATATCATCGATGAAATTGAAAACTTTATCTATTTATCTACTATTCTTAAACGAACTAAAATTTTAAATAAATATGAATGTACATATACTATATGTATGTATACACAGTAGAGCGGTTCAAAATAAAAACTTTTTGATTTTTTCACGATGTGTCAGCGGATTACAGTAGCCTTATATGTCTGGACAAGGCCTGGATAAGCGCCCTCTGTCTTAAGTGAACAACCCATTTTCCAAAATATTGATTTAAAAAATGGTGTAAGGGACAGACGCTATAAAATTTTCCAACAAAGTGGGAATGGCTTTCGGGAAACTATCGATCGGGGAATTTAAGTCCGTGATTTGTTTTTCTTCTGCTTCTTTCTTTCTTACAAAAAAAAAAAACTGACAACTGCCCGGTCAAAAGTAAAAAAAGTACCGATTTTCCACTTTCTAGCTGCAACACCTCAAATATTATGTTACCGCCGATCCCATGGGACATCATTTTTTTCGAGCTGTTATTTGCTTAAAAGAATGCCGTAAGCCGCATATCATTTTCTTATTTCGAACCCGAGACATCTGAATTATGGTATTATTTTGTAAGTCAGTCACTGAACAAGACTTCACGCTGCGTTGTTTTAAATTCGCAATTTATAAAACGCAAGACTTCACTGTGTAGCCGTTAGAATGGATAATTTGACTTCGAAAATTTGTTTTTTGTATGTTGCAATGGTCTTTTTGATATCCGCAAATAGTTTTTATAAAACAGTTCTAATATCCACCTTACGTTTTGAAATATTAAGAGCTCACATAAAAAAAGGAGTTGTTGAACGATTCGCGAATATTTTTTTTTTGTTCAGTGCATCGATATTAGCAATATTTAATTGCCTGTCATTAAATTATCGTCTTTATTCACGTGGCAATTTGTTAAAAAAAAAACTAATGCTTAGAACGCCAACACATCTACACTACTATATATCTATCTACTATATTAAAGTTATCAAATAAATCTAGAAATCCCAAAGGATTCTATTGCAAAATAATGAAAAAGATATTTAAATTTAAAATAAAAAGCACTAAGAAATTACCACTGGAAAATCTGTTCAGCACCATTTTTCGATTGTTCTTCAAATTTGTTGGATTGATTAAGGGTAACACTTCAAAATTCTAACTGAGCAAAACGGTAACTAGGCATTCTGTTATATGAAGGGCTCCATTCGATGTGGAACAATTAATCGAACCGTGTCAAACGCTGCATACATTAAGATGTACTTGCTGTTTGATGCATTTGAAGTAAGTGGGAGTAACTGCAATCATTATAAAAAGTATTGCAAATTGATTTGAAATTATCATTGACACAGAAATTCAATTTCCTTGGTAGAAAAAAAAGTGACCAACTTGCTTTGTTTGGATTTCTCTTAAACTCTTGTAAAAACATTTTCTCCTTCGCTGAATTCTACTACTCTTTTAACGGGATAGTTTCTCTTGCTGTTTTCTTAACAAACTTAAATGTTTTTCTTAACTAAATGTGGTTTAAAGAATTCAAAACGAGCTTATATTGCTCTGCTGAGGAAAATTTTAGCAGGTGTATAGGTTTGGTAGTACAATGCTTTCAAATCCTGTAGTCTAATAAAAAACCATCGAAATTGATGTTAGATTGATGGCGTAAGTTTGTGTTTAATGGCTGTTTCAAAACTTTAATGAAATCGTTATCTGGACCATTAGTAGACGGATGTATTGAGGCTGTTAGTATGTGTCAAATTTAGTTAAAACGAACAAAAGTTTTGAATTCGTCCCAAACAAATCGTTGAAAAGATATCTGACGTAACTTAGAACAGACAAAAATGCACTTTATGTCTTTAAATATGAAAACTTTAACCCAATTCAAAAAAGACAGGTAAATGAAAATCTTGTTGGCTCAGCCAAGTCAATATGTATTCTACTCCAAACTGAATCAGTTGGTATCCAAAGAATTAAATCACCTTTATTGAGACTAAAACAGAGTTCCTATCATGGAATAAATTATTTAATAAAGCTTTCGATTTCGCTATCCAACTTTGGCCACCATATTATATACGATCTGGCTATAGCTTTTGTTTTAACAACACCTAAGTGAGAATCGTGCAGTGGACTAAGCATATATATTCTTAGCTGTTCTGGGACTCTGATTCTCCGTTCTAATATAAAAAATGAATTATCTTTCATTATGCTGCGAATCATTTTGACATTGAGGCATTATCGTAAAATTATCAGCATCATTTAAAGAACACTTTGTGTATTCGATTTTGTAGCAAAAGCCATCAAAAAAAGTCCTTTGTTTTCTCCAAAAATGAACGACTAGCGATCTGTTCGTAATATAAAGCTGTTGCCTAATAGATTTAGCTTAAGCTTCTTAACAGAAAATATTATTGCAAGCGCCTTCTTTTCAAAAGCGAAATATATCTTTTTGCTTATTGACCTATCTCTCGAGACAATAGAAATATGCCTTCAGTTGTCATCACGAAATCTGTGTGATAAAACTCCTGCTTGTGGTAACTTAGGGCTAAAATAAACTCAGAATTTGATCAGAAGTTACTTCGCTTTGGATAGATTCATAGGTTTTCTGACATTTATAGGACCACTAAAATTTAATATTTTTTGTGCACTGTTTTGCACAAAATGGCTCTAAGTTCTGATAAATTTTTTGGAGCTGCAGTTTTTTCAGAAATTCTTTCTGAGGTCTTGGTTAAGCTGTTTGAATCAATATTGAAACCCAAATAAGAAACTTTTGGTTCAAAAAATTCACATTTACATAGGTTCAGTCTCTAGCCAAAGCATTGTAATTTATGTGATTCAGATTTAAAGTTCCGGACAAGTTTAGGGAAGTGTCTGCAAAAAACAGCTATGTCATGTAATTGATGACGAACAAGTCTCGGACATTACAAACATAAAAAATACACACCAGCATTTAGCTACAAATTTAGCTGCAGTTAGTTTTCAATCTAAGCTTGAGTTGACCTTTCGACAAGCTAATGTTATAAACTTTGCAATTGTTAATAAGAGTTGACATGCAATTAACCCATTCCAGACTGCTACCAGAAGGGCCCGTACAATTTCGATAAGATTTGGTGTGCGATGTCAGGGGGTCAATAGAAGTTTCTGATGAAAAAATTAAAATTTTCCCTATCGGCACACCGGAGGTATGGCATGGGTAAATTTTTACCCAATAGCCCACTATGAGACAAAAACAAAAACAAAAAAATTGACCGTCCAACTTTTCATTCAATCAAATCTGATTTATTATAGCATTCCACATAGGATTTTGTTACGAGCCTTTTTCTTAAAGTCTTCAAATTTGCCTGGATCGATTTTCCACCAAAGTTTTGGAAATTTTATGTTGCCTAAATTCTACCTTACAAAAATGCAGGTTAATCAAAGAAGTTTATAAAAATAAAAATATGCATTTTAGACCAATCCTTCCTCTACTCAAAAAAGCTTTAAAAACTACAACACCTCTTACCTGTCGCTTGGTAGGATTTTTTAAAACGCACTCTTCTTTTGGGTATTTAAATACCCAATAGTCTGGAATGAGTTAAAAGGAGCCGTAGCCATGTAATTAGTTCTACTAATCGGCTGATAAGATAATTGATAAGAGCTGCGAGTACTATTCCGTTTATTATTAAAATGTATATAGTTAAGATGCTCTGGTGCAGCAAGAGATCTAGTTACAAGTTGGTGCAGATAAATTATATCCACAATATTTTTACGGAAGCTCAAAGACTGCATATGTAATAACTACAAACGAGTCAATCCAATTTAAGCCACTGAGAATAAAGTTTTTTTTTTGAATTTTCTCAGCTGTATATATATGAATATTATAAAATGGTGACCATACTAGGTTGGCATACTCTAAGTAAGAACGTTCTATTGCATTATATAAAGTCAACGTTACTAAAGGTTTAAAACCGTAGGAGCTCGGTAAAAGTTTTGTTTTGCAAACTAACAATCGGTGAAATAGCATCATTAAAGCCTTTTTGAATTTGGGATTTTAAGCCATGATAGTTGTTAAGAATATCTTTGAAATTAGTATTCAGATTGTTAAGATTGTTCCCAGATTCCCAGAAAAAAAATCGACGTGGAAAGGGCTCTGCAAGTTGGACAGTACCAATGCAGGCCCGAATGTACAGAGCATAATAAATCTGTAATGGATTTCGTTTAGTTTGCACAAGAGGCATAAAATACCTGTCCACAGGGACCTGAACAGGAAAACATAGAACATAATATATTTTGATTTTTGTATTGATCTCCTAGAAAGTAAGCTAATAAATTTTCAGAGGAAAATTAATCCATCATGAAATAGTAAAAACATTTCAAATTCGAAGACAAATAAGGGTTAATAATTGTGCAAAATGCACCCGTTAAACAGCAATAACAGAAAGCAACCGAGTTTAACATTAAACTTTGTATATGAAAGCAAATTATTAATTCTAGCATGAAATTTTACTAGCACCGACACAGTATGAAACACAAATTTAATAACTTTCAAATTTAATTGAAAAATTAGATACGCCTTTCATACCCTACACAGAGTGTATATTCACTTTGGCATTCCATTTGTGAGGCTTAGAAGGGGGCGTGACATGTATAGCAAAATGTATATATTCTTGATCAGCGTCGTCACAACCTGAGTCGAATTGGTCATGATCATTTGTCTGTCTGTGGAAATCACGTTTGCGGGAAAACGAAGCAATCGAATTAATTGAAATTTATCACATTGGCTACACCTTCAAACAAGCTTCTTAAGATTGGTTCGGCCAAGCATCAGACAAAAAAAGTTGACAAATTTCGAGAAGAGGGCATGGCACCTCCCAGACAAGCACAAGCTTTAAAACGCTACACAGAGAGCAGCTATGTATTTAAGTAAATGTAGTCAAACTCAATCAATGTGGGTGCGTTAAGTCAAACCAGTCAGCATGTGGTGTTGTGGAAAATAATGGTTTCGAATTTATTTCCAATTGAAAGATATTTGCTTCATTTTGCTAGGGCTTTTGTTATGTTTTGTTATAACCTATGATTTATTTATTTGTTTTTTTGTAGTAAAAATAAGTTTTTGGCTGGATGGAACTTTTGCATTTTCGTTCTTCGCCCCGAGCTTCAAGTGTTCTCGCTTCGTCTCTGATTCTGATGATCTGTTGCTCAAAGATAATAACTTCTTCTCCAAATTGTTAACAAAAATTCGTCGATTTTTTTCCCTAGATTACTCTCACTAAGTATGCACATTAGACCGGGTCGTTTTGTATGAAGAAAAATAAAGTCAGCCAGACACCGAAGCAAAAGTTAGAAAGAACCTTGAAAACGATATTTGCATCATTTTTTTTTTTCGTTCTGAGAAAAACCAATGGAGCACTTTTGATTCTTCTGAAGGTCCTTTTTGGCTATAAAAAAAACATGTTTTTTGCTCGTAACTTTTTTTCACCAGTGAATTTCACCCTTTGGTTATTGCCGAATAACTCTAAAAGTAATTGCCGGATTGACCTCAAATTTTCAGGATATAAGTATTTGTAAGATATTATTCTTTGAGAAAATTCCAAAAAAAAAAAACAATCGATTTCTTGAAATTCTGACTAGACCTGCCCCCTTAAGAATTTATTAGTTGTGCTATAAATATGGTGACGAGACTAAAATAAAAGACAGTTAATGAGATATATAGTGGTTTAAATAACTCGGAAACTCGTTCTTTTGATTTGTGGCAGACTGGAATGGAGTTGTAGTGCTATTGGTCGCTCAAAGTACGAACAGCGCTGTGATTGCCCGAACGAAAACCCAAGCCTTGTGAGTTCGTGTAAAGCTGCCCGTAGTGCTAATAATTATTGATTTTTAAGCAGTCACCTACTAAGCAACAAAGATTTCAGGACAAAAATCTCACAACAAACATGAATTTAAATTTTTAGACAAACAGGAGAGAGTTTAAATTTGGATTCAAAAGCATACAAAATTAGCTTCCAACGTTAGATATTATGGGAGCACACTCCACACCCTGTGTTCTTTGAATGACCCCTCAATAATAGACCTCAATCTGACTGAGTGCTCTACCATCTCCATTTCGTCGACACTTAGTATCTGGGTGTGCTTATTAAATATAATAACTCAAGAGTCCTTACATTTTATTTGCTTATGGCTTTTACCACTTTTATTATTATTTTTACATAACTTTTAACCAGATAATTATGATACTTAATAGGATAATAATAAATTATGTTATGTAATGATTTTTTCCACTGCATTTACACGGATGTTTTCATTAAAGTAAAGTTGTTGCTTACGGTTCCTATTGCCAAAACTTGATCTCCAGCCCTTACAACATAAATGAATGGACGATTAAAATAAAAGATAGGCAGCGTTGTATCGACGTTCTCAAAGGAGACTTCTCCTCGAGTGTTTGAAATTGCGGATGTTAATTTCCATTGAATAACTTCATAGAAAAAAGAAAAAGAATTATAAAAAAATTTCCAGCAAAAACTTAAGAGTTCATTTCAAAAACATTTTACCTGTCGCTGATTTCAAGTCAACCTTTTTTAGATCAACAGCAATTCTTGCCGATTGCTGCACATGATTTATGAAACTATTTGATCCATCACCCATCATATGTGTAAAATTTGCATCTCTTTGAAATGGAACTTTCAAATTCAACTAATTTTTTAAAAGAAATAATAAATATTTTATATGGAAAGAACAAATGGTTAGGTAATATCAATATAATTCTAGACCAATTTGGGGGAAGTTTTCAATTTGAATGAAAACATCACTGAATATTAACTTAATAAGGAGTAAGTATTCTAAATATAGTTTCAGCTTGAAAGAGCGGTTCATCTAATCGTCGTGGTATTGGGGCTTAAGTTTCAATTGAACACGACAGAACTAACCAGAAAATTAAAGCACTGACAGTTGTATGTTTTATCACAGCCTTTAAGATTCAAAGGTTAAATTTAGTATAATTTTTGTACTGTCATTAAGATGCCTGTGTTGTTATCTTGTTCCTCATAGTAGTAAATTAAAATTAGATAACTCCAAAACGACCCACTTTTTTAAATTGCTGTAAAGTGGTATTACAAAACTTAAATAATTTATATATGCATAAAAAATATTACTTTGTGCAGAGCCTCGTTCAGTTCTAATCCGCGATTTATTTTAAATTTGGGTAAATATAAATCCATAATTGTTGGCTTTAAACTTTTTTCTATTTGGTAGGTAAATAGCTTTAATTTTTCTTTAACTCTCTCCAGATATTTCGCTTTCTCCGGCAACACAAGCAGCATACTATTGTTGCTATTTTTAAATGGTATTACGACAGCTTCAGCATTCAGTTCTTTTATTTTTCCATATAAATAAGTATCATATCGACGCATTATGGTGACGCCGTTTACTTGAAATTCCGTCTCAAATGGTTTTTCCCATTCAGCTTCAAAGTCAACTACATTAACCTCAACTACAGAGGTATTGGCGTCAATTATATCTTTTAGAGCATTAAGGTATTTTAGGCTTGATTTCGAGTTTTGATTTATATAATCTTTAATTCGTTGTACGGCTTTAGGTACAATAGAAAAATCGAGTACTTTGTTCTTAGCTCCTATTTTCTTAACAGCATACTTTGTAAATAATGCCGAAAGCGTACGTGTTCTGTTGATATAAATAGTATTAACAGAATAAGCGTTTTGGGAACTTAGTCTTTTTGCTAATTCGTCTTTTGTTTCAGAAAAATGAAGACTTTTTTCTATTTCTCTAGCTGTGTTCCCAACGCTACCAAAATATGAAATTCCAACACCATTTTGTACGGCAAAGGGTGATAATACAATCTTTGAAGTTTTAGGTTTAACAGCATTGAAGAGTTCAAATGAAAAATCATCCTTGCAATTAAAGGAACTCATTTTCAATACAAACGTAAAAGCCACAAACAGGAGAAGAGTATGAACTGAAACGAAAATCAAATTTTATTATATTTATCATCCATATATGCAATTGAAAATTTTGTCTATCTACTATTCTTTAGCTATTTAGCTAACATTTAATATAAGTATGTACATTTATGGTAACTGGAGTTCACCCAGTGGCTAAAATTGAACCATTTTAGTGACAAAACTACAACAAAAATACTTTTTGGCATTAGAAAAGTGATATAAAAAAGAACTATGTTTTGTCATTTCTTCCAAAAATGAAAATCATTGTGCACTACCGCTATCTCTATCTCTTCCTTAGAGTTCAATAAACATATCTCCATACCAAATTTTATAAAAACCGGTCTATTAGTTTAGCCGTTTTCCCTATTTAAGGGTACTCCCGTCCAGTTTAGTAAAAACCTTTCCTTTTATATGAGAAACAATCTGATTTTCTAATGAGACATTCTTTCTTTCTAAAGGAAATTTGTAAAACACCCGGTATGGAAGTTTTTCACTGGTCGGCACACAATAGTGTGTGCAGAGAGAAGTTTGGACAAAAAGTAATGAAGACGTAGAAATTTTTAATTGAGGGACCTTAACTACCGCGACGTGCACAAATGAACGCAGTTTTTCTGTACTTCGGCAAATGAATTTTTTTTTACGATCAACTAGATATAGTACAATTCTGTGGTGAAAAGGAAAAACTAGAGCACTTACTGAATTTAATTCAATATATAATGTTTATGGCTTAGACTTTCATTCTTCTAAAAATGTATTTAAGTCTATAATAAATTCTGTTTATACTTAATTATAATAATTATGTTTATTAAATTGTTATTCTAGTCTGTAAGATTTCTGTTCTATTAGACTGATATAAATAAATAAAATAAATAAAAAACACTTAAGTCTGATTTTGTCGTTTTGCATGAGATAAACTTTAAGCTTTAATTTAGTCTTAAAAAACTTTTGTGAACTGTATGTATACATTTTTAAAAGTATCGAATTCCTTCCAAAAGATTTTTATTATTTGAAAGAAAAAAACAAAATTTAGTTTTTAACAGGATTTCGAAAATTGTTAAAATCTAGGGCAAGGCTTAAAACCCATTTAATCAGTCTTCAACTTCCAACACTCACTAATTTCGGCATATCTCACTAACTATGCAAGATATTGAATACATATGTACGTCTTGAATTGTGCTAAAAAGTGGGCAGAAAAGTAGATGTGGCACTTTTCAGCAATTGAAAATTTTGATTCAGCATAACTGAAACTTATGATTTTCACAGAAATTTTAGAGCTGATCCCACTGAAAACAGTAACCAATATAAGTTAAAACAGTATGTAAAAACTTGTTCATGGGCGTGTTACAGCCCACAATATTTATAAACGTTTTAGTAAGATAACTAACAACGTAATTGTTATTAAATTTAATATGGCAGATAAGCTTGGCGTAAGGTGTCTTATTACAAAAACTTGACGCAAAATTATCTGTGAGCTTGGCACTTCCCGAAAAAGCAAAAAGCGTTTAGCATCAGTGGGCGTGGTACCTTATACTGCAATTTGGTGTAAGAATATTGTTTATGAAAAGTTATTTGCGGATGAAAATTGAATTGGATTATACCAGTGGGTGTGTCACCCAATGCAATGAAATTACAGCACCGTTTTTTTTTTTTTTTTTTGAATGATAATACCCCACGTATAAGTCAGCTCTGTCAAAGTACCACAAATTCTTAGTTTTTTATGGAACTGACGCTTGGTGTTATACTTATTTTTTTGTTTTTTATTAAATCTGAATTTATTGATTTTTTCATGTCCCAAAATATATTAAAACAATAACTTAGTGCTGAAATCTAATAATTTTTAATAAAATTGTTTAATATTGTAATGTTTTCACGCTAAGGAAAAGACATTTCAGATAACTAATGTGAAGTTATAGTTCAATCTAAACTGAATATATTAAGCGTTATTCGAAGTTAGTAGTTATAATTAATAACACAGTCCTACAACAAATTCCACTTTTAAAGTACTAGTAGTGTTTCTTTTAGATTTGTGTGTGCTGGTTACGAAAAAAATATCAAAAATTTCTACCACGTAAGGTTTTTAAAATATTCTAATCTAAAAGTGCAAAAAACACTATTTTTTGTCAAACTTGTGGTTATGTAGCACCGCGATTTTTTTTTTTTTTTTTTTCAAAACCTATGTTTTGGATCCTTACATACAATTCTTCTTTTTCCCAATACCGTTGAGTTTTCTAAAAAAGTTTTTTTTTTTCGGCGAGTTATCGCATTTTGAAATCTCTTGATATACACGTGACCCTAATGACAAAATCACAAACATGAAATTTTCAAAATGCGATAACTCGGTGAAAAAAAAAAGATAATGCAAAAACCTTAACGACATTTGAAAGAAGAAGAATTGTGCTTTTAGATGCAATACATAGTTATACGAAAAAAAAAAATTCACGCTGCTACATAACCTCAAATATATCAAAAAAATAGTGTTTTCTTGCACTTTTAGCTTAGAATATCTCAAAAAACATACATACGTGATACGGATTCGGTTTTGGGATATCCCAGCACTGAAGTCAAAATCGGAAAAAAATTTCGAATTTGTAGGACTATGTAATAGTTAATATAGTGGCACCGAGCTTACTGCTTTTTTTAAAAGTACCCATTTATGTCCTTGGCAGAGACAATTTGGATTTTTAAAGAAAAATCTTATGTCATTACTATGAAAACTTACCTCTCATTCCTTTGCACCTCAACATCTTTAAAAATTGTTTGAAATTAAACTCAAAGTATTATGAATTTCTTAAAGATGAAACAAAAACTTCGGAATGAAGAGATCTTACAATTTTTGGATGCTTTTATACACATATTTTAATTGCATGCGAAATGCAAAAGTAAATTTTGAGTGGAACAAATCTGTAAATAAATAATTTAGAGCTAATTAACTTAGAAAATGTATAATAAAGATAACAAAAATATTTACATACATACATATGAACATAGATTGTCGTAAAATGTGCCATCAGTGATGGCATTTGGGTTTTGTGGAAATGAACTCAATGATGATGGTACATATGCACTTTTTAGAGCGCAAATGTACTTTTTTCATCATGGGCACTAAAATTTATTTTAATTCAAAACTTTCCAAAATTTAATAAAATAGAATAACATTGTTTTTACGCATATTTCAGCAAAGTTTACTAAAAAAAAAGAGCTTACTATTAGAAATTCACTGAAAATGCGCCAATTGTACTGAAATTTGTCGATGGTACTGACGCATACTTTTCACAACTAATATGTATGTACTGAAAAAAGTACAAGTGTAGCGAAAATACCATCACTGAAAAATGTCAAACTGCTTTGAATGTATTAATATTTTCTTCCAATTTAAATTTTAGAAGTCCCAATTGTTCTGATTTCTGCTTAAAATTATGTCTAACTAAAAATCAAGTTAAGAACTTAATGTTTTTTAACTGTTTTCGCGCTTTTAAAAAACTACATAAATTATATTTTACGTCTTCCCATTAAAAGCGAAAAAAACGTAACTATATTTTACGAATTTCCCAATAAAATCACATATGGATATTTTTGATATCCATAAACTGGTGCACAGTTATACAGAATAGATTTTAACCATTCTTTTTTATAGTGTTTTACATCAAAAATGTACTTATGTCAAGGATCGGGTACCCTTTTCGTATGATTTTTCTTTTGTTCTCGTGAAAACATTTTTAGTTCCAATCAGATCCTCGTTATTTGCTTAATTTTTCATCGGCTCATGGATTTTATTTTGAATTTTTATAAATAAAAGTAGTAAAAATTTACGGTTAAAATTTATATACACTTGTTCAATAACCAGGGTACCCAGGTACCCACATACGTAATACATACTTTTATCAAATATTAAAATATGTATATATGATATAAATACTTTCCAAATTTCGTTGTTGTTAGCTCTTCCATTGTCGTCAGTATATACAAAAAAAAAAAAAACAGTACACAGAATTTTATTACAGTTTTTAACCGTAGAAAGATGTTAAGGTCGTTTTCGGGCAAAATTTTTTTTCATTTCAAATATTTCGAAAACTTTCAGCTGTGTTGGTCTGTGTTTTCGTTATTTTGTCAGTACGTATGTTATGAATGAAAACATGTAGCGTCAGAGTTTATCCATAGTTGTCTATAAGATTTTTTCGACTTAAGAACTTTTTTGTCATACGGGTCGTTTCCGCCCTGCACGGTATGTTTTCGTACTTTCTGTCGACGTGAATCAGCGTTTACTTTGCATACAATATTTATTTGTGACTGTAGAAAATCCTCTTACTCGGCACCGATTTATTACTTCATTAGTGGAAAATTTCGTCAAAAAACACAACTGCGCAGTGGGTCATAAATCACTTCGGCCACCTCACCACTATTCAGAGCATCATGCAATATATCCAACTGGGCAAGAAAGCAGCGAAAACAATGTCGGAAGAACTTTTTTCATGAACTTGGTCTTGCATTGGCCAAAAATCACATGTCTAACAGAGCCAAAAATCTACGAAGTGCGTATTTTCCTTTACTTCTGCCTACGATATCGAAGTTATCATACAATTTTACAGACGACAAATGGAAGAAGCCGGTTCTTGTGCCAAAAATGCACTCTTTTGTTCACCGAGAAGACTTTACTCAAACTGAACACAAGCGGATTGAATTTCTGTGAATGTAACGAAAATGTTTCCAGAGGAACAGAAGTCCGAAATGTGTGTGTCAATTGATTTCAAGAACTGGAAAAGATGTTATTATTTGATTAACCCTTATGTCAGTAACCAAAATTACCTACGTTGTTCAATAACCAGCGTACCCGGGTACCCATAGGAGTAATTCATATAATTTAGGGAAAGTAGGAGTAGATTTTTGTTTTTCATTGTTTTGATTTCCGATATATAGAAAGCAAAGCTTGCTTGGTGATTTTTCTACTAACCGTAGACCGACCTTTAAATATTTCGTCTATTCTTAAGTTGGCGGGTCGTTTTCGCTCCGCATATATTTTGTATGGAATTTCAAAGGAAAATACTGTTCTATTGAAAAAAATTTTAATTGTTACACTTATAAATTGCATTAATTACATTTGATGGTAGTAACATTAAATCTATAATAAAATTAATTAAGTAATTAGTTTTTTTCCAGTTCTTGCAATCATTTGATAACCACATTTCGAATTTCTGTTCCTCTGGAAACATTTTCGTTACATTCACAACAATCCAATCCGCTTGTGTTTGGTTTGGGTAAAGTCTTCTCGGTGAAAAAAAAGAGTGCATTTACCCCGTTTGCTTACATGTAGTGGGACCATTCTATTCCGCTTGGCAGAAGAACCGGCTTCTTCTTTTTTTCGTCAGTAAAATTGTATGATAACTTCGATAGCGTAGGCAGAAATAAAAGAAAATACGCACTTCGTAGATTTTTGACTCTGTTAGACATGTGATTTTTGGCCAATGCAAGACCAAGTTCATGAAAAAAGTTCTTACGACATTGTTTTCGCTGCTTTCTTGCCAAGCTGGTTGAAAAAATGCCTATCGGCCAACGGTTAGCTTTCCACTTGTAACTGAATCTCGAAAGAATTTTGTCGGCATTGTCAACACTGCATTTTGTTTTATTATAGTATGAAACTACCTTAGGCAATTTCTTTGGTGCTAGTCCGATATCAGGCGAATAATGCATGATTCTTGCTTGCATATAAAACAATTATGGTATTTTCGGTGAAGGCGAATGTAGATTGGAATACTGGCAGCATTTTTTCGATAAGAAGCTTACGCAGAATGCTTATTTTCCACAATGTCCCAACCATCCAAATTTTGATCCAAATAGAACCACTGAATTAAATCAAAAAACACTGACTCACTCTCCCTGATTTCGTTCCCGTGCAGCTCAATCTGTTTAGGCTCTGAGTGAGTAATGAGTATAAGATTCTTGTTATCGCGATAAATTGCCTAGAACGCTAATACGCAAGCGCAAAGACGGTCAGGAATTAGCAGATCAACAAAAATTTTGCATATAATAATTTGCTGGAATATTTACAGTAGAATGAGTCAGAGGGTCCCGAAGTTTGAGGTGACCGAAGTTGTGCAGTTGTGTTTTTTGACGAAATTTTCCACTAATAAAGTAATAAATCGGTGCCGAGTGAGAGGGTTTGCTAAAGTCGTAAATAAATATTGTATGCAACGTTAACGCTGATTCGCGGTTATCTTTTTACGTCGACAGAAAGTACGAAAACATACCTATACATAGAAAAATACGTGTAGGCCGGAAATGACCCGTGTGACGAAAATAGTTCCAAAATCGAAAAAATCTTATGGACAACTATCGATAAACTCTGATGCTACATGTTTTCATTCATAACATACCTACAGACACAATAACGAAAACACAGACCCACACAGCTGATAGTTTTCGAAATATTTGAAATAAAAAAAAAAGGTTTGGTCGAAAACGACTGTGATAACATTCTGTGTACTGTTTTTTTATTTATACTGATGACAATGAAAGAGCTAACAACAACGAAATTTGGAAAGTATTTATTTCATATATACATATGTTGAAATTTGATACAAGTATGTATAATGAATGTAACGGGTGTTTTTTTTTAGAGGTTTGTTTTTCGAATAGAGATAAAACTGGCATTTTATGGTTAAATCTGGCAACTCTAATGTCACTTATGTTCAGTTTGGTTTGCCATTTCATCATGAACATGTTGACGAAAGAACAACACTTGCAAATCGTGCAAATTTATTTCGAAAATAATGGTTCAGTTCGCGAAGTTTACCGCAAGCTCCGTCCATTTTATGGTCGACATAATCGTCCATCAGAGCAATTAATTCGGTTAACCATGGGTCGTTTTCGCACTACGTTTACTCTATGTGATAATACGCATCCGCAGAGACGTCGAACAGTGCGCACCGAAGAAACAATTGCCGCTGTAGAGCAAAATGTTGAAGAGGACCCGAATGAATCGATTCGCCACCGTGCACAGCAATTGGAGCTTTGTCCATCAACTTTATGGAAGATTTTGCGCAAAGATCTTGGCTTGCGACCTTACAAAATCCAGCTTGTGCAAGAATTAAAGCCGCGAGATCATGCAATGCGTCGTGATTTTGGTGTATGGGCCGAAAATGAGATTGATCTCGATGCTGATTTTCATCGCAAAATTTTGTTCAGTGATGAGGCTCATTTTTGGTTGAATGGCTACGTCAACAAGCAAAATTGCCGCATTTGGAGTGAAGAGAATCCACATGAGACCCTTGAGACGCCATTACATCCACAAAAACTGACTGTTTGGTGTGCTCTATGGGCTGGTGGAGTCATTGGGCCATACTTCTTCCGAAATAATGCTGGAGAGTCAGTTACCGTTAATGGAGACCGGTATAGAGCCATGATAACCGACTATTTTGTTCCCGAATTGGATGGCATGAATGTGGATGAGTTGTGGTTCCAACAAGACGGCGCTACATGCCACACAGCGCACGTCACAATCAATTTATTGAAGGAAACATTCGATGAGCGCATAATTTCGCGGAATGGACCTGTCAATTGGCCACCAAGATCGTGTGATTTGACACCATTGGATTATTTTCTTTGGGGATATGTGAAGTCGCTCGTCTACGCCAACAAACCAGAAACGTTAGGGGACTTGAAAGCCAACATTCGTGGCGTTATTGCCGACATACGGCCCCATATGCTCGAAAAAGTGGTTCAAAATTGGACCTGTAGAATTGGCTTTATTCGAGCCAGCCGCGGCGGCCACATGCCCGAAATCATATTTAAACATTAATGGCATAAAATTATCCTTCCAATAAAGCCAAATTGATGGACATTAAAACGATTTTCTTGTGTTTTATTTCAATTCGAAGCTCTATACCTCTAAAAAAACACCCTGTATGTACCTGTGTACCCTGGTTATTGAACAAGCGTATGTTTACTTTAACCGTAAATTTTTATTACTTTTATTTATAAAAATTTAAAATAAAATCCATGGGTCGATGAAAAATATAGCAAATAACGAGGATCTGATTGGAATTAAAAATGTTTTCACGGGAACATTAGAAAAATCATACGGAAAGTACGAAAAGGGTACCCGGTTACTGACATAAGGCTTAACCACGAAAGTTCCATGCAAATTAAGCAAAATTAGCAAGAAAATCGATCAAAACTCATTGTCCATATTGTGAATTTGTTCGTCGTCTATATATTTACGTTAATTTAGGGCCTGTAATGTTATTCAGATAATCATAATTCACATATTTATAATACAGATGGTTTAAAATTCAGGCAATTTCTAACTCAGACGATGATTCAAAACTCTGATATATTAGAATTCAAACGAAAAATGCAGATGAAATTCGATATTTATTAATTTATTTAGCTTGAAAATCGCTTCAATCCTATAATATACGCAACACCGGCTTCGCAAAATAAAGTAAATAATTAAAAATATCAAAACTTCGTACGCCAACCAATGTATCAAAATGAAAAATGCAATGTACTTGAGAGAAAATTTCCTCTGATCAAAGGACATATTTAAAATTTTGTCAATGGAATACTTTAAAAATGATTCAAACAAAGTATTATGATACATATAATTGAACTGGTGCTCACTTTCAACAAAAATTCATATTTTCTAAATTTATGTCGGGAAATACGATCAGAAAGCAGATGCATTCTTAGGATTGATAGAAGAATAACATATAAAAAAATCTTAATAATATATGTTATGTAGAAAATATTTTAAGAAATTTTATTTTAAGATTTTAAATCATTTTTAAACAAAAACGATCCGATGTTTTTTGTTCCATTCTCTACAGTTCTTGTGATATTCCATTCCAAAAAATATTCATTTTCAAAAACAAAAATAAAAAAAAAACCAAAGTTTGCAGATATTTAAAGAACGACTGATTTATACAATAAATCAATCATAACATAAAAAGTTCACAGATTTTTAACCAAATCTACATAAGTTGAGTTTTTTTTTTTTAATTTCAATTTTGTATGTATTGAAACATTGAAAAATTACATCAATACATTCGTTAAGTTTAACATATAAAAATTCGAAATGCTTAAATTGATATACATATTTAAAAAAAAAAGAAAATAGTTAATATAACAATAAGTTATGTTTCGCTATCGATATATTAAAATAATGGTTTTAAAATTTTTTAAAAATTCTGTTTCAGTTTCAGTTTAATTATGTGAAGTTACACTTTAATTATGTAAAGTTACACTTTAATTGAAAAAAGTTTCACTTTACTATTATTATGAAGTGCGTATCTAATTAAAGGTTAACAAATGTTCATAATATAACTAATTGATTAATATTTTTCATAGCTCATTTCTTTAAGCAGAGATGATTGATTGTACATGAAAGTTTGTAATATTTTTTGGAATGTTTTGTTGTAAACTTAATTTGGAAAAGTGTTGGCGCCATCTATTAAGTTGCAGATATTCAATGTAGTCATTTGTTTTAACACGGTAAATTGTTTATCAACCAAAACCAAAAGTAAAACCAAAGTCCATTTCGAAAAAAAAAATTGCGGAGATTTTGATGAATCTTTGCGATTTGGAGCACTTGTGAGCAAAATTAAGATTCAGCTAGGCTACAAATTTTCAAAAGCTCACCTACTTATGATTTTCATAAAAGTGTTAGAGATGATACTACTGCAAGCAGCCATCAGTCAGGTGTCGGCTACTATAAGCTTTGAAATTTAATGGAATTCGATGGGATTGCATCAGTTGGCATGGCACTTCCCATATTAACAAAAAGGTTGTAAACACTATTTTTAGTGAACCAAAGCAATTGGAATGAAATTCAATATAGGTGGCTAACTTGGTATAAGGTATATCTGATTCAAAAGCAGGCGAAATAGCACTAGTGGGCGTGACACACCATAAACTTAAATACTTAAATTAATTTTCATGAGACAACATATCGTCATTCAATTATGCAACGGCCCTAATTGACATTTTTTTTTTTTTTAAATTCAGTTTATTACATATTCCTTATGTATTTGAGGTTGGTTTTCAGGAATATGTAATAAACTGGATTTTAAGAAAATGTCAATTACAGCCGTTGTATAGGTGAGCGACGGTATTTTCCTTGAGAAAAATGTTTGACATTTGTGCACAATGTTTTCAAGTACATTTTGTATAAAGGAATTTGTAATAAAATACCTTTTTTATGAGAAATGAAAACAATATCTTTATAAAAGGGATAAAAATCGAAAAAAAGCTATGTACGAGCTGCCATATTTGGGTCAGTTCTTAACGAAAAAAAAAGATTTTCAACACAGCATTTCAAATGAAATTTTGTCTACTTTTTTTCTATAGCGCAACGCCTGTTCTTATCTTTGACCCAAAAAAAGTTATATGCAAAAAAGTAAAAAAAAGTGAAAAAAAAAACTAAACTTTGGGTTTTTTTCTTTTTTTTGTTTCAACATTTTTGGCATAACAAAAATTTTCCAACATTTTTAAATAAACCATTTCGATGGGAAATTTAATTCTCTACAAAAAGTTTTATGCAAAGCATGTCGAATTTTTGCTTCGCATGCGAGGCATATTGAAAAAACTGAAAATGATCCATTTTCATCCATATCTCCGATTTCCACCCCCCAACTCAATAGCACTCGACGGTTTTTTGTTCCTAAATAACCCATTGAACGATTCCTGCAATAAAAACCCTTAAGCGTCTTAGTTCCTTTCTTTATGACATAATCAATAGCCTATAAATTTTGTATCCTATGAGCCGTTTGTTTTGAAAGTGGGCAACTTTCTGTTCATTGAGAAGAAAAAATTAAGTACTTAACTTGTACATACTTAACTGAATACAATTTTTTTCCTTTTTTCCCCGCAACGTAGAGGAAATTGCCCAGCTTTCTAAATAAACGGCTCATAAGATGGTCTTGATTTTCAAAAATTTTTTCTGATATGGGCATTTCCGCCAAAAGGCCAACCGGTATAAACCAGTTCAAAACGGTAAAACCAATTTTTCACAGCCATAGCACAACATAATTGCATAATTTTTTTTGTTGGAAAGGTTGTGAAGAGAAGAAGGGACATGTACACTTTTTTTCAATAGTAGGCGGACCTATAATGGACCTATTTTAATGAAATTTGGTTAAGAGATAGAATGTTCCATAAAAAAGGTTGGTAGAGACTCTAAGTCCTTTAAGTGGGCGTGGCATCGCTCCAAATCAAACGGTATCACGAATGTGCCACTATACCGATATTGATGAAATTTGATATGTAGATAAATTGAAACTTGAGTAAAAAAAATATATTTTTAGTGGGCGGTGCCACGCCTCCTACAGGAAATACATTTTAACAGCAAAAAAAACAAGTCTTATATTCTTTTAAGAAAAATATCTACTCCTTCCTCTTTTCTTTGCTAAAATTGATCTTACTAATTAATTTGATAAATATAAACATTAAATTTGTTTTCTTAATTACTGTATATATTTATCTTAAATAATATTATTTATATAAATATTAAAGTCGTTTTGAAAATTGCCCAAGTTAGCCAAAACGGAAAAATATGTCCCGTTCGAATGCATTATTATGCAATGCATTTTATTATGCAATGAAAAAAAAAAAAGTAAATAAGATATTTCAATCAAACGAAATCTATTAAAAAGTTATATTATTCCATAACATTTTAAAATTAGTCGCATTAAAAAATGTTGCCAGGTTTCGCTGACTTGTGCTTTTCTATAGATGGCCATGAAAAACACTTCCGTTTTTTGTCCCGTTCGAATGGCTTTTTTATTGCCTCTATCTTGGAACCAGTATTACGTCTGGCAGCAACTTTACCACTCAATATAGTGCCACCAAAGGTATATTCCTTAAAATAACAGAAAAAAATAAAAGTGTTTCACATTGACTTCTATTCCACTTAAAAAAAAACTTCCGTCTCGTTCAACATGAGAGAAATGCCCATATTCGAAATTTTTTACATTTTAACATTAATTTGGTTGAAAAATGTGGATTTCGTGGACATCATGCTCTTTTTACTAAAACTGAGTCTTATAGAAACATTAATTTAGTAATTATTTTTTTGGAGGAAATTTAGTAAATTCAGAGCAATGGACCGCAGATGGCAAGGGTGTCGTGAACGGAGAAAATTGTTCGTTGTAAATTTATTTCTCTGTTCTGTTTTGCAAAAGTTGAAAATCAATTAAAAAATTTAAAGATTTTGAAGGAAAATTATCTAAGTAAATTTTTGCAATTTCGATTCTATTGAAAGCTTTTGAAGCATGTAAGAATTACATAACTACGTTCGCTAAATTTTATATATCAGAATTCAAAATGTTAAAGTTTAAGGCGTTTCTTATGAAAAACTATACGCATATTTTTTTTAAAGCAAATAGTTAATAAACTGTTTCAAGTTTCGGTTTCACAATATTTAAATAATGGTTTTTTAATTTTTTAATAATTTTGTTACAGTTTCACTTTGATTACACGAAGTTTCACTTTGCTATTATGATAGAATATGAATTAAATTAAATGTTAAAAAATATTCGTAGTATAACTAATTGATTAATATTTTTCTCCGCTCATTAATTTAGACACAGATAATTATATAATAACATTTGTTAACTAAATTAAAAGTAATCTGCTTTGTTGTATTTATTGCACTAGTCATCTGTTTTAACACGGGAAATTGTCATTGAACATAACCAAGCATTTCATATGTAATCCATTTTCCAGGGTTTCACCATTTAATTAAACTAAAATTCCACTCTTTAGTAGAAGTAGTATTTGATTATTGTATCTGCAAAGAAAATATGGTACCTGGAATGTTTTGTGCATTATATTTACCTAAGAATGTTCAAATGAATGTGAATGTTTCCAACGAAGTCATGCTAATTTCTTTGACAAATAAAGCAACAATCATCAAGGTCAGTGATGTCAGAATATTTCTGGGTCGTATATTTTTTATGAAGAAAAACAACTACGAGTATAAAAATATTATGGGTTTGTTTATTTAACCTTAGAACCGTGTATGGTTAAATTATCCTAATCCCGTGTATTGGGACACTTTATACCCCATATGACAATTGTATACATTTTCAGTGTTTTTTCTTATTTATTGAAAGAATAATTATATTCCTTTAGAAATTCATAGTTGAAATAATTTTATTTGTACATATTTATAAAGTTATGTATATTATTTATACATGTTTTCAAGCAAACAAGGCTGACAAATAATGGCTTTTAATTCTCTTTTGAAAATTGTTTGGGGCCTCCTGTACCCCAAACACGGTTCTAAGGTTAAGCTACGTTATTGTTTATTAGTTTTAAGCAATACAGAAACATAAGTTTTATGTCTTTGGTAATACGAAAAACATTAATTATTGCGTCATAATTTAGTTTTGTTGCTATATCTGCAGAAAGGTATATTCCCTTCCAGAAATAAATTTTGAAAAACTTTTTTGATCAAAGCAAAAAAACATAATATTTTACCTCTTTAACGCGTCGAATCACTTCATCGATAATTCCCTCTGACATCAATGAATATCATGATTTTTATCACCTATGAGCAAAATGGGAGAAATGTGAATTTTAGCTCATTCCAACAAACGTGTCGTTTTTCTTAAGAAAGATAAACAAAACAACAAACACATGCACTCACCACTGCTAAGCACATTTTTATGGATGTGGTTTTTTTGTGCGCGCTATGCATCGGATTTGTATTATTGTTATTGTTGCATAATTCAAAAAAAAAAAAAACAATAAAACCGAAGTGAGCGAACTACAGGAAACAACAATTCGCACATTGAGGACAGCATCTCTTGTTTCGTTTGATCAGTGTACTTTTATTTCTACACTCATGTTGTTCTTGCTTGATTCTTGGAATTGGCTTTCGGTTTATTGCGGAGTTTTTTTTTCGCTATTGAGATCGAATTTATAGTGGAATTTTTCCTCTTGTTGTTGTTGTAGTTGTTTTTTTTTTTACCAATTTGTGCAGGTCAATAAAGTCACCACAATTTTTACTGTCAACTCTATTGAGAGTTTCTCGATTACTCCATAATGCCAGATTTTGAGAGGTTACGAAATGAATTATAAAAAATCATATTTTTATGAAATTGTGCCTAAGTTTTGTGATTATTGAATCAGTCTTTCATTTTCCAGATTTATTATTTTTCCATGCATTATTTCTTTTTCTAATCATCATATTTCTACGATAATCATGTTCTTAAAAAAAAAATTCATAGCACCTATATTAGGGTGATCCTTATTTTTCGTATTTCGGGGCACCCCGTCATATGATTCGCTGCCCTAAAATAATGAATACGTATTTTTTTAATTTACTTTTATAAAAGCTTTAGAGGTCGCTACCATAAGTCAAACTTTCAGAAAAAAACATTGTATGGACACCATAACTTCAATCCGGCGTATTGACTCTGGTACATTTTATTAGCGTATATAAAAGATAAATAGAATGCAGAAAGCCTCACCACCTCCCTCTCCGTAAAAATAAGTTAGCGATTAAAAAAGTGTTTTTAAGCTATTTAGCACATACATAATTTTAACATTGCGACCCCTAAATATTAATTAAGAAAATTGAAAAAAATATACAGAAATAGTTTCTTATGGTAGAAAATCAATTGAGATGGTGCCCGGTCGAATTCGATTCAAATTCAAAAAAAATCAATATAAGAACCACCCTAACCTATATGAATTATTCGAGTTTGTTTATTAGATTGAAGAAAAGTATTCATGAAAAATTGCGAACCTTATCTGGCCAGACCCATACATATTAGAATAGCTTAAAATATTGAAGTTGCTCCAAACTTCACATCCCCGGGCATCAAAAGTTTTGTATTGGTGCCAATAAGAACCACGTAAAATTTTATCCATTTCAGAAAACATTTGATGGACCCACCACCTTTTTGAAAACTAGAAAATGGTCCTTAATCTATCGAAAATCATTAATATTTCCCCGAAGCTACCTCCAACAGGGATCAAATGTATGACAAGGTCCCATTATTTTTTCTCCTCCAACATTTTTCCCGAACATACTTACCCCCTATCGCAACCTCTTAGGGGGTCTCCCCTGCAAAAACGAAATTGTTACGAAATTATGAAATTGACTGACTCTTTCTCAGATGCCTCTGGAGGGGTAAAACGCTAGACCAACTTGCATTATTTTTACACTCCTAAGCATTTTCCATGACACACCTACCCCCTATCTGCCACCCTTTTGGGGGCCACCCTACAAAAATCACAAAAAAATTAAAAAATTTGGAAAAATAATTCAAAGCTCCCCCGGAGTGATGCATAGAGGGTTTATATGTATCACCAGGTCCTTTTATATTTTCTTCTCCAATATATTTCCCATACATACTTACCCTCTATCTGACACCCTTTTAGAGGTCCCCCTACAAAAAAAAACACAAAAAATTAAGAAAATTTCAATATACAATTCATAGCTTTCCTGGACTGATCCGTAGAGGGGTCAAATGTATTACCAAGTCCACCCTACATTTTGTTCGGACATACTTACCCCCCATCTCAACCCCTTTGGGGAGATCCCTTACAAAAATGACTACAAACGCTTAGTTTTGCTCCATCAATACCTCTGCCAAATTATTCGATAAAAAGAAGTCAGTGTAAAGAGTTCTGCCTCTGATTAAGTATTTCTCTATCAATTTCATGACGATCCGTTTGCCTTGGTTCGTCATTCGTTAGCCACCTAGTGGATTTCCCGTATAAATAAATTCCATTCAAGATATACATAATTTGAAACGAATTCTAATTCGTCCGCTGTACGGATATGTCTGCTCAGTTCAGTTGATAGTCCGGGGTGTATGCCATCTCTAAGTTGGTCATCATCATGAGCCATATATCGTACACGGCTGCAGACTTACTTTGTTGAACCCTCTCCGCACGAATGTTATCATTATCGAAGTGGATGTACATAAGTGGTTGAGTGCTTGAACCGGAAGAAGGCAATGGTGACTTTATAGATTGGGAATTGTGGTGGAACACACCAGCTAACGGCAACATTCCAAAGAAGGCAAAATTTTTTTCGCGGTGGTCATGTCCAAAGCCGCTGTTTCTTATTAGGCTGCACTTCGTTTCATAGATGAAAGGTTTCAAGAGCTTTTCGATTGGTTTCACCATTTTGGGGCACAAATAGGATTTGAAAATGGCTTGGTGATGCGGCAATGTTCCTCGTAATGGCCCTTTTACGGGTAAACTTTGTTATATTATGGGAACGTGACCTTCCAGAATGTGGTGAATACAACTCATCAACATCGTCATTATCGTAATAATCCAAAACGACCTCTAACTCAAACACTGGTTTAATACTGGATGACGAAATTTGTTGGGTCTGCTCAGACCCATGTACGCTCGATTGACGAAAAATTTTGAAACACAATTTCTCACTACAAGTACATCGGAAATGCATCGTTTACTATTCCATAGCGTTCACCTCACCGACCATGAAGAAGTCATGAACGGTGACCGCTCAGAAATACTTAGATAAAAAGATAAACTAATTTGAAACCGATTATGGTCTAGCCAGACCCATACGCTAATCGGAGGGTTAAAGTCCACGCTTTTTCGGCACTGCATTTTAAGATGTTGTTTGTAAAAAAACTTTCAAACAATAAATAAAGAATAAATCTTCCTTAAAATAGCACTTGTGCGTGGAAACTGAATATCGAATAAGCTATTTTTATAGAAATAATTTTATTTGAAAATAAGTTTTTTTTTTTTGTTTTAATTGCAATTAAAATAAAACACAATGGAAATTGTAATGATTTGCATTAATTAATATTTTTAATATTAATTATGGAAACATTAATACCGAAACATGTTTTTTAGTACTTATTAGTTACAATTGTTATCGTTTTTGAATCGAAAAAAAAACAAATAAACTAAATTTTTAATTAATTATTAACAAATTAGTTCTGTTTCAGAATCAAATCACAATAAATAATGTGAAAATTTTGTTGGCGAGGCGCACCCATATACTATGTACCATATAATTTAAATATACTATATTAAATATTGTCAAAATCGAAAATGTGACTAATAGTGCATTCAAACTTTCATACCTGTTAAACTCTCTAATTTTCTAAATTTTTTTTATGAGCTGACGTTTTAATTTATAAATAATACTTTTTTCGCGAGTATCCATTCGAAAATAAAATTCGGAAAGTTCGACTTAACTTGGTTTTTGTCTATAGGATATATTTTAAAAAATGTTTTTTGAGTTTTGATGAATTGTTACAATGATATCTTATATTGCATCGCAAGCAGGCATTTAAGACTATCACCATAAACTGCAAAAGAAAAGCTGTAATCGATAAGCTCCTTCAAACAAAAGTTAAAAACTTAAAAAGTATTTTATTCAAAAAAGTCTTTCAAATATCGGAAAGTGTCTTTCAAAAGATAGAAGTAAGTTATGTTCTTCCTTTAAAATTAAAAGAAATTGTTTCATTCTATGAATGTTACTACTCGCATAACCAAGAGGATAATATATCTTTATTTGTGAAAGAAAAAGATGTTAAGGATTTTTTTCGCCGGTGTGACTTGATATTATTTTAGGTTTATTTATATGTTAAAAATATAATTATATTAATTTAAAATACAGCGTGAATGGGCTTAAACATTCGACCAGATTTGTATAAGGGGAATTTACCCTTAGACTGTTTATTCACCTAATGTTACGTGATCCAGTGAATTTTGTCTACACAGAAACCTTTTTAATCAAAGAGTCAAAATTGAGATCTATAAAAATAAAGGAAAATTGCTAAATGAACTCCTATTCCTCCCCATCGCTTAATTTTTTCATACATATCACAACCGATATAGTAATGAGTACATATTTGTTTAGTAATTGAAGAAAGTAGAAGGAAAATAATGACCAGCAATATGTACATTTTCTTTTAGGCGATACATATTTCATAAGGCAACAGCTTTTTTCCACTGTTTCTAGACAATTTTGGAGTTCCAAATGAATCGATTTAGACGGCACACTTTCGGCTCAGTTCCTAAAATATTTTCATGACCAATATCCTCTTGTATGTTTCGCTCAGCCTCAATTTTTTCATAGCCTGCAACCTTAATCACAGCACTTTAATTACAATAAAATTCTCGTTTATTAATTCTTCATCTATAATATTTTCAATCTCTTTCATTGATATTTTCTTTGAACGTGACATTTTGCAATTCTGGAATCAAAGAACAACACATATTCACAAACTCTCGCAATAATACATCAAAAAAAATCTAAATTCTGCTCATAGACTCTCACCATTTATTTTGTGAAATAGAAGATTAAAAATCACCAAAAATTAAAATATTATTAAATATATATTGAATAGAAATAGAATAGAAATGGGAGAGCCGCTGTCACTTGGCGGTAAAATCGATTGGAGCAAAAAAAAAAAAAAAAAAATTTTAGGGTGGATCAAAATAAATTTTTTTTTTTTGTTCCAATCGATAGGGAAATGTCGAGAATAGCCATTTTCAAGCTTTGTCTATTGACTGGAACAAAAAAAAATTATGTTGATCCACCCTAAAAATTTTGTTTTTCCTCCAATCGATTATGAAAGGTCGAAAAAGGCTTTTGGATATCGCTTAGAGTGGCTGCGGAACTTGAAAAGGACCAAAATGGTCAAAACGCGCTTTTCCAGGGTCCGGGCCCATCTTGAATGATGTCCAAAATCCATTTTTAATCTTTCACCATTAATTATAGAAAAAAAAGTGTCCGTGAATGGGCCAAAAACGGTCCGTCCAGGGTCCGGAGCCACCCTAAATGATGTCCAAAATCCCCATTAATTACAAAAAAAAAAAAAATACCACCACCCTAAGTGAAGCAGTATTGAGTTAAATTAAATGCATGCGTAAACAACCAATTTTTATAAAACCTAAAAGTATGCCAATCTTTATGTTCAAATTCGCTAATTTCCGTAACATATTTTGTTTGCTCATTTCCGTTACAGCATTCACCAGCTTACCCCCATGTCAACGCGCGTACAGAAGTATATAGTTCAAAAAATAAACTTACTGGCTATATTCGGCAGAAATCCCTTTCAAAATCTATTTTGACTTTTTACTCTTTACTCTTTCCCTCGTTAGAAAAAAGATCATTAAGTATATAGATAGCATATACAAGTATGTTTCTCATACACAAATAGACAGAAAAGAATAAGGATATCTGAAACAATCAAAATATATTTTAAATGCTTTCACTTGCCGTAACGAGTTTTGATGAGGAAAATTGATTCGCGATGTTTTATAGTATACTTCCGGAATATAGCAAAACAACGTATTTTGAAGTAAGGATTTCTCGAAAACTGATGTGATGAACTATGATCGACAAAATTAATTTGTACTATGTAGAAAAAACACTGTTGACCAGTGTTATTTAGAAATAAATTTTTTACGTTGTTTTGAAAAAAAAAAATGATCAAAGAGTTTCCTATCTTAGTAAATTATTTTTTGCACGAATTATTGGAGAGATGTCGAAAACGGATTACTTGCATGACCGAGGGTAGTCTCGGGTCGAAAAAAAATGACGATTTAAGAGCATTTCGAAACTTTTTTTTATTGCGTAATCGGCTGAGAGCGGTCAAATATTGTGACTGTTTTCGGCGCATTTTTGAAATTTTTTTTTTACACCAATTGAAAATTGACCTTGGTCACCACTGAGGGCAGTCCCGGGTCCTAAAAGTAATTGATTTCGTTATTTTTTTTAAAGATTTTTAACACAAATCAATAGAATGATGTCGAAAGATGATGATATTCAAGATTCATTTGAATTTCTTCTCTGTCATTTATCACCGCTGGCAACTGGTGAGCAATTTGACTTTGCAATTTGATTTTTGGAACAAAGTGATTTTGGAGTCTATGTTTAAAAAAATTTGTTGAATTACTACTTTCGTCAATCGTGAATTCTGATGTGATCGATTTATCAAAATCTTAAGGTAAATGTTTTTATAACTTGGTATTGATGTTTGGAATGAATACTCATACTTAAAACCAGCTGATGCCCGCGACTTTTTACGCGTAGTCTGTTTTTTACTATTTTCTGCGAAGACAAACAATTTAAACTTTTTTAATAGACTTTTCGGCATTTGGATTTTTGCTTTTTATATTCCAAGTTCCTGGAAAAATCGTTGCTGAATAAGCTAAATCTACACAGGAGAATGATAAAAATATTAGATATTCTATATATAAAATTAGTGACTAAGACAGCAGAACTCTTTTAGGTCGAGGTACACTGGAAGGAATTTGTTTCACCGACTATACCCATAATCACCCATAACAAATCACCACAGTGAAGGATTGTTCCCTACGCACAATTGCCCAAAATTATTGGACGCTTAGGTAATTTTAAGGCCGGTAATGGGTACAGCCCAAAATGTCTTGCAAACTCTGCGAAACTGAAAAATGGTAAGTCTCATACAAAAAATACACTCCTTACTAACAACAAATACCGAGAAAAATGTAGGCGGAATTGGTAAATAGGGCCAGCACGGGCAGTGCCGCGAGTCCAGTTAGCTATTACTATTTCTAGCATAAGTTTTTGAATTTCTATTTATAAAATTAATTAATGCATTTGAAATAACGCTACGCTTTTTTATAATTTAATTTTTTTTCACTATTATTGCATATTTTTCATGCCAAATATTTGATATAAAGGCTCATCAGTACGTACAATCTTTGTAGTTTAGTATCTCAAGTGATTGTCGAAGCAAATAGTGTTCTTTACTAACAGTTTAAAAGTTCTGTTCAGTAAGTATTGATAATAATGCAGCTCCACAATTTTGGAGGTAAGTAACAAATGTCTTTAAGTAAAAATAGTTCTTGAATCATTTTTAAAAATCAAATTTGAGCTTTATCATGATAATATCCTTGGTATTTATACCGACCTGCAGACTTAAAATTTAGAATATTTACGATAGGTCTGAATACCATAAGGGATACAAAAGTTATATATAGTCTAAACTATATTACCGATTTTAGCAATTGAAAATTTTTAGTTTTAATTTAAAAAAAAATAGTTAATTTCTGACGAGATATACGCTCTCTAGCCACTCAACTTAACTTTGTATGTATAGGGATAATTTTCCAGATTTTAAATATGTAACATTGCGGTTTCAATGATGAGATGGTGAAAATGACATGGAATCCTTCATGCCATAACTTGTGGGAGGCTGGGGCTATGTTGAGAAAAATTGGAGCTGAATTGCAGTTTATCGAACAATTGACGATCTCCTAGACAAAATTCTTTGTTTAAAGAAACCACTTTTTGTAAAGCGTCGATTTGATTTAAACAGGGTTGTCAAGTTGAAATCAATAAATTATGGGCCTTCCCAAAATTTAATTTTTTTTTTGGCAAAAACTACATAGTTTTTTCGGTAATGCACTTATCTTTAGTCGATGCGTAGGGTCAAAATCTGATGACTTTTCTTTTTGCTCGTTCAAAAATTCCCTTCAATTTATGGCTTCTTCCGAAAAATCCTCCACGTAACGGCTTTTTCCAAAAATGTTCAGTTCCTACAACGGCCCACAGCTTTGGCATGCAATTAACGTGTCAAAAGCGGTTACTTGCCAACCCTGGATTGAAACCAAGTCAATCGATAAGAGCCGATGTTTGTTCACACTTTTCCAGTGTTTGATATTTCGTGATTCTGTTTTTTTCTATCTTTTAAGGAAGTAACTCCAACCAATACTCGCGTATAAAAGATTTCATATTTTTATAAGATTTCTGCTTAACGGATTGCGTCCGGAAGTCCTCTCGTCACATTGGTTTACATATATTTACGTTTTAGAATATACTTGTTACGTCTCGTCAAGAAGTATTTATCTAAACGCTCAAGTTTACCATTTGTGCAAATAGACAGTTTTGCGCGATATATCTTATGAACGCCAATTCGAATATTTTGTGCAATTTGTGACAATAGATGTGCATGTCAAATTGTAATTGGCAAAATATTAAAGTTAAATTGCCAGTAGAAAGCGAAAAACATAAATTAGTTAATTAAAATACTTGAAGTAATCGCTGTAGTCGATTAACCAATACTGCAATTCTTCGGGGAAACACGATGGTAAGAGCTTTATTGAGTTGCACAATTAGCAGTGCAAGTTTGCGCTACCAAATTGTCGCTCAAACTTTTCTAGTGGTCTGAGAAGAAATTGAAGTAGCCTTTACTTCTCCTTAACTTCGATATTTTTAGACTAGTTAGTAGGCTCTCCAGTATAAAGAACACTTCTTCCTTTATGCGATGTAATCACACCTAGAAAGGTGAGTTTCTCTTTCTTATTATGTGAAATGTCGTAAAAGAGCCTGTGAGCTCCTCTTTGACAAATTTTTAAGTAAAGAGGTCAATATTTATGAGGTAGAATATTTCTCTCAAGGTACCAAATAATAAACGAATATACTTTCTTTTTTATTTTCAGTATGTACTTATGTACTGCTTACACTTTTTATGTTTGCATTAAAAACGCATGTCGTTTATTGCGATTTATCACTACAAGAAGACACTCCAGCTAAGCTAACTGCGGCTTTGACCAATGCTGTTCGTACAAATTTTAATCGTATAATCTCTCCGGCTTTGATACAAGATAGTCTTATAGTAGCATCCCTTGGCGGCACAGATGGAAGCAAAACACAAAAAGAGTTACAACTTGCTTCACAAGTTTCTGGTTCGAAGGATAAGTTGGCAAGAGAACTCCGAAAACTTTCAGCAGCAGCCAATCTGAAAAATTTTTTCTATGTGAACAACCGTTTTCAACTTGATAAAACATTTAAACGACGGATAAGCAAATTTCCTTCTCAATCCGTCAAGTTTAGTGAAAGTGAGAAGATTGCAAGAAGAATTAATAATTTAGTAGCATCGCGAACAAGTAATCAATTGACAAAGGAAAGTGTTATTGTAAGACACGAGCGAACCGATATCGATACCACAATGATTGCATTAAATTTAATCAATTTCTCAGCTAATTGGTCCATTCCAGTCTTAGTAAAAAATAGTGAGAAGTATCCCAATTCTATATATGCATATGGTAAGTTCTTGTATGGTAGAGTGGAAAAATTGAACGTTACGGCAGCAGTCTTGCCTTTCAAACGACGCAAGGCCCGTATGTTACTACTCTTTTCTGATGAAAGCACGAAATTGATGCCTTTAGAAAAAAGATTATTGAATGTCGATGTTACAAAAATTCCTTCAGTGCTGAGCTATCAACGAACTGGTTTATATGTGCCCAGCATTAGATTTCAGACTGTGTACTCATTGTTTGCCGGAACATTGCAAAAGGTAAAATAGTAAATAAAATTTGAAAATATATAAAAAATTTTTAATTTTTTTATTTAATATTAGTTGAAAATTAAAGAGGCTCTTGAGGGTAATGCTACATTTGATGGATTCAGTCGGAAGCAAGAAAGCTTTCTAAGGTATTTTGATCAATTTTCATCTATCAGAGTTGACTTGAATGGAGTTCATTTTGCGTCAGCGACAAGTAAGTAACTAAAGAATATCTTTCTTTTAAATCTAATTAGACTTTAAAATTGTTATAAAAAAATGCGGTTTCGACCAGCAATTAAAATGTTTACTGGAATTAAAAAAAAAAAACAAAAAAGAAATTAATGAAATGAAATATCAGAAACTACCCAGCGACTAAGTATGAAACTGCAACCTAGATTGAGTATGAGACCTCTGCTTGTACGCTGGTATTCCAAACTAAAAGGTTCTTCTGTGTGGGAACAAAGAAAATGTAAATGTTTTTGCACTTCGTCTGGATTTCATTTGCAGTTATTTTATGCAATACATATCTGATTCAAATTTCGATTTGAAAAATTTGGTAAAAATATTGACCGAATCTTTCAATGAAACACCGCAAAATGACATTCTGGACGGAATTGAGGAGTACATATTTATGGTTTGAAATAAGAAAATGATAAGCGGTTTACGGCATTCTTTTAAGCAAATAACAGTTGATTAAAAATAATGTACCATGAGATCGGCAGTAACATAATATTTGAGGCGTTTCAGCTAGAAAGTGGAAAATGTAGCGTGGTTGAGTTGTATGTTGCACTCTACAACTCATCACAACACAGCATTAATTAGAAGAGAGCTTTGAGTCCGCACATTAATCTCTCTTTTAAAGATTGTCGTGGGACAATGAACGGACTGACCAAAATTGATTACTCAAGCTACTCACTTACTATTACTATGCATTTCTTTCTTCTAGAGAAGGTGTTTTGATGTTGCACAGGCTAAAATTCTAAGCCTACATATTTCAACATAATGTTGCAATCTGAAATGTTGCTGAATGCGAAGAGCGCACTATATGCAAACATTTGAGAATGTCAAGGTTGTTGGTAACTACTAAGCAGATTGAGAGTAAAAAAAAAATGTATATTCATGATGCTAAGCATAGTTGACATCATGATGCTGTATGGATATTGCTGATCAGCATATGTTTCCACATATTATCAATAATATCCAGCAGATACATTGCTGCTGTCAACCATGAATGCTGCCATTAATGCAATTTTATTTTTTCAATACAAAATGTTTAACTTTAAAATTTAGACTTTTCAAAACTAATTTACAAACGTTAAGCAGAATCGCATATTAATTCTTTTTTCTTTTAACGATTTATGGTTTTACGACAGTAAATATATGTGTATATAGTTGTTTATAAACATTATATTAATATGTGAAAAGAACACTTACATATTTTTGATGACGATCTTGACATGTCAGGAGGCCTTTTTATATGTACGTAATTTGTGCTAAAGAAATTAATAATTAAGTATTTACTGTACGTAATTCATTTATATGTTGAATTCAATTATTTCAAAAATTTTAAATACAAACTGCAAATTGTTTTAATTTATCAATCTAAAATCAAAACTTTCAAAATTGTAAAAATTAGTTTTATGCATTAGCATGTATCCACGTTGAAACTATTCCAACCGTAACCTTGGATATAGTCTTGAAGGTAACCTTGATGATCTTGAATTTTTCAATGATGATGTAACAGATATCTTTCTAGCATTCTCGTTTATAAATTCGCTATGAGATTAAATAAAAAGAGGAGCAAATTCTGCTTCCTATAATTAAAATAAAAAAAACCTCATGAATCCATATTTCTAAGTATATTTTTCCTGAATTTTTACCTCTTTTTCTTTTTTAACTTGCACTTCGATAGTTAAATTTTAAATGTTCCTTATGTTTTATGATGCTTTATATACTTATATTATATAAGTTAATTTTAAAGTTCTCGTGTTCAAATTATAAATTAATGCCGCACTTATATTTTTTATTTAAACTAAATTTTACTCGCACAGCGAAACACCACTTCTCGGCAACCAGCATTAAGAAAAGAAAAAAACTTATGCTTGGATATCAGCATATATACAGATTATCTTTTAATAACTGTATTCCACTACCTCTTTTCGAAGATCATGTTGAGGTTAAAAAGTAATTTTATTATACATACTGATCTTTAGAATATTTTGCCTGTACTTATGCATGGGCCTATTTCATAAACACTATAAAAAAAATCTAAAAATATTTTAATAATGTGTACTAAATTTTCAAATTTTCGTGAGACTGGAACTTAATAAATTAAATTATTTAATTTTTTTTTTTTTTTTACACTGAAAGAAAAATTTTTTTATTTTTTAAAATGAATATTTATCAAAAACCTTGAAAATAATGACTCTACAAAAACCGGTACTGTTTTAGTTTTGTCGGGTCAATTTTAAATTCTTTTATAAGAAAGAAAGAATAAGAAGAAAACTTAATCACATATTCGAATTCCCCGATCGATTATTGCCCAAAAACCATACCCACTTTGTTGGAAAATTTGATAACCTCTGTGACTTGCACCATTTTTTAAATCAATATTTTTGAAAATGGGTTGTTTGCTTAAAACAGAGGGCGCTTATCCAGTTTTCAATATTAATCTTTATCCTAGTAATGGGATATGGCATATAAGGCTGTTGTAATCCGCTGACACGTCATAAAAAATCAAAAAGTTTTTATTTTGAATCGCCTTTTCGTTGAAGAATAGTATACAATTTTCTATACATACATATGTGCAAATCCGCAGGCATTAGCCTTTTAGCTGGCCTCGTTTTTAATTTTTTTTTTTATGGAGCACACTCTTCAACCATGGTTTTTCTTGTAACTAAGGCTGTCTTGAATTAATATTCAAGGTTAATCAATAAAAATTCAGATAGATATTTTTTTATTTACTGAAATGCAATTTTAGCTATGTCTCTCTTTAAATTTTAATTGTTTCTCCTTGAATATTAACTCAAGATAGTCTTGTTTTTTCGAAAAAACCTTGTTTTTTGAAATTTTAAATATTTAGGCGTAACTTCATAAAGTGATTTTGACCACTTGATAGGAAATATATATCTTAATTTAAACAATTTATCCTAATATGATAACCAATTTTTAATTAATATTCTTATGTAGATAAATTTTTATGATTTCTATTTAATTTTACAGATGCACAATATGAATTAATCACTGCTTATGACAAACTATCAGCACGACCAGATCTGGAAGGCTTTATTTATGCAACTTCCTTAGGAAAAGAGTTAAAAGTTGGCAAAACCCCATACTTCTTTTACATTATCGAGGGTAATAATGTTTTGGCAGCAGGAAGTTCATATAACGGACACTAACATTTAACTTTGATGAAACCTGATGAAAACGTTTACGAACATATGATCTTTCAAAAACGGTCAAACTCTGTCCAAAATTCGTATAAGGCAAAACTTTCTGTAACTATTAAACTCTTTCAAACTAACAGCGCACATATGCTGAAAAGTCATTAAGTTTTGAAAAATTAAGACCAAAATTTTGCCTAAATCTTTTTCCAATTTATGTGATGAGCGAAAAGACAATTTCCGATCAGCTTCTCAGATGCCACAGATACTTTTGCCAAAACAATTTTTGAACAGACATTTGATGGTATATACTATTAAGAAAATTCAATATTTTAGTATTTCGACAAACAATAACAGAGTACTGAGGTGGCTTATAGTCTTTTTGGGCTGTATTACGCGATTTTTTTTGGCTCGTTTTCAGTAGAGAAAATTATTTTCTGTTATTAAAATTTTGTATGTAAATTAAAAAGTAACAATAAATAGCTTGAAGACAGAGCTGTGCAAGAATCATTTCTATAGGAATAAAGTTTATCAACTTTGATAAGCTTTAATCTCATTCCGAAGAATTGGAATTCTGTATCAGCGGTTTTAAGTCGAAGAAAAAATGGATTGATTGCTTTTTTCGAAGTTTTTCAAAAACTTTAAATTGCTAGCAGCTTAAATTTTGAATTGAATTTTCAATTATACGCAAATTAAATTGATTCCTTTGTCCACTTTATTTCAGTAATCGAAATTTTATATTGAATTCCATTTGACATGATGTATAATTCTTACGAACTTTTTCTAAAAGTCGATTTTAAATTCCACTTCCTTCGAATGCAATTAAAATTTTTTATATTTCAAATCTTGACTCATAGAAACAAAAAAGGAACTAATTATTTTTAACTGTCATGAAATTGAAAAATCGTTTCTGAATTTCAATTCCAATGCTAAGACTTAAAATTTTTAAATTCTAAACAGTGATTCCTGAAATCGAATCAATTGAAATTTAAATTTTGATCATAAAAAAAGAATTTACGTTGAGGACTTTCGTTATCATTAGCGCATATTTATAATATGATCTTCGAAGCATTCAGTCTTTGACTTAATTTTTTTTATAAAGACTCTACTGAGCCCGATATATCCTTTGTCATATAAGTCGAGATATTAGAGTGTAAGATTTTGTTATGTAAAATATTGTTTTATAAAAGTTCCGTTATATTATAGTGAAATAAATTGATTTTCTGCAACAACAAGTGATGTTTTTCTTATACCAACCTAACTTTTTTTTGTAATATATTTTAGCTGTATTCTGTTTCAAGGTAATGGTATATTGTTCTTCGAGTGTTATACGAAAACGGGACAACCATAAAATACTGACTTATAATGTTTTCTTTTTAATCTCATCAAAATTAGCGGTATTTGAAGATTGTGTACTTCTTGCTTAAATCATTTATTTTATTAATATCTCTCGTCTGACAGAAACTTTGCTTAGTTATAGACTGTACAATCTCTTATAAAAACACACACTTAATTTGATAAGTGTACCTTAGAAATTTTTATTATCTAACTTATTATCTAATTTTGTTTTGGTAATTAATACCTTATATCTACATTTCCACCAAAAATATCCGTTTAGCCAGCCACGTTTTTAATTTTTTTTTTTTTGTGCACACTCTTCAACCATGGTTTTTCTTGAATCCAAGACTAACTTGAATTAATATTTAAGGTGGAACAATTGAAATTCAAGGGCCTATTTTTTAATGCAACTTTATATGTAACTTTTCATGGTTTTTATACCTTAAATGTAATTTTAACTATGTATGTCTCCCTTTGAATTTTAATTGTTCCTCCTTGCATACTTATTCAAGAAAAACGATGTTTGAAGGGTATGCTCCAAGAAAAAAAAAAAATTGAAATTGTCATCTTAGCCCGGCCATGGTTTCGATTGATTTTTTTTCTTTTTGGTAGGTATGATTATATTTAATGTAAGAACAAACCCACCCCAATTAAGAAATACTGATATTAAAACGTGAGTATAAGATCCTATAATCCTACTCATAAAATTGGAAAAAGAACCGAATATTCACTCTTGTTCTATTTAAACATTGCCGGAATATATATTTTTTTAAATTTATTCTGATATATTTTTCGAAAAAACGTCAAGAGAAGTCAAAAGGCCAATATATATTACAAGATAAAGCTTTGTATGTATGTATATCAACCGAAAAATAAAATTGTGTGATCCTTACATGGAACTTTTTGATAATAGTTTCCATGTTTTTAGAAGAGACAGACACTTGGAAGATCTTTCTTCTGTTGGTGGAGGCGTCTTAATAGCTATAAAAAATCATTTAACCAGTTCATTAGTTGAAATTGCCTGTGCATCTAATATTGAACTGTTATGTGTTAAGGTTACACATTGTAACTCTAATTTATACATTCTTAACACTTATGTTCCTCCAAATAGTAGCGCAGATGTCTACGAATGTCTTTCGATGGCCGTAGAATATATTATTAATGAACTAGACCAGCGGTGGGCACAAAAATATAACCAAAGAGGAAAACAACAACATCAAGCAACAACAAACGAAATTTTAAAGTTTTTTTTACTTTCATTTCCAAAATTGCCATTAGCACAAAAAAAAAAAACAAATTACACTACAAACAAAAACAATTGCTACATTCGTCAAGACACAATGCGGCGCCGTCATTTATGCCTTTGTGTTTTGTTTTTGTTTTCATTTGAATTCAAGTCAACGCTGTGCCTCGATTGAAATTCTGCGAATTTTGTGCCTCGATAGCGTTGAAATTCTGCGAATTTTGTGCCTCGATAGCGTTGAAATTCTGGGAATTTTTTTTCGCTTGGTTGTGCGTCGAATAACGGTTAGAGCAATGTGAGGAAATTGATGCACTAAGTGCCCTTCCCTGAACTAGACACTAATGACGACATTTTGTTGTTAGGTGACTTTAATCTGCCTGACCTAAAATGGACTCCTTCGGACGATGGTACATATTTTTATGCATCTTGTCCAAAAACTCGACAACAACAAATTTTTGTTGACGAAATACTTTCAAATTTACAACAAGTAAGTTGTATAACTAACTGCCATGGACGACAACTTGACTTAGTCTTGGCTACAAATAGTAGCAATATTGTTGTAAGAAATGCTATCCATGCTCTGTCTACGGTAGATTCCTATCATCCACCTTTGAGTTTTGTGTACCAATCTGACAATGAAAATTTGACTAATGCATGTTCATCCATTAATATTTACGAATTCAATTTTAAGAAAGCTGACTTTTTAAAATTGAATGAAAATTTAAGAAATAAATTAGACGACTTACTTACTTTTTTTAATAACAATACATTTGATGATTGCATTAAATTTTTCTATGGTGAACTTTTTTCTGCCATAGCATTGTCGGTTCCATATACAAGGAGGTACGTTAATAATTCCTCGTACCACTGGTATACAAAGGATTTGAAAAAAGTTTGCAATGGCCTTAATAGGACATGGAATAAATACGTTTGTAGCCAGGACCGTAATGACCTTGTTGCTTATCAGCGACTGTTTCTTGAATTTAAAGATATGTCAGCTTTGGTTTATTCTGAATATTTGAACAAAATTAGGCTGAATATTCTTCATGACCCCAAGAATTTTTGGGGTTTTATTAATTCTAAAAAAAAATCTGACGGGTTTCCATCTGAGTTTAAAACAGTTGACGGGCTCACTAGCGACCCACAAGTTATAGCCGGGTTGTTTGCTAATTTGTTTAATGAATCGTTTTCCCTGAAATCAACTATTTTGAATATATGGATAACGACCCTTTAGTTTCGGTTAATGAGATATCTTTCTCTCCTGATCTCATAGAGAAATATATTTCATCTGTTGATGATGACTTCAACTCCGGGCCGGATGGTATTCCTGCGACAGTTTTAGTAAACTGCAGCTCTGTGCTGAGTCAGCCCCTCAGTATTTTATTTAATAGATCAATTCAAGAAAGCTATTTTCCTAAATTTTGGAAAAATGCATACATTAGCCCCATTTTCAAGAAAGGGTGTAAAAATGATGTTTCAAACTACAGGCCCGTGGCTAAGTTATCATCAATAGCGAAAACTTTTGAACATATTATATACGATCAGGTTAAGGTGTGCTGTGGTGAAGTCATAACAACTCGTCAGCATGGTTTTGTTAATGGCAGATCTACAGTTTCTAACCTCCTTGATTTCACTTCTTTTACATTAAGCTCTTTAGACTCTGGTGGGCAAGTTGACTGCATCTACACTGACTTCAGTAAAGCATTTGACAAATTACCACATAATTTGATTTTGTTTAAGTTAAAGAAACTTGGATTTCCCTTAAGTTTTGTCAGCTGGATTGAATCTTATTTATCTGATCGCTCGTATCAAATAAAATTTAGGAGAGTGTTTTCCTCCCCATTTAGCGCGACATCAGGTGTTCCACAAGGAAGCCACCTGGGGCCGCTCCTGTTCATTTTAGCAATTAATGACGTTACACATGTTATTAAAAACTTCCATCTGTTAGTATATGCAGATGACATGAAAATTTACAGGAACGTAAAGGGGGTTGGTGACACTATTCCACTTCAGTCTGACTTGAAATCCTTTGAAGTTTGGTGTTCTAAGAATAACTTACATCTTAATCCTGATAAATGCCAAGCTATAATTTTTACCAGGAAGAAAACTATTGCGGAATTTGATTATAAATTAAAAGATAAAAATATTTGTCGTGTCGATGTAGTCAAAGACCTAGGTATACATTTTGATACTAAGTTGACTTTTAATGAGCATATTAATCAAATTTGTAAAAAATCCTCATCTCTGCTTGGCTTTATTAAGAGGTGGTCAAAAGAATTTAATAGCCCTTTAGTAACGGTGACTTTATATAATACAATAGTGCGCCCTCACTTAGAGTACGCTAGCCAAGTATGGTCACCATTTTATAATATTCATATAAATAGAATTGAAAGAATTCAAAAAAATTTTATTCGTTTTGCTCTCAATGGCTTAAATTGGATTGACCCTTTAAGCCTTCCTCCTTATGAGGATCGTTTAAAGTTATTACATATGCAGTCTTTGAGCTCGAGTAGAAATATTGCGGATATACTTTATCTGCATCAACTTGTAACTGGGTCTCTTGCTGCATCCAATGTTATATTATGCATGTAAGATGGCGGCATTTCCGACATTCTTTATATGTATATGGGCCAAAAAACACACGACAACGCCACCTAAAAAAAGTTTTGGTTCCGATTTGGCTGAAATTTGACATTATTGTAGAATCGATGTCTAGCAATAAGTGCTTTAGGATTTTGCCCTAATATTATTTGCTGTTCAGATACGCGGTTATGAAATTCACGATTTTCTTACTTTTCCAGAATAAGTTTTTTTTTCGAAAATTCATAGCATACAGCAAACTTTATCAATTAATAATTAGTACACATACATTTTAAGGTTTTCACTTGTACTTTTTAAAAAAAAATACTGATTTTGAAAAAAAAAAAAAATAATTTTTCGCAAAAATTTTGCGAATTGAAAAATATTTTTGCATTTTTTTTTTTTAAAACCCATATTTTAAAAAATTATTTATATTTTTTTTTAAATTTAAAAAAAAATTAAAGAGCTAAAATTTTGTAAATTGAAATGAATTTTTGGATTTTTTTTGAAAAATTAATTTCTGAATATTTTTTTGTTTTTACATTTTTAGGTTTTTACTTGCACTTTTCAAAAAAAAGTAAGAAAACTCCTCAACGCTCCGTCGAAACGATCAGAAAGTTATAAGTTCCCTGTATCACCCCAAAAAAATGTTCCCCAATTTTCGATAATTTGCACGCTTTATTTACAACTTTGTTTAAATATGTGCATTAGAGCGGATTAAATTGTATGAAGAAAGATTTTTTAGTGCGAAAAGTCAATTTTTCTGAAAGTTCGTCAAATTTTAAACAAAAACGTCCACTACACCATATGGCTATAATGAATTTCGAGCCCGCGAGTTTATATTTGAGGTAGTTAAAACTATTCAAACTACTTTTAGTGCCATCTTATGGCAGTTTTCAGTTTTTCATTCTCTTTCTCATCACGTAAGCAATGAAATGACGTTTTTCTCATTCAATTCGATCCATTAGTTCCGGAGTTATCAGAGTTTAAACAAGACTGTGGAACAACTCATGGCTTCTGTTTGCCATATAGTCTAAGATCCGACGATGCATCGACCTTCACCCTTCTGCTAACCAAATGAAACTTATTTTTTATTAAATTTCGAATATAGACGAACACATCCAGGAACACTTGCCTATTAAAATATGGTCATGGCTATTTTTAATTAAAACGGTTTTAATTAACTTTTTTTCGAACCGAAGGCTTGAAGCATAAAGAATATGCCTAGGTAGTATTGCCTACTGGCAGCAGGTATAAACAGGCAAGTAAATATAGGTAACTGCACTGATCTGCGATGGTATAGTATTGCCTGCAATAAAGCGGTTAATTAAAATTGCCATGACCATATTTCAATAGGCAAGTGTTCCTGGATGTGTTCGTCTATATTCGAAATTTAATAAAAAATAATTTTCATTCGGTAAGCAGATGGGTGAAGGTCGTCGGATCTTGACTATAATGTTTTATGAAAATTTAAATGTTAAAAAATGAAGCTCGCTCGCAAGGATGAGTTCTTCAACAGTTTTTCTTAAACTTGAATAACTCCGAAACTAATGGATCGATTTGAATGAGGAAAACGTAATTTTATTGCTTACGAGTTGAGAAAGAAAAACAAAAACTTCAAAGTAATGTAAACTACCATCAGATATGGAGGTGACTCTATACTAACAATAAGTACCGAGAAGAATGTAGGCTGAATTGGTAAATAGTGCCTGCACGGGCAGTGCCGTGAGTCCAGTTAGCTATTGCTATTTCTTGCATTTCTATTTTTAAAATTAATTAATGCATTTGAAGTTACGTAGGTATATTTGTAAAAAATCTGTTACGCTTTGTTACAATTTAATTTTTTTCACTGTTTTTGCATATTTTTCATGCCAAATATTTGATATAAAGGCTCATCAGTACGTACAATCTTTGTAGTTTAGTATCTCAAGTGATTGTCGAAGCAAATAGTGTTCTTTACTAATAGTTTAAAAGTTCTGTTCAGTAATTATTGATAATAATGCAATTCCACAATTTTGAAGGTAAGTAACAAAGATCTTTAAATAAAAATAGTTCTTGAAACATTTTTAAAAACAAAATTTGAGCTTTATCATGATAATATCCTTGGTATTTATACCGACCTACAGACTTTAAATTTAGAAAAGTTATATAGCGTCTACACTATATTACCGATTTTAGCAATTGAAAATTATTTTTTTTTTTTTCATTATTTGCGACATTAAAACTAGGATATTTTAGTAACGTAGCTCTTATTGCATTCGAGAAACTCAAAAATCAATTTACAGAGGCCGATTTATTATCTTAAGAAATCTGTTATACTTATTTCTAATATTTATAATATGATTTAATTGATCTTATCTAATGTAGGTATAAAAACATCTAAAACCAAAAAAATGTGGGATCAATATACGCTATAAAACTACGCCTCAGACAACTTTTTAGATCACTGACTCCATTTGTTTCCAAGATATATGATTCTGTTACTTGAAAAACAAACTTAAGTATATTTTGTACGTTTGATTAGGAAAACGAATAAATTTTCTAAAGAGTGAATGTTTAAATTTTGTTCTTATTAACTTGTTGATCTTGTTTTCTCCTCTTTTGGTGCTGGGTACAATGGACGCACTGTCTGGGTATCGAGCTAAATTTTCTACTTGCCACGCCCATTCCCTACCAAAACTAGAACTAAAATTAGGGCTACCAGATGGCATACTTTAGTAGCAAATGTGCTACTTTTGCAAGGCTTTGCTACTTTGCTACTTTTCACTTGAAATGTACTACTTTAGGATGGTTTTGCTACATTCGATGTTTGCATTGTAAAAAAAGGTATTTAAAAAAATATTGTTTTAATTTTGCTGTAGTTTTTCGTAAGAAACGAAGACCTTTTTTTTTTTTTTGGTTTTCATTCGAAACTTAAAATTTTTTGACATACACTACTTTTGTAGGCAGGTCATCTGTTAGCCCTAACCAAAATATATATATATATTCTTCGTGTGCAGAAACTACTTTTTGTAAAGCGTCAATAATCAATAAATTAAGGGCCTTCCCGACACTAAATTTGTTTTTGGAAAATCTAGTTATATTTAGTTTTTCGGTAATGCATTTTTTTAAGTCAATGTGTGTGGTCAAAATTCGATGACTTTTTTTTTTTTGCTCGGTTAAAAATTTCCTTCAATTAATGGCTTCTTCCGAAAAATCCTCCACGAAACGGCTTTTTTCAAAAATTTTTAATTTCTACAAGGCCTGCGGCTTTGGCATGCAATTAACGACCTGGCCGGCTGGATTAAAACTAAAAAAATCAAAGTAAGTCGATGTTTGCTTAAACTTTTTCAGTGTTTGATATTTCGCGATTTCTGCTATTTTCTTTTAAGGAAGTAACTCCAAGCAATACATGCGTATAAAAGATTTCATATTTTTAAAAGAGTTCTGCTAAATAGATGGCGTCTGGAAGTCCTCTCGTCACAATGGTTTACATATAAGTATGTATGTTTAAGAATGTACTCGTTATGTCTCGTCAAGTCTATTTAGGTTTAGGCTTCACAACGATATAATAGGAATGTTTTCATATTAGTGGTATTCATCTAAAAGCCCAAGTTTACCATTTGTGCAAATAGACAGTTTTACGCAATGTGCTTCATGAACGCCCCTTCGAATATTTTGTGCAATTTGTGACAGTTGATGAGCATGTCAAATTGTAATTGGCAAAATATAAAAGTTAAATTGCCGAGAGAAAGCGAAAAACATAAATTAGTTAATTAAAATACTTGAAGAAATCGCTGTAGTCAATTCATCAATACTGCAATTCTTCGGGGAAACACGATGGTAAGAGCTTTATTGAGTTGCACAATTAGCAGTGCAAGTTTGCGCTACCAAATTGTCGCTCAAACTTTTCTAGTGGTTTGAGAAGAAGTTGAAGTAGGCTTTACTTCTCCTTAACTTTGATATTTTTAGACTAAATAGTAGGCTCTCCACTTTAAAGAACACTTCTTCCTTTATGCGATGTAATCACACCTAGAAAGGTGAGTTTCTCTTTCTTATTATGTGAAATGTCGTAAAAGAGCCTGTGAGCTCCTCTTTGACAAATTTTTAAGTAAAGAGGTCAATATTTATGAGGTATAATATTTCTCTCAAGGTACCAAATAATAAACGAATATACTTTCTTTTTTATTTTCAGTATGTACTTATGTACTGCTTACACTTTTTATGTTTGCATTAAAAACGCATGTCGTTTATTGCGATTTATCACTACAAGAAGACACTCCAGCTAAGCTAACTGCGGCTTTGACCAATGCTGTTCGTACAAATTTTAATCGTATAATCTCTCCGGCTTTGATACAAGATAGTCTTATAGTAGCATCCCTTGGCGGCACAGATGGAAGCAAAACACAAAAAGAGTTACAACTTGCTTCACAAGTTTCTGGTTCGAAGGATAAGTTGGCAAGAGAACTCCGAAAACTTTCAGCAACAGCCAATCTGAAAAATTTTTTCTATGTGAACAACCGTTTTCAACTTGATAAAACATTTCAACGACGGATAAGCAAATTTCCTTCTCAATCCGTCAAGTTTAGTGAAAGTGACAAGATTGCAAGAAGAATTAATAATTTAGTAGCATCGCGAACAAGTAATCAATTGACAAAGGAAAGTGTTATTGTAAGACACGAGCGAACCGATATCGATACCACAATGATTGCATTAAATTTAATCAATTTCTCAGCTAATTGGTCCATTCCAGTCTTAGTAAAAAATAGTGAGAAGTATCCCAATTCTATATATGCATATGGTAAGTTCTTGTATGGTAGAGTGGAAGAATTGAACGTTACGGCAGCAGTCTTGCCTTTCAAACGACGCAAGGCCCGTATGTTACTACTCTTTTCTGATGAAAGCACGGAATTGATGCCTTTAGAAAAAAGATTATTGAATGTCGATGTTACAAAAATTCCTTCAGTGCTGAGCTATCAACGAACTGGTTTAAATGTGCCCAGCTTTAGATTTCAGACTGTGTACTCATTGTTTGCCGGAACATTGCAAAAGGTAAAATAGTAAATAAAATTTGAAAATATATAAAAAATTTTTAATTTTTTTATATAATATTAGTTGAAAATTAAAGAGGCTCTTGAGGGTAATGCTACATTTGATGGATTCAGTCGGAAGCAAGAAAGCTTTCTAAGGTATTTTGATCAATTTTCATCTATCAGAGTTGACTTGAATGGAGTTCATTTTGCGTCAGCGACAAGTAAGTAACTAAAGAATATTTTATAGTTTTTGTTGCCGTGTCTTTTAAATCTAATTAGACTTTAAAATTGTTATAAAAAAAAATGAGGTTTCGACCAGCAATTAAAATGTTTACTGGAATTAAAAAAAAAAAAATTAATGAAATGAAATATCAGAAACTACCCAGCGAATAAGTATGATACTGCAACCTAGATTGAGTATGAGACCTCTGCTTGTACGCTGGTATTCCAAACTAAAAGGTTCTTCTGTGTGGGGACAAAGCAAATGTAAATGTTTTTGCACTTCGTCTGGATTTCATTTGCAGTTATTTTATGGAATATCAGATTCAATGTTCGATTTGAAAAATTTGGTAAAAATATTGACCGAATCATTCAATGAAACACCGCAAAATGACATTCTGGACGGAATGGAAGAGTATACGTTTTTTTTTTGAGCATATAAAATTCGAAAATAATTTAGGATTGCACTTAATGCCTTTTTCAAAACGCAGCATAAATTAAATAAAAAAAAACTAGTTTAGAAAATCAAAATCCTTATGTTATTGATGAAATTTAAGTCAATCACTGTTCTTCAGCTTCAAAAGATAGTCTGTGAACTATTTTCGGTACAAATGGAATAATATTTAATTTTTTTTTGAAAAATTTGCCTTAATTCATTTGCGACCGAGAAAATTTTTTTTATCGAAAATCAAATTGCTTTCATTGGCTCTGTTTGATTATTTATAGCTTACAAAGGCAATAAGATACTTAATAAAATGCAAAACAAGCTTCTATATTCCTCTGCGTCACTCTAGTTTCATTTCGTTCTTTATCCTGTAGAAGATGGTCAAATAATCGACCAGTTAGTGTAACTGGCTATAAAAAAAAAAATCATGTTTGCAGTTCACATGTGTTAGAAATAAGACCATTATTGAACTTAACTCACTACAACCATAGTTTGAACACAAATACTATTACTTAAATCCAAACCGAATGGGCTTACCACCCAGAAATTATTTTACAAGAATGGCTCCCAGAGTATGTCACCATTTGTTTGTCAAAGAAAGATGCTTACTAAGTAAATACTTCGAATGGCAAATATTGCTAATCTAATCTGATCTAATGGTGGACAAATTTTTGAGTCCTGATCAAGTTTATTACTATCGCTGAGATGAAAATAATTCTTGTTTTGCTTGAACTTTGATCAAGACGTTGCCTGTTTAACTGATCTACTTACCTAAATTTGGTTGAGTAGACCAATAAGCATTAATATTTGCAACTTCGATTGTAGTAGAATTCTCAAAAATTATTCCGTGACATTATTTTGAAGTGCATACATTAAAATTAATGAAGCCAACTAAAAGTTGCATTATTTCATCATCAAAATAAGTTTACAAATCTCATCCAGCGACTTGTTACCTTTAGAGATACTTTTTAAGTAAAATTGCACAGGATGATTTCTAAACTTATTTATTTGGCTTAGCACTGTATCAATATTTATTGTAAAACTTTCATTAAATTCACGTGCGTATGTAATTTTTACTGGCTTTCTCCATTTTGGTTTACCAATATCAGAGACCGATGTGTATACTTCTGGACCTGGATTGTTGTTTTTTTTTTTCGAAAATGCTTGGAATTCTTCTTCGACACTCACAATGGAATGAAACTCATCTTCTAAAGTATATATATTCAGTAAAAACATTGATATTTTGTTCATCGGCTATACTTTTATCATTGATTGATTCTTCATCACATATTTCTTTCACTTTGCAAGGGAAATATAAAAAATATTTGATACATTCAGTTCTTTTGTCTTTTGCATCTTCATCTCTCAATGATTCAAGAATCGATTGGACTTCAAAGATTGTTAAACATTTATGGTGCTACATTTTATTATGCAAAGCTGTGTACATTGCCTTTTTTCATAACTTCGGGAGGTGATGTCCAATGCTTAAAAATGTTACATTGTAGAGGGCTTAATTGAAACTACATTCTTCACATCCTTTATGTCCGAAGTAATATTTCTTAAGTTCGTACCCCCTTAAGCCCATTTCGGACTGCTCATAGAAACGCCCATATGTTAGATAAAATTTTTTTGAAGTGAAAACTTCTTATGGCACGTTGTGCACCTCCGTAAGAAAACATTCGCGGCTGAGGAAAAAAGTACAAACTCGCGACACCGACCGTCATCGGGATTCCCCGTCATGATCATTCATGATAGCAAAATTTGAATATTCCATTGTTTCTCTTAAATAAATATTCCAAGTGGAAGACAAAAAGCAAAGCAGACACACTAACCGACACATTCCATTCTCATTCAACGATTGTTATGCTTACATGTTGGTTTCTTTCAAATTCCGCGTTGTTGCGTTGACAAATTGAGAATGAGAGCGAGAGTAAAATTTGAATACATATTCCGTTTTTGTCTTCCATTGCATTGCCATATAAAATGAAAACGCACACATACCAACTAACACACTAACTTGCCATTAAACGATTTGTTATGTTTGCATACTTCTTTCTACGTGTGAAATTAAATTTTTGTTTCAAGTTTTCACTTCTGTCGGCACTCCCGGAGTGCAATCCGCCGGTTTTTTTTTTGTACCTCACTGATTAACTGAGATATGGTTTAGGTAGTTAAATGCCCAACAGCCAGATATATATGTCTGTTTTAAAAAATAAAACTTGTGCTGCAATGTGCCCGACTTGTGCTATGATGTGCCATATTTCAAAAAAAAATCTTTCGTGTGATGTGAATTCATCAAATTTTTCACAAAAAATGTTAACTGCAAATTCCTCATTTTCAGCTTGGCAATCCTGAACTTCACAAATAGTTTTGTATGATTGATAGTTTTTTGTAAGTTTCATATAGCAAAAGTTGAAATATTTTTTTTTGCGATATGGCACATCATAGCACAAGTCGAGCACATTGCAGCACATCATCAAATGTTTGAAAAATAGAAAAATTCTATGCTAACGTCACTTGCTCATAAAAGTTGAAATTCTAGGAATAATTTCATATCCTTTGCGGCACATGGCAGCACATCCTGAGCACATTAGAGCACAGGGTTTCTTTTTTATAAATATGAAAATTGCTGGACCAACTTCACTTTAATAAATTAATCTATATAAATAAAATGATAGCCGTTTTCGATGAACGGGATTCACGCAAAATCTACTGAATCAATTTCGATCAAGTTTTTTTAGTTATCTTTCTTTGGCGCTTGGTCTTTACATAGAATTAAAGATATCACGATATTCATCTTAAATATCAAAATATCAAAGTTTTAAAATTTCTACAAAGAATTAATTTCACACATAGAAAGCAGCATGTAAGCCTAACAAATTGTTTAATAGCAATTCAGTGGGTTATTAAGGGTGTGTGCGTTTTATTTTTATATGACAATGCAATGGAACACAAAAAACGGAATTTTACTCTCGCTCTCATTCTCAATTTGTCAACACAACAACGCGGAATTTGTGAACAATGAAGAATGAAAAAAAATTGCAGTAGGTTCACACATAGAAAACCCACATGCTACATGGCTTGACAACAGGTGTGACTGTCAATATTGATTAAAGTTAACATTATCGAGCATGTCATCAAACATCAATTGCAGAACAATTTATGAGCGTCCACATCGAAGTAAACTGCATGAAATCCTATTTAAAATGAAAAATGTTCACTAGGCTTGATAGTCAGTTCACACAGGTTGTATGGTTGGTCACTGCTAGCAGAAAAATCAACAATTTTTGAAATCCATCCAACATGTGTGTCAAGCGGTTGTTCCTAGAGCTTACTTTATCGAACATTGATGTTGTCAAGCCATGTTGGACAGCATGTGTGATAATGTGAACTTGGTTAATTGAATGTGTTAGTTAGTGTGTGTGCTTTGGATTTTGTCTTTCACATGGCAATGCAATGGAGTATTTATGGAAGAGAAATCAACAAGAACTCTAGATCTGTGAAGAAGAATCCAAAATTGACTGTAGTTCTATTTAAAAAAATTAAATTGTTTGCATTCGCAGAAATGCGGGCATCTGCTAGTTTGTTTATAAAAGTCGAATCCTACGAATAATTTTTTTTTAATACGACACGTAAAAGCACATGTTGGGCACATTGCAGTACAAGTTTTATTTTTTTAAAAATCAAAAAATTCTTGGCCAACTTCACAGACATCAAAAATATGTTCTAAAAATGCTTGTTTTTGGGAATATGACAAATATTTGTTATATATTTTGAATTCAATTTTTATTGATATTTATGTACATACCATATATCATTTGAGCTTTAAATATATTTTGTTTTTGGGACAAACACCAAGATGGCAGTCTTCGAAGGAAGTGACATGCAAATTCATGTTTCATTTCAAGCATCCAGATTTTATTTTCCCACCGACAGCACTACTTCACTAACGTTCACTCGAAAATCAAAATAGGACATCAGCTGTTGCTCTTCACATTTCGCCAAAATGAAAATGAAATCATGCACCATCAATTGCATTGGTGAAAAGTGGCCAATACCATTTTTTCTATGGCCTGAAACCTTATTTAAATCTCAAAATTTTAACTTATTTGTATTTTGGAAACTTTTTTTTCCAAATTCCACCGATCAAGCGTTAGTACGCTATGCATTAGCAATGCAAAAATCAGACAAAATCGTTTATATTTATCCAATTGTCTATAACTTTTTTATAAGCCTATGAAAATACGATTTTCAAAAAAACCTTTTTTTTATAAAATTTAAATGTTTAGGGGTAACTTCATAAAGGGATTTCGACTACTTGATATGAATTATATTTCTTAATTTAAACAATTTAGCCTAATATGATAACAAATTTTTAATTAATATTCTTATGTAGATACATTTTTATGATTTATATTTAATTTTACAGATGCACAATATGAATTAATCACTGCTTATGAAAAAATCACACAGCAACCACATTTTTTGGATGCAGTTGCAGATAGACCTGAAGCAGGCAAATCTTCATACTTCTTTTACATTATCGAGGGTAATAATGTTTTGGCAGCAGGAAGTTCATATAACAGACGTTAACATTTAACTTTGATGAAACCTGATTGAAACGTTTACGAACATATGATCTTACAAAAACGGTCAAACTCTGTCCAAAATTCGTATAAGGCAAAACTTTCTGTAACTAATGAACTCTTTCAAACTAACAGCGCACATATGCTGAAAAGTCATTAAGTTTTGAAAAATTAAGATCAAACTTTTACCTAAATCTTTTTCCAATTTATGTGATGAGCGAAAAGACTATTTCCGATCAGCTTTTCAGTTGTCACTGATACTTTTGCCAAAACAATTTTTGAACAGACATTTGATTTTAGTCGGTCTTTATGTTAGTAACGTTTTTCACAATTTCAATTTTATGCATTTAAATTGCAAAAAACAAAAAGTTTTTTAAGTACATGTTCTAATTTAATGGTATGTACTTTTAAGAAAATTCAATATTTTAGTATTTCGACAAACAATAACAGGGTACTGAGGTGGCTTATAGTCTTTTTGGGCTGTATTACGTGAATTTTTTTGGCTAGTTTTCAGTAGAGAAAATTATTTTCTTTCATTGAAATTTTGTATTTAAATTAAAAAGTAACAATAAATAGCTTTTAGACAGAGCTGTGCAAGTATCATTTCTATAGGAATAAAGTTTATCAACTTTGATAAGCTTTATTCCCATTCCGAAGAATTGGAATTCTGTATCAGCGGTTTTAAGTCTAAGAAAAATGGATTGATTGCTTTTTTCGAAGTTTTTCAAAAACTTTAAATTAATTCCAAACAGCTTAAATTTTGAATTGAATTTTCAATTATACGCAAATCAAATTGATTCCTTTGTCCACTTTATTTCAGTAATCGAAATTTTATATTCAATTCCATTCGACATGATGTATAATTCTTACGAACTTTTTCTAAAAGTCGATTTTAAATTTCACTTGCTTCGAATGCAATTAAAATTTTTTATCTTTCAAGTCTTTACTCATAGAATCAAAAAAGAAACTAATTATTTCTAACTGTCAATGATATTGAAAAATCGTTTCAAAATTCCAATTCAAATACTAAGACTTAAAATTTTTAAATTCTAAACAGTGATTCCTGAAATCGAATCAATTGAAATTGAAATTTTGAGTATAAAAAAAAATTTGCGTTGATGACTTTCATTATCATTAGCGCATATTTTTAATATGATCTTCGAAGCATTCAGTCTTCAACTTAATCCTTTGTCATATATGTCGAGATATTAGAGTGTCAGATTTTGTTATGTTAAATATTGTTTTATCAAAGTTCCGTTATAATATAGTGAAATAAATTGATTTTCTGCAACAACAAGTGATGTTTTTCTTATACCAACCTAACTTTTTTATAGTAAATAAATTTTATTTTTAGACCATTGAATAAAATACTGACTTATAATGTTTTCTTTTTAATCTCATGAAAATTAGCGGTATTTGAAGATGGTGGACTTCTTGCTTAAGTCATTTATTTTATATTATAATATTATTTATTTTATAATTATAAAATCTCTCGTCTGACAGAAACTTTGCTTAGTCATAGACTGTACAATCTCTTATAAAACACACACTTATTTTGATAATTTTACCTTGAAAATTTTTATTATTTAACTTATTATCTCATTTTTTTTTTTTTGGTAATTAATACCTTATATCTGCATTTCCACTAAAAATATCCTTTTAGCTAGCCACGTTTTTAATATTTTTTTTTTTTGTGCACACTCTTTAACCATGGTTTTTCTTGAATCTAAAACTATCTTGAATTCATATTCAAGGTGGAATAATTAAAATTCAAGGTCCTATTTTTTAATGCAATTTTTCATGGTTTTTTTATACCTTAAATGCAATTTTAACTATGTATGTATCCCTTTGAATTTTAATTGTTCCTCCTTGAATATTAATGCAAGAAAAACTATGTTTGAAGTGTATGCTCCAAGAAAAAAAAAATTGAAACTGTCATCTTAGCCCGGCCATGGTTTCGATTGGTTTTTTTTGGTTGGTATGATTTTAAGTATTTAATATATGCAAAAAAAAACACTCCAATTAAGAACAAGTTCAGGTGTTATCTTCGGCCCGGCCGAAACTCACATACCCTACACTGAATAAGTCGAAGAAAATTTGAAATGTAAAAAAGGTCGAAAGAAGTTGAAAAATGTTGAAACAGTTGTTAAAGACTGAAAAGGTCGAAAAATTATTTAAGCCATTGAAGAAAGTTGAAAGAAATTCAGAATATCGAAAATATATGAGAAATACTTAAAAATGTCGATATAATATGAAAACGTTAAAAAAAGTTGAAAGAGTTCAAAATTGCTGAAAAACTCTTGAAAATAAAGAAAACAATGAAGAAAAATGAAAGAGGTTGAAAAAGTCAAACGAATACATATTGGATATATTAGAAAAAGTTAAAAGGTTGATAACGTCAAAAGAATATGGAAAATATTGAAAAAAATCGAATAAAAACTAAAAAATTTAAATGTGCCACGCCCACTTCTCCAATTCCGCCGACTTTTGGGTTACTAAATCATATTCGTCATTGACATCCATATGCCAAATCTTATCCCAATATAGGGCTACCAGATGGCATACTAAAGTAGCAAATGTGCTACTTTTGCAAGGCTTTGCTACTTTTCACCTGAAATGTACTACTTTTGGATGGTTTTGCTACTTTCGATGTTTGTATTGTAAAATAAAAGATATTTGAAATATTCTTTTAATTTTGCTGGGGTTTTTCGTAAAAAACGAGGACCTTTTTTTTCTTTTTTTGGTCATCAAAAAAAATTTTATGAGACTAAAAAAAATTTTGGTTTTCATTCGAAAATTGCAATTTTTTGACATAGACTACTTTTGTAGGCAGGTCATCTGGTAGCCCTAGCCCAATAGGTTGTATAATTTGCGATATATGCCGTAATTAGTCTTAAAATTTAGGGCAGTAACACACCCTCTGGTGTAATGTGGTCTGATTTTTATCCAAAAATAGCTTTTTATAAGCAACACTCTTGCACCAAAATTTTAGTATGATTGATCAAATATTTCGAAATATATGCCACTTAAGGTATTTTACTTGTATGGGGAGTGACACGCCCACTCGTGCCATTTCACTCACTTTTGATTCAGATTTACCTTATAGCAAGTAAACCACCTACATTAAATATCATACCAATTGCTGCAATAGTTCAATTAATATAGCGATTGCAACTTTATGGTAGCATAGGAGGTGCCACGCCCACTACTTAAATCTCGTCAATTCTCATTTAATTTCAAAGCCCATAGCAGCCGACACCTCTAAGACAAATTTTATGAAGATTTCTCTCATAGCACACCATCTATAACAGTAAACGGTTTTTGCTTGTATGGGAGGTGCCACGCCTACATGCTCCATTGCGTCAAGATTTTGCAAAAACATAACTTCTAGCAAGTTTATCTACCTTATTAAATTTCATAACGATTACGTTGTTAGTTCTTTTAATATAACGTTTATAAATACTGTGGGCTATGCCACGCCCTTCAACGAAATTTTTCAGTATAGTGGCAGAGCTTATGTTAATGATTGTTTTCAGTGACATCATCTCTAAAATTTTATGAAAATCGTTTGAGCCACTTTTGAGATATATGGGATCAAAATTTTTAACTGTTGAAAACGATTCCGCTGTTTTTTATCACAATTCAAGATATGTTTGAAATGTACCCGTTTACCATATTTCATAACAATATCTTGCACGGCTTCCGAGATATGGTGGTATATAGGTTAAAATTTAGGGCTGTGCCACGCCCCTGTAAAAAGCTTTTAAAACTTGAAATCTAGCCTAATGCAAATCTTGTTCACATGTGCATCAAATCACCAAGTTTCATCAAAATCGCTGCAACTTTTTTCAAAATTGGCCAGTGTAAGTATACATAGGGTATGGGCAGTAGGCGTGTCCGTGAACCGATGTGACCTGTGTGTGAAAGTTTCAATCAATTCGCTTTCTTCGTTTTCCCGTAAACCTGATTTCAACAGACAGACAGACGGACAGACGGGCAGACAGACAGACGGACAGACGGACGGACAGACAGACAGACAGACAGACATCGCTAAATCAACTCAGGTGGTGACGCTGATCAAGAATATATATACTTTTCCATACCTGACACGCCTCCTTATATGTGTTACAAACGGAAGGACAAAGTGAATATACCCTCGGTGTAGGGTATAAACACTGATCTTAAAACGTGCGTATAAGATCCTATGATCCTACTCATAAAATTGGAAAAAGAACCGAATATGCGCTCTTGTTCCATTTAAACATTGCCGGAAAAATTTTTTTTTTTAAATTTCTTCTAATATATTTTTGGAAAAAACGTCAAGAGAAGTCAAAAAACCAAAATATATTAAAAGATAAAGCTTTGTATGTATATCAACCGAAAAATAAAATTGTGTGATCCTTACATTTGAATTCAGAGTTTGGATTAAAATAAACTGACTACCATTGAATCAAAAATATTTTCGAATGAGACTCCAAGACCCATTTTCTGCATTAGTTAATTAAAAGCAATTTCTTGTTTAATTTCCATTCAATAATTGTAAACATTGGCTGTGTCAATCTTAGCAAAGCAGACATGCCATCAAGAGGTTTATATTTGGGTTTAATTAAGTCAAATAAAATTAATATTTTCGTTTACTAAAAAAGATAGAAAATGGTTTTGTTGGGTCCTGTTGCATCCAATGTTAAATTATGCCAAAAACATGGCGGCATTTCCGTCATTCTTTATAATAGTTTTTTTTTTTTTTTTTCACCTCAATTTGTTGCTGTTATTATTGCTAGTGTTGTGACAATTTCATATCAAAGTTGCTGTCAGCATTTATGAAGCCGACCATAACGGATTGGCTGTCTGTGTTGTTTCGAGTTTCAACCTTTTGTTCTGGGAATCTGTAGTAAAGTGTACAGCAATGTAAATCATTAAAGTTGGCAGTTGTGTGTCATGCCGGCTACTTAAGAGCGACATATTTGTTTACAAAATTTTTAGAAAGCACATGCATGTACGTTCCCAGGAAATCACATAATATCCTAATTATGTTTGCAATTAGGGGCGCAAATGTCAGTTCTAACTACTATAGAGATCACCAGGAAAATCAAGCTGAACTAGTCAAAAATATGTCTGTAGGTGCCACAAGAGGGAGCAACAATCCCGATTAAAATAAAGTTTTTGCCAAATGGAAGGAATCACCGTGGTACAACGAATTTTGGCACAGACCTTTCTAAGGTCAAGAATAACAAAATTTAAAAATATGGCCGCAATATATCAACTTCTAAGCCAACCTCTCATATAAGCAGATTTTCCTTAATCCTGAAGGTATGCAACACATTATTTCCATTTAACATAGCAAGCTAAAGAAATTTTTAGCTTTGTTCAACTTGCAAAAATATACGGAAATTTTTTTGAATTAAATTAAAAGAGAATATTCTCACCTTTCATATGTTTTACAATCAAAGGACATACAAAGCTAGACGTAGGTAATTTAGTAATTTTACAAGGGAATTAGCAAACGCAGCATTTGAAAGTGGCATTTGGATCTGCACGGTGGTCATAAAAACTTTGCTTCAATCAATGAAAAGAGGTCTAAAAAGGATATTGGCCATCACAAGAAGTGGTACCGATCCTTAAAAGTGCTCTATTTAGGTTCATTTTCAAATTTTTTTTTGCAAAAAATCGATGGAAAGAGGTTGACAATGGGCTTTGGCCATCACGAGAGTAGGTCCCAACTAAAAAAGTGGTCGATTTTGGTCTATTTTGAAAAAAAAATTTTGTACCAATCGTTGGAAAGAGGTCGAAGTCGAAAAAAAGTACCAGAAAGTGCCCGATTTTGGTCCATTTTCGAAATTTCGTTTGCACCAATCTTTGGAAAGAGGTCGAAGTCGAAAAAAAGGGTACCAAAAAGTGCCTGATTTTGGTCCATTTTCGAAATTTTGTTTGCACCAATCTTTGGAAAGAGGTCGAAGTCGAAAAAAAGGTCCCAAAATGTTCCCGATTTTGGTCCATTTTCGTAATTTTGTTTGCACCAATCTTTGGAAAGAGGTCGAAGTCGAAAAAAAGGTTGGTTACCAAAAAGTGTATGATTTTGGTCCATTTTCGAAATTTTGTTTGCACCAATCTTTGGAAAGGGGTCGAAGTCGAAAAAAGAGTTCCAAAAAGTGCCTGGTTTTGGTCCATTTTCGAAATTTTGTTTGCACCAATCTTTGGAAAGAGGTCGAAGTCGAAAAAAAGTACCAGAAAGTGCCCGATTTTGGTCCATTTTCGAAATTTTGTTTGCACTAATCTTTGGAAAGAGGTCGAATTCGAAAAAAAAGGTCCCAAAATGTGCCCGATTTCGGTCCATTTTCGAAATTTTGTTTGCACCAGTCTTTGGAAAGAGGTCGAAGTCGAAAAAAAGGGTACCAAAAAGTGCCTGATTTTGGTCCATTTCCAAAATTTTGTTTGCACCAATCTTTGGAAAGAGGTCGAAGTCGAAAAAAAGGGTACCAAAAAGTGCCCGATTTTGGACCATTTTCGAAATTTTTTTATGCACCGGTCGTTGGATACATGTCGAAAATAGATTTTGTTCATCATCAAAGGTGGTTCCGAGTCACAAAATGTGCCCGATTTTGGTCCAATCAACACACGCGAACATAAGAGCAGATGACAACGCACGGCATTTCGAAAATAGCCAACATCAATGATTGGTGAAAATAAAAATTTTCGAAAATGGACCAAACTCGGGCACATTTTGGGACTCGGAACCACCTTTGATGATGACCAAAATCTATTTTCGACATGTATCCAACGACCGGTGCATAAAATAATTTCGAAAATGGTCCAAAATCGGTCACTTTTTGGTACCTTTTTTTCCGCCTTCGACCTCTTTCCAAAGATTGGTGCAAACGAAATTTCGAAAATGGACCAAAATCGGGCACATTTTGGGACTTTTTTTTCGACTTCGACCTCTTTCCAAAGATTAGTGCAAACAAAATTTCGAAAATGGACCAAAATCGGGCACTTTTTGGTTCCTTTATTTTCGACTTCAACCTCTCTCCAAAGGTTGGTGCAAACAAAATTTCAAAAATGGACCAACATCAGGCACTTTTTGGTACCTTTTCCTTCGACTTCGACCTCTTTCCAAAGATTGGTGCAAACAAAATTTCGAAAATGGACCAAAATCAGGCACTTTTTGGTTCCTTTATTTTCGACTTCAACCTCTCTCCAAAGGTTGGTGCAAACAAAATTTCGAAAATGGACCAAAATCAGGCACTTTTTGGTACCCTTTTTTTCGACTTCGACCTCTTTCCAACGATTGTTACAAAATTTTTTTTTCAAAACAGACCAAAATCGAACACTTTTTTATTTGGGACCAACTCTGGTGATGGCCAAAGCCCATTGTCAACCAAAACAACGTAAAAAAATATTTTTTCCAAATTAATAGTTATTAACAACTAATAAAATATCTCTTATGCATAATAGTTATGACTCAACGTAAAAAAAATCCATTGAAAAATAATAGTTATTGACAACTAATAAAATATTTCTTATTCATAATAATTATAAACCAATTTTTTGACATAAAACTTATAATAGTTATGTCCCTGATTTAAATAGTTCAAATTCCATATTTGTTGGAAGCCCGTCTAACATTCTTAATGACAAAAATAATTTGGATTCGACTTAAAGTTACTTTGAAATTTGAAAATAATATATTTATGTAGTATACAAAAAATTGTGGAGCGTATCAAATTTCTATCGTAATTGATAAGAGCGCGAGCAATTTATTTGTTTGAATTTTTTCCATTTAGCATTTTAAAAATTTTTACGTCTTCAATTAAACTAAGGAGGGTTATTTCGCCCATTTTTTGTTTTCTTTAAAAGAACAAATTTTGAAATAACATTGTTGAATTTGGAATAATAAAGTCCATAAGCAATGACTGGATTCAGAAGTAAATTCAAAATAGAGCAATCTGTACAGCTTAACCTTGGTACGACGGTATAGGTGCAATTGTACCTTTAGCGTTTTCCAATGCGATCACTTTTTTCTGTGGGTTCTGGAGTGCTGAAATTATGTTCCATCTTTACAATATTTATGTTATTTCAAATGTTCAGATTATATGAATGTACGAGTAGCTTCAGAATATTTTGAGATGTGGAGAAAGGTATTTTCAACACGCTTTGCCGGCGGTATAGGTACAATTGTACCTTTGTATGAATTTGAAAAAAAAAATTGAGTTCAACAACATTTTATCAAACAATAGTTAAGTCTCTGCTACTTCGTGCAATAACATTTGTTACGCCCACATTTCACACCCAGCTTTTGCCTTTAGATGTTCTTAGAACAGCTAAACAGATCTGGATAATATTGATACCATTTACCTTTTGCTTTATTGGACATAAAATAAGTTATGTAGGATTTGCTACTCGCAACTTCAACTACTTAAAATCACTTGAAATCTCAAAAGCGCACGTTTACGATTTTTTTTTTTTTTTTTTTTTTTTTTTTAAATTTCGAAAAAAAATAGTTGGCTGGTACTATATATTGTAAAGGCTCCAAGGTGCTACAACTGAAGTATATAATCGTATAGCACCAATATAATTCAAATTTGTTAAGCCATTTTTAAGAAACTAATGTTAACGATCGCAAATTGTAAGCATTACAAGTAATTAAGTAGGCGTGATATGTGGGCGTTAGAAATTTTTTATAGCCCGTATTAAACTCAACAAAACAAGAACTATACGTATCTTTATTTTATTTGGCACCATTACGCAAGCTTTGAGTTTTCATGTTATAATGAATAGAGGTACAATTGTACCCTTACTGTCCGCAAGCATTGTAAAAACTTAAAAATAAATTTATTGCAGCAATATTTACCTTGGAAAAATTAAATTGATTCGGTTGATTATTTACAAATTTGTCATATTATACAAATCAAATTTATTAGTTATTGCATTATGTTGCATAATATTATATAAAATTGTCGCTAAGTTTTCTTCGCAATCATCTTAGATAACATTTGTAAAAAAACTAAACTTAAAACTTTGTTTAAATATATAATAATTTTTAAGGTAATTTAGTTGACACAAATCATATGATAGAAACTACTACAAGTGTTTCAATATCTGAACTAAGTAATATTAAGAGGCGAAATAATTCTATCCTAAAACTTGGACTCAATATTACCCAAATTATTTAACTCCTCTACACAACGTTAACAGTGAAAGTGCGTTTAAGTCCTAGATTTTTATTTAAAGGGTATCTCATCTACCTCGCTACATGCTGAGCTGAGTTAAAGGAAGATGAGACGCTCTCTTTAAGAAATTTGCCCACTTTTTTCTTCTTGTATCCTTAATCTCCTCATGGAGCAATGGGCCTCCACAAAACTCTTCTAACATGCACGATAAGAAGTGAGTGTTTTTAATTCTCTACAAAATTTTCCCGATTCAGGCTTTTTTTTGGCTCCAGAAAACGAAGTTTTCTGCTACCCTTAGGGTAGCTCTTTTACAAACGTTTAAATAAATAATTCATACCAAGAAACGCTTTCATTCTTCCATCGTCATGGGTTGTGTATTGCAGACCATTCCTGTAAGCATACCGTATAGATTCAATATAGTTTTTCGATCGGAATAATCGAAGTTTGCTGAGAATAAGACGAAAATGTTTTATTAAAATGATAAAAGTTGACGAGATCTAGAATAGCTACAGCAATAAATGATATATCAAATTAAAATACTCTACTGGCAGACTGCCCGAAAACTATCAGCTTTGAGATCGGTTAACCAAAAGCTGAGATATAAGCGTGGAAAAATTTCCTATTTTTTTCACTTTTTACAAGCAATCAACTACCAAAGCCTTGACATAGTAAGGCAAAAAAATTTACTACTCTCTCTCTGTGTTCGGTGACGTATTGCATATATATTAGGAAGGTTCTTAAGTGTACTTTTTTGCGAAAATCAAATAGGACGCCCCCTCAATTGGTTCGAAGTCAGGTAAAAAAATCAAAAAAAATTAATATAAAATTGTTATCTTTAATCCCTACGGAGCCTTTTTCAAAATGAAATTTGACATAAGCCGCCATATTTTTTACCCTATTTTGAAACGATTCAGGGGGCGTCCTATTAGATTTTCGCAAAAAAAACCTAATAAAAAAGGTCAAATTTCACTTTGAAATAGGGTTAAAGATAGAATTTTTAAATTAATTTTTAAATTTTTTTAATCCCATTTCAAACCGATTTAGAAGGCGTCTCTTTTTTTTTTCTTGAAAACCTCCCTGAGGTATATGCTGGGCTCAAGTATATTTATTTTTTTTAGGCTAAAAACTTTATTTTTTTCTTAACGAAAACATTGATATACCCAAAATTTTCGAAAGTCAAAAAACTTTGGTACATAACAAATAGTCGATTGCAAATCGTTCGGAAAGTGGAAAATGGGGCGTGGCACATCTTATGCAATAAAATAACACTTAAAATGGTTATTTTTTGCAAACATATGTACATAGATATCTATTGTCTGCAGTGACGTATCTTGCACATTGGGCGCCCGGGGTAAAGAGGTTTTTTGCCGCCCCCTACCAACTGAAAACTTTGTCTTTTTGCATCGGAAAAAAATGTTATTCTATTAAAAAAATTAGAACTACGCTGGCAATGCCACCTGTGTGACACTTTCAAAAAATCGATTTTTTTTTTTGCTTATTCAATAGTTTATACTTATTTTAAAAAATATCCTGTGAAAGCGGCAAAGTCGTATCTTGAATAGTTTTTGAATGGCAGCGCTCTAAAGAGCGACCGCTCGCAGGTAAAACCGCCGATAGTTGAAACTTTAAACGCGTTTCATAACTCAAAGAGAAATTGACCGATCGACTTCAAATTGAATCTAAGTATTTTTGAATATACTAACTATACAATGACCTATGATCTTTTTGATTGGTTGAAAATTGTCAATTTGGAAAAAACGACACTTTTTTTCAGAACTACGGCATTTTTTTTAATTTTTAATATTTTTCAAAAATCGTAAGTCATTGTATAAGGACTACCCTCAACTTTAATAACCTTATTGAATTTTTTTGTTTGAATTACTCATTCGGCCGAAATCATGTCAGCAGTTGTGGAACTTTTTTTTTGGCACCTCCGAAGACGGCACATAACTCCGTTATTTTTCAATATTTTTGTAAAAACAAAAATCTTTAAATATAACTCAAAATGTATCTTATTATGTTCAAAAAACTTCAAAACATTCTGTCGAGTACTTTCCTTTAAAAAAATTCACTAAAATCGCCTAATTTTTCATGGGTTACACTGGTATAGCCCCTTAAATGATGTAAGTTGATAAAAGTTCTGTTCCGCTCTATTTAAATTTCAATTTCGTCGGTGTTATTGTATATTTCCCACATCAAATATTTCATATATAAGCTCATATGAACCTTCAATGTTTTTAGTGTGATACTTCAAGTGACTGTCTATACAAGTAGCGTTCTTTGCTTACTGTTTAAAAGTTTTTTCCAGCAGTAGTCTATAAAAATGCAGCGGCACAAGAGTTTTGGAGGTGAGTGAAAAAAATTGTCGAATCTACGACCGATACATTAGATTTCATATAAAACTTCAGAGCGTTTACAAAGGATCAGTGTGGCCAATAATAACTGTCAGTAAAACAAAGTGTTATAAAAACCAAAGTCGTCAATATTTTATTTTATTTATTCCAAACGTTTAACAATATTCCGAAATTTCTTAAATTAATGATGAAGTTCGCAGCTATCACCCTTTTCTATGATTACAAGACGTAAGCGTTTGAAAAACGATTCACAGGCGACACGCACCATTTTCTGCTCCATTTCGTCCCAAATTATTGTAAGACGCTACTTGAACCCATCAATTGTTAAGCCTTTTGTTGACCTTGCCTTGCAGGAAGAACAGTTTTTCATCCGGAAAGATTATTTCATCTCCACCGTGCCAGTCAAGTAGCTGCTTACTTTTTGTAACAGGGAATTGCTTTTGCTTATTTGTTAGCTCACGAAGGCGTTAGCTTTTATAGGTCTTGAGCCGTAGATCATTCCTGATAAGAAGCTGCTTGGAAGTTTTTTTGGATATTTTCATATCCTTTGCTACAGAACAGGCTGATTGAGCAGGATCCGAGCCTCCTGAGAATCTTCGAGCCTCCCGTATCCTTATATCGTTTTATTGTCTTATGTGTGAATTTTTCTGCTATTCCGAGTGGTTTTAGTGTTTTTATGATGTCACTATTTCTACAATTTTTTTAAAAAAAATGTATGTATAACTAAGTCACGTTTAGCTTCCATGGCGCTTCTGAGTTTGATACCAGGAATATTTTTTTTTCGTGTACTTTCGTTGTGTACGATTAAATTTTGAAAAGCAATGCATCCTTAGATTATAAAAAAAAATCAGGTTTTCAATTTTTTTCAAAACAGTGAAATTTACTGACAGCTATTATTGGCCACACTTACTTACTTACTTAGATGGCCATAACAACCCGTTGTCAGGTTACGGCCGACCTCATTAGCTCTCGCCATGCGCCTGGTTCATTCGAATGCGATAGTCGTCGCCAACTCGAACAGGACCAAAGATTTTGCGGAGAACTTTTATCTCGAACACCCCAAGAGCGGCTGGATCTGTTGTCGAAACCACCCATGCCTCAGAGCCATAAAGAAGCACAGGTAGAATGAGCGTCTTGTACACGGAAAAAAAGGTTTTGTAAAAAATAACGTGAGATATTCAAAAATAGCAAAATAATCAGAAAAAATTGTCGTATAGCCCTGTAATTTCTAATTTCATGAAATACTCAGTATAAATTGATGCGCAAACGGCAATCATCACAGCCTAAAACTTTATTGTTACAGTTTCAGACTGGAAAATATACAATGTGGTCAGGGAAATATTTCGTTAGCAAAAAGTACTAAATAATTAATGAAAATTTAATATGATCGACAAATAAAAATTACAGGGTAAACTGTAAAAACTTCAATAAGTATCACATAATAAATTATTTATCTTATGATTCGATATAACTTTTTTGTCACCTGCGTTGTACAAATACGACATAAAATGTAGATATATGGTTACAAGAAAATAATTATATGAATGTTGCTGGTTCTCTGTTTCGTGCAATGTTAAGAAGTATGGTTAGGAAGTATAATGGAACATAAAATAAGAAAAAAATAAAATAAAAACAAAAACAAAAAGTAAAATTTTCGTTTTTAAAATTTTTTCGGAGTAAATGATAAATTTTACAGTGTGAGCACTGTAATTTTTCATTGACAATCACAATCAATTATTACAGTTTTTCGCTTAATATCTGGGCATTACAGGGAAAAACTGTAATTATTGTCGGAAATCCAATGAATTTTTACATAATTTTTTTTCCATGTAGAGGGTTAGCTTTGTCGATCGAGAGAGAGCTCTGCAACGTTATTACTTACTGAGACCGTAGTAGCACCTATTAGCAATTGTTATTCTCCGCTTAATCTCCAGACTGACATCATTGTTGCTGGTTACGGCAGTGCCAAGGTAAATGAATTCCTTGACAACTTCTAATTTACAGTTGCCCGCTGTAACATGAGAGTCTAGATCCCGTGCTCTCTTGTTGTTGTTAGTAGACATCATGTATTTCGTCTTGCACTCGCTTACCGTCAAACCCACTTTGGCTGATTCCTTTTCAATAGCAGTGAAAGCAGCAGTAACATCTCTCTTACTCCGACCGATAATATCAATATCATCAGGTTAGGCAAGGAGCTGAACACCTTTGAAGAAAATGGTGCCATTATGATGCACACCGGCTTTTCGTACGATCCCCTCCATAATGAAATTGAAGAGATCGCACGAGAGCGGGTCGCCTTGTCTGAAACCTCGCTCGGTATTAAAAGTTCCGGAGAGGTCATTCCCTACCTTGACGGAGCTAAACGTATTGCTCAACGTCATCCTGCAGAGCCTTATCAACTTTGCAGGTATACCGAACTCAGACATTGTTGCGTAGGCAATCCCGCACTGGGCTATCGAACGCAGCTTTATAATCGACGAAGAGATGGTGAGTGTCGATTTGATATTCATGGGTTTTTTCCAGGATTTGGCGTAGTGTAAAAGTCTGGTCTATGGTGGACTCACTGATAGGATCCGATCAGCGTTTCTGTATACGGCTTCAATCTTTCACACAATACGCTCGAGAGGATCTTATATGCTATGGAAATAAGACTGATACCCCTGTAGTTGGCGCAGATTGTCGGGTCTCCTTTCTTTATTACAGGACAAAGCACGCTGAGATTCCAATCGTCGGGCATACTTTCCGCTAGCCAAATTTCGCTGATGAGTTGATGCATGCACCTTATCAATTCTTCTCCACCAGCTTTAAACAACTCAGCTGGCAGGCCGTTAGCACCCGCTGCTTTGTTGTTTTTGAGTCGCTGGATAGCAACTCGAACCTCTTCACGGCTAGGTGATGGTACTTCTACTGCGTTATCATCGATTGGTTGTATCGTACTGCATTCTCTCTGGGCGGAATTGGTGGAATCATCGCCCGTAAGCAAGTTGGAGAAATGCTGCCTCCATAACCTCAGTACACTCTGTGTATCTGTTACCAGATTTCCATTTTCGTCTCTACAAGTGGATGCTCCGGGCTTGAAACCTTTAGTTAGACGTTTAACTTGTTGATAGAATTTTCGTGCATCCTTTTTGCCCTGGTACACCTCAAGTTCCTCACGCTCACGTTTTTCCTGCTCCCTTTTTTTACGTCTGAAAATGCGCCTCTCTTCCTTCCTCTTTTGGCCACACTGTACAACAAAAACACAAAAGTCATAGCGTCTAGGCTATATTATCAATTTTAGCAATAAAAATTTTAAATTTTTTTTGTATTATTGGTGACATTAATACTTGGATATTAAAGTAAAGTTGCTCTCAAAAGTGGAACTCCTATGTAACCCTCTGAAATCTACACTCCAAATAATACTAAAATTAAAGAAAACTTTAATTTCAACAAAGTATGTTTGGCCAACTGAATTAAAAGCTTTAGAAAAATCTAGAATCCAAAGCAGTGTTGACAGATCTGGGATATATTAGGAGCGAATATGATGAATAACTACACCGAGAAAAAAAACTATGTAAAACCAAAGAAAACGCACTTTGCCGCAAAGACTTTTGTAGGTTACATTGTGCCCAAAGACAAAAGGGCTTTGTTACGAAGTCGCGGGAAAGGTTAATTTTTCAAAAAGATTTATATTTGAATCAAAGACGTTATTCTTTGTGACAAAGACGAAGTTTTATTGAATTAACAAATGCTTTAACTTAAAAACAAAGACGATATTCTTTGTAAAAAAGACGAAATGTTATTGAATCAATAAAGGCGCGAAACTTAAAAACAAAGACAATTTTTTTTGCGATAAAGACGAAATGTTATGTTAAAAATAGTTACGCAAAAATTAAAAGCTAAACAGTGAAAGCTGGAAAATTTATTTACATGTTTTATTTGCTTAAATACATAAAATTTAAGTAAATGTCCCTAAGGCCAGACTGAAGAGAAAATCAAATGTCATGTTGTTTGTACACCTTTCTCAAGGCAGTTAAAACACTTATGGGCCTTAAATCTGAGAAATTGGGAGCAGAAGGTGATTAGCAATTGTAATAACGATAGGAGTAAGTAAGGCAGTAATACACATATGAGGCAAAATTATTTTGATAAGCTTAGTAGCAGTTCCATCACGTTCTACAGCATTAGAATCAATTTCCAACACACTCTTGCTTAACTTTTCTTCATTAACAGCAGAAAAACAATATCTACATATATGGAAGATGGCATTTCAGATTGTGACATCACATCTGATACTTGCCTCAAGCAACTACCCGCTAGGAAATGATCATTAAATACTTTAATGTCCAAATAACATTTATTCGTGTGTTTTTCTAACTACTGTTCATATCTTCATATATTTTACCACAACTGCCTCGATGTCAACTTTGCATTAAATTTAAATAAGAAATTTCTAATAGTAACGATAGCTACATTCCGAGCCCTCCCAAGTTTGCCAATATGCGTTTGAATTGAAATTTATTCCTTCTTCTCAGGGCATTCAGAATACAAATCGTAAGCCATGAACAATTTATATTAATAACATTGATAAAATGTTCAAGCTTATCATCAACAGAGCTATGGAACCAGCAATAATATCAGCACATTCCAGAAAGCTCAAAATCAAATGCACTCATATCTATTAAAAGGCTGCACAAGACATCTGAAAGCGCAATCATTGTTATGACTCTAATTTAATTGACTGATGGAGTATTGCTATTGCTTTTGCTGTATTAAACGAATAATGTCTTTATGCTCTTCGCATGCACGACAACAAACGAACACCAACACCTTATGACAATGAATTGAAGAACAACACAACAGTAAACAGCATTGTCAATATTGTGATTCTAAAATTCTGTTGTAGCAATATTGAGCAACAAGAATGTATAAAGAAGAGTAAGCGAAAGCAAATGATTTGTTAAAATTTTACATTTGTGTATGTATGTATACTTTTTAATGAACAGTGTCACAGTTAAAAAACGATTAGGGCTGCAGGGGACTTCTTATGAAATGATTCTATGCGGGTGTTACTAAAAACATGAGGGAAAGATCAATTTGGTGTAGAGGCCCAATAGAAAAACTATGAAATGTCATGCAAAGCTTAATATTTGGAAAATGTGCAGTGCAATTCTTCATCAATGTAATGGCTATTATTTATGGTTTTTATTGCATATAATTCTGCAATATTTTAGGAGTTTTTTTCGATTTTCCCAAAACTTTAAGATTTTGAACTGTGGAAGTTTTTAAAAACGTGTGCAGTATAAAACCTAATAAGACATATCGACCCCTTCGAAATATAATTCATACAAAGTAAAAAAAATATTTAGAAAGGTTTGAATCCCTAAGACACCTGATCGTATCACTGTGCTTTTTTATATCGCACTTTCTTCTTAAATTGCCTCGCACTCTTAAAGTTATGCTGCAAACAATGTGTACATATTTTGCTATTCAGCTAGAAACCAATAACAACGAATTCGCTAGTGTACTTGGTGCTCTTGCTGTTGCTATGTTTGCTTTTATATTGCTGTTTATTGTCATATGCTGTGGTTGACGCTGTCGTTAGGGATCAAAAGATCGTCGTGTAGTGACGAAGCAGGCAATCGGGTTTCGACACGACAATATTTATTCACTACAAACTATGCTATGACAATAATCAATACACAAAAAGTAAGTACTGAATCGAGATAAACAATGCTGTGAAGTATTGTTCTGCATAGAATAGAATGTCTTGTGCAGTGCTTTAATATCTATTGAATTGTAGTCCCGGTATGCTAAACATACAGGAAGAGGGATACAACCAACATCAATATTCAGGCAGCAATAAATTAGGCCATGATCAGACGGGAAGAATAATTGATCAAATTTTATAAGAAACCAAATATCAGACGCAAGAAAAATATCCGAAAGCCCACATGACGTGAAATTATGACTAAAACATTCAGTTATGCCATCTGCGGTTAATTAAGTTACATTCAGAAGAATCGTAACAGTGAGCCTAATAATGAGGTTATAAAAAAAGGGCTCAAAAAACAAAACATATTATAGAGTCTGACTACAAATTTGAAAGTTAAAAAACTTGTCGGGTTGTTTCATTCATAAAACTAAATGTTTGTTTTACTGTTAAATTGACGTTTAATGAACATTTTTATCCAACATGCAAAAAAAAAATTCATCTTTACTAGGAGATGGGTAAAAAGTTTTAATAGTTTTTTAGTGACTTTACATAATATAATTGTGTATCCTCACATAGAGTACCCTAGCTAAGTATGGTCCCCACTTTATAATATTCATATAAAATTGAGAAAATTTAAAAAAAAAAATTATTTGTTTTGATCTCAAAGGCTTAAATTGTGTTAACTGTTTGAAGATTTCTTCTCATGGGGGTCATAAAGATATTGAGTATGTAGTCTTTAAGCATATACTTTGCATGCATCAACTTGTAACAGGGTCTTTTGCTGCAGCAGAGCTTCTTAACTACATTTATTTTACAACCAACCGGAGAAGTAATCGTAACACATATCAATTGTTTTATCAACCGATTAGTAGAACTAATTATATGGCTACAGTTCCTTTTAATCGCATGACAAATTGTATTAACAATTGTGCAGTTTTTAACATTAACTTGTTAATTAGAAGTTTAATGGTTGTTTCTATTTTAATTTTTGTGTTGTACGAGCCCTTGACCAAGTGAAATTTTACAGAAATTTATAAAACCAAATTTCTGCATACCAGTGAGAAATGGCAATTTAAAAATGGGCTGATAATTTTATGCAGTTTTATTGGGATTAATCAAGAGCATCAATGATTCTTATTTTGAATATATTAATAAAAAAATATCATGAACTTGGTAGATCAGGTGTGCTAAAGACGAAGTTGCGATTAGAATTGCTTCATCACATCAGGTTTCTGAGTTAGCTATATCTAAAAAATTAGGTTATAAGGAACCACATTCCAAGTTTTTAACCAGTATTAACCCATTCAGTCCCAGCGGTCGATTTTACGACCAATCACTTTCGCATTTTGTCCAGGTGAGCCAAAAAGTGGTATCGCCTAAGCGCTTAACAAATATGTTAGTTTGGACCTTTGCCAGCATACTCTATTTTTGTTTTGGCGCGATTCGGTTATTTAAGTGTTGTATTGCGCCTTGGAACGGTGACACTTCTCGTTTTTTTTTTTCAATTTGGTAAAATTTTTGCAATTGGGTAAAAAAAAAATTTCTCTCAATTTCAACTTCTATTCTGGGTAGGTATATTTGATGTTAAAAATACCACGAGTTTAAAAATGCAATATTTACTAAGATGAACGAAAAACGTTTTTGTATGGCGAAAAAATGTTTTATTGAATTAATATTGATTAGAATTGACTCTTTTCATTTGTGGACAAATCGGTTTTGCAAATTATAAAATATGTTGAAGCATTTTGTGTGCAACGGTACATTGCACGAGATCCCGTGTAATTTTTAATCAGTAATTTGGTAGAAACTAGCAACAAAGTGAAAAGGTGCCCACAATATTCGAATTTTCTCTAACATACGCTTGTCATTAAAATTCCTCGTCGAAAAAAACTCTTGTGAAAGATCGAAAAAGAGCATATGAACTATTTTTTGATAAACTTGTAGGGACAGAAGTCAATATTTACTAGGTTGAATATTTTTTGTTAATTTACAAAATAATAAATTATTACATTCTGTTTTTTTTCAGCATGGACTTATGTTTTAATTACTATTATTACATTTGCCCTTAAAATGGCTGCCTATAATTGCGATTTACCACTAAAGGATAACACTCAAGCTAAGTTAGCAGTGGTTCTGCTTAGTGGTGTTCGTTCAAATTGGGATCGTGTTATATCTCCAGTTTTGATACAGAATAGTCTTTTAATAGCAACGCTTGGCGCCCAAAATGGTAGCCAGACACAAAAAGAGTTACAACGAGCTTCAAAAGTTTCTGGTTCGAAAGATGATTTGGCAAAAAAACTCCGACAACTTTCAGCAGCAGTCGATTTGGAAAATTATTTCTATGTGAACAAAATTTTGAAACTTACAACAGAATTTAGGAATCGGACAAGCAATATTCCTGTGACCTTCGTCGATTTTAGTCACAAACGGAAGGTTAAAAAAACAATTAATAATTTGGTAGCAAATCGAACGGATAATCAATTACAAAAACAAAAAAATATTATAAGAGCAAATGATCTCGATCTCGAAACCACTATGATTGCATTAGACTTAATCAATTTCTCAGCTAACTGGTCAATTCCAGTCAAAAAGATATTCCTTAATCAAGGGAGAGTTCCCGGATCAATATATATAGATGGTTATTTCTTGTATGGTAGAGTAGAAGAATTAAAAGCTACGGCTGCAGTCTTGCCCTTCGAAGGAAGCAAGGTCCGTATGTTACTAGTCTTTGCTGACGAAAGAAATAAATTGGTACCCTTAGAAAGGAGAATATCAAAAGTCGATGTTACAAAAATTCCATCAGTGCTGAACTATACACAAACTGGTTTAAATGTGCCCACTTTCAAATTTGAGACTGTGTACTCTTTGAATACCGCAACAATGAGAAAGGTAAAATAATAAATAAAATTTAAATGCCTGTATGTATATATGTATATGTATTGTTTACTCTTTTAAAATAAGCTGCACATTGCCCACGCCTTTGCCGGACAAGCTGAGTTCAATAAATTCTTCGAAAAAAATGCACTTAGCTATCTGAAGCATTTTAAACAATTTGCATCTATTACAGTTGACCAAAAAGGAGTCAAATTTGCTTCAGCGTCAAGTAAGTAACCAATGATTATCTTGTTTTCGTATCTTTGAAGTCTGGTAGAGTTTTAAAATCTCTACAAAATAACTTTAATGAAAGATTAGGAGCGTACCGAAACTTACACCAAGTGTTATGTAGAAAAAATATGCTTTGATCTTAGGCTTAACTTTTATTAAAATTAAAAATACTAATAGAAATGTACAAAATAAACATTAAACAATTATGAAACAAATGCAAAAACCGGGAACAAAATGGAGAAAAACTATCCAGTGAATAAAGATTAATCCTGAGCTCTAAGGAATGAGATCTTTTGAAAGAAAGAGGAAAGGCACTTCCCATTAAAAATATCTTTTGTGCAGGGACAAAGCTAATGTAAATTTTGCTTCGCTTTCCTAATGAATATATAATTTAGGTCGAATTTTGGCATTCTTTGAAAACATTTTGCTGTGCGTACGAAATAGCTTTAATACCTTCCCTGATAAAATCTACACTCAGTTTAGTTGGAAGCATCTATTACGTTAAGGCGATAACATAGCGAAATTCCACCGGATTCCTTAAATTTTTCACATTTGATTAGGTGCAGACCCTATCCATTTGCAATAGAAGGACAGTAATCCCTAGTAGACTGATATGGGCCCTTTTGCCCCTCAAACATTAAAAGAATACCAAATAACTGAATAATATTCAATTCTAGATCGAACATAAGCTACGTTCGAAATTTTTCATTTATATGGATCATTAAATTCAGTGCCAGATCACCGCAAAATGCCAACGCTAAACAGGTTTTACTTAGGGATTATTTAATTAATATCACTCAGAAACGTAAAGTTCAGCTAGACCAAGCATTCACTAACAGATAATAAAGTGCACCTAACAGACAAATTATCTAAATAACTTTGAAGAGAAATCATATCGAAAATACTGCATATTTTGAAAAGTAACATAAAGAAGGGAACTTGAACGTATAAAACGACAGCCAATATTATAAATAAAAGGAATTAACAAAATCTTAGCGAAAATGATAACTCATGGGGCGTCAGAGCTATCAACGGAATACCTAGATTATATTTCATCAAATAAAACAAAATTGAGTCTTAATTTTAGATAAGATCTTATCTTATCTGGAACGGAACGGAAATAAACTTTTCGTCAACCTGCCAACCATAAGCGAAAGCAGGGATACAATAATTCGAAAAAAAATTAAAATTTTGTGGCCTGTAAAAAAATCGGCATCGGATTTATTAACCCTTGACAAGCAAAAAATATTTTTGCTTTAACGATACTCTCAAACACGTTTTTTTCAACCAAAAAGGACCTTCAGGAGAATCAAAAGCGCTCCATTGGTTTTTCTCAGAACGAAAAAAAAAAAAAAAAAATGACACAGATATCGTTTTTAAGAGTCCTTCTAACTTTTGAGTCGGTGTCTGGCTGACTTTTTTTTTTTTTTTTTTTTCATAAAAATCGACCCGGTCTAATGTCCCCATTTATTAAAGGCACTGAAAAGAGTAACAAGGTATGAAAATATAATGCTTAGAGCATTTTGTGTGCATTAGTGTTGGCACTGTCATAACGGATTCACACACCTTGCAACGAACAAAAACATAATAGCTTACCGAACTATATCAGCCTTGAAGATCATTCCAGATATTTTCGGATCTCGAAGAATCTCTCAAACTGGTGGCAAATGATATAAGAGCAAGACAAAGAGCGTAAGCATCGCAAATACATTAAACTAATTTTCTGAGTACAGTTTCAGGCTTGTGCCTATCAGCTACTGACCCTATATCTTCGAAATATTTTACTACACGATAAATAGTAAGTTTTGTTAGCATATTATTTCTCCGAGGTTGTTTCATTGTTGCTTAACATTTTTTTTGGAAAGTAAGATTTACTACAGCATACGAAAAGCCTAGCGTAGTTAGTTTTTATGAAATTATAAATAATATAACGTAACTTCATAATGTTACGGCTACTTCACATATTGATTTAAAAAAACATATTTTAATATGATAACCAATAACTTGTTAATGTTCTTATGTTGATTTATTTTCATAATTTCTATTTAATTTTACAGGTGCACAATATGAAATAACCAATTACATGCCAGGTTACAGCAATTATAGAGGTCCGAAGTTTCGCAGCGAAATTAAGGGGGGAAATCCATTCTTCTTTTTCCTTATAAATGGAGAAAATATTTTGGCAGCAGGAAGTTCGTATAATGGAAAAACAAATAAAGACCCGAAAGAAACTCCAACTAACATATGATCACAGAAAGTTGTTAAACTCTGTACGAAATTCGTCTAACGTAAAACTTTCTGTAAAGAATAAATTCTGTAAAATAAGAGCGCATGTTATATAAAAATCATTTAGTTTTACAAAATTAAGGTAAAACGTTTACTTAAATCTTTTTACATTTTATGTGATGAGCGAAAAACCATTTTTCAATCGGGTTTTTAGTCGCCACAGAAAGTTTTGTCTAAGAAATTTTAAGACAGAGCTTTTATTTTAGTTAATCTATATATAAGTAATTTTTTCACGATTTTAATTTCATCCATTTACAAATTTTCATTAATAAAAACTAATTAAAAAACTAGCTTTTTTATACGCTTGTGACACACTTTGCCTTATTTTCTTTTAAATAAAATCTTAAATTTTGTGTAGTGAAAAACTGTTAATTTGTAAAATATAAGTATAATGTTGAAATGGCGAATCGTGTTTTCGACGAAAAAAATCAACTTAAATTGTTTATAGCTTTTTTTCTTGTTAATTAATCGCTAAAATGTTGTGTACTTCAACAGATAAGCAAACAATGAAGATGCTGTTAAAATTTTAAGTCAATCGGATGTAAAATGTTTGAGTAAGTATACTGCCCGTCAATTTTGAAAACATGGTTTCGAGAAAAACGCGTTTGAAGTTTCATAATGCTATACATCTTCATCAAAGTTTCATAACTCATAACTTTCTCAGTAATAAACTACACATATTTTTTAGTGGTACCATTACTTACTTACTTACTTATTTAGATGGCCATAACAACCCGTTGTCAGGTAACGGCCGACCTCATTAGCTCTCGCCAGGCGCCTCCGTTTTGCGCGCGCCTTATCCAATCGTTAATGCCAAGCTGCTTCCTCAGCTTGGTCTATCCACCGGAGGCATGGTCTACCTCTTCGTCGTTGACCGGAGATCTTCCCTTCGAATACCTTTTTTGCTGGAGCTTCTTTATCCATACGATGGACATGACCCAGCCAGCGTAGTCGCTGTATTGTTATACGCTTAACTATGTCAACGTCGGCGTAGAACTCATACAGCTCGTGGTTCATTCGAATGCGATAGTCGTCGCCAACTCAAACAGGACCAAAGATTTTGCGGAGAACTTTCCTCTCGAACACCCCAAGAGCGGCTGCGTCTGTTGTCGAAACCACACATGCCTCAGCGCCATAAAGAAGCACAGGTAGAATGAGCGTCTTGTAGAGTGTTAGCTTTGTCAATCGAGAGAGAGCTCTGCAACGTAATTGCTTACTGAGACCGTAGTAGCACCTATTAGCAATTGTTATTCTCCGCTTAATCTCCAGACTGACATCATAGTTGCTGGTTACGGCAGTGCCAAGGTAAATGAATTCCTTGACAACTTCTAATTTACAGTTGCCCGCTGTAACATGAGAGTCTAGATCCCGTGCTCTCTTGTTGTTGTTAGTAGACATCATGTATTTCGTCTTGCCCTCGCTTACCGTCAAACCCACTTTGGCTGATTCCTTTTCAATAGCAGTGAAAGCAGCAGTAACATCTCTCTTACTCCGACCGATAACATCAATATCATCAGCGTACGCAAGAAGCTGAACACCTTTGAAGAAAATGGTGCCATTATGATGCACACCGGCTTTTCGTACGATCCCCTCCATAATGAAATTGAAGAGATCGCACGAGAGCGGGTCGCCTTGTCTGAAACCTCGTTCGGTATTAAAAGTTCCGGAGAGGTCATTCCCTACCTTGACGGAGCTACACGTATTGCTCAACGTTATCCTGCAGAGCCTTATCAACTTTGCAGGTATACCGAACTCAGACATTGTTGCGTATAGGCAATCCCGCACTGGGCTATCGAACGCAGCTTTATAATCGACGAAGAGATGGTGAGTGTCGATTTGATATTCATGGGTTTTCTCCAGGATTTGGCGTAGTGTAAAAATCTGGTCTATGGTGGACTTACTGATAGGATCCGATCAGCGTTTCTGTATACGGCTTCAATCTTTCACACAATACGCTCGAGAGGATCTTATATGCGATGGAAATAAGACTGATACCCCTGTAGTTGGCGCAGATTGTCGGGTCTCCTTTCTTTATTACAGGACAAAGCACGCTGAGATTCCAATCGTCGGGCATGCTTTCCGCTAGCCATATTTTGCTGATGAGTTGATGCATGCACCTTATGAATTCATCGCCACCAGCTTTAAACAACTCAGCTGGCAGGCCGTCAGCACCCGCTGCTTTGTTGTTTTTGAGTCGCTGGATAGCAACTCGAACCTCTTCATGGCTAGGTGATGGTACTTCTACTGCGTTATCATCGATTGGTGGTATCGTACTGCATTCTCTCTGGGCGGAATTGGTGGAATCATCGCCCGTAAGCAAGTTGGAGAAATGCTGCCTCCATAACCTCAGTACACTCTGTGTATCTGTTACCAGATTTCCATTTTCGTCTCTCCGGGCTTGAAACCTTTAGTTAGACGTTTAACTTGTTGATAGAATTTTCGTGCATCCTTTTTGCCCTGGTACTCCTCAAGTTCCTCACGCTCACGTTTTTCCTGCTCCCTTTTTTTACGTCTGAAAATGCGCCTCTCTTCCTTCCTCTTTTCGCGGTAGTTTTCTCGCACGGCTCGCGTTGCGGCTGATTGCAGCGTCTTCTTGTATGCGGCGTTTTTTTCAGCAGTCGCATCGCGACACTCCTGGTCATACCATTGGTTTCGAGGTTGTGGGCGTCGAAAACCAATGACTTCCTCGGTAGCAGCGCGCATGGAGTGGGAGATGTGTGTCCAAAGTCCACCGGCGTCGTCGGTTGCAGAGGTTGGTTGGTTGAGCTTAACCGAGAGTTGAGCGGAGTACGCCTCGGCAGTCCGTTGTGATTGCAGCTTGGCAACGTACAGCTTTCGATGCATGCCCGTGCGTACATTCTTCGCATTGCTTAGCCGCATGCGGATCTTAGCTGCAACAAGATAGTGGTCGGAGTCAGTGTTGACCCCCCGAAATGTACGCACATCCAGAACGCTTGAAGCGTGCCTGCCGTCGATCACAACATGATCAATTTGGTTTTTCGTTTTTTGATCCGGGGATAGCCAGGTGGCATCGTCCTTTTCCTCCGTCGGGGCGTGCGGCAAATTAGGTTTATGTTGAAGAATTTTGCCTTGATACGAATCGTAGCCAACCTTTCGTTTATTGGCGTGAACCGGGAAACTAGGTGGCGTAATTTTCGACATACAACGAATCCGCAACCAAATTCGCGCCTCTCCGCATGGCCGCTGTAGTAGATATCACAGTTCGTCCGTTTTGAGCAGCCTTGTCCTTTCCATCGCATCTCCTGGATGGCGGTGATGTCAGCCTTTATTTTTACGAGGGCTTCTGCCAGTTGGATAGTTGCACCTTCCCTATGGAGGGTCCGGACATTTTCGTTTGCAGTGGTCGTCATCGTAGTGGGGGTTATTATCCGAGGCTGATTTGGTTTTCATTGGAAATGATGATAATGTGTGGTGGGACCCAAACCCTACGCACCCATTCCAAGTTTTAAGTCAAGGAGAGACTCGCCTTCTCACAACTAGCTCACCCCCGGACGGGTGTCCAAGGGATCTCCAGAGGATACTTGGCCAAAAAGGCCGGAAGTTTGTGAGCTGCTTGAGCTGCTTGCAAAAGAATCATCCCTGGCCACTCCCAAGCGAGTGGCGATCAGGAACTTTTCCCACTTACGTGGACTTCTACAAGCAGCTCCATCCTCCATTAATGAGTAGAATTAACGCTTGTTGCAATTCTTTTCAAAAATGCCGAAATAAAATTAAAGTTAAATTTAAAACCTTAGACATGGTAGCATAGGTCATCTATTTAGTTTTATTATGAAATCTAGGTGGTTCAATGAGAGGGTATCAAGTAAAGTATCCTACGGTATCATAATGGATCAACATTTGGTCTAAGTGAGTCGGTTCGCAACTGACTGCCACTCTTACCTAGCCTAACCTAGCCTAACCTATTAATGACAGGAAATAATGTTGGAAGTAGTGAGTGGACGAATGTGGAGATCCCTCTAAAACGTCAGAAAAGAAAAGTGAAAACGAGAAGAACATACATATGAATGTAGAACAAAACTTGTGCGACCTTAGGGATACAGAAGAACCTATCTTCATGGTTATATTACCAAAATGCTTATATACATGTACATACATATGATGTAGTACATCTACTTTTTTTTCAGACCATAGTACAATTATAAAACTGAAGTCAATTGCTCTCACAAGCATTGGATATCGGCAAATCTTGCTTTCACGTTGATATTTATTATCCAATATATTTTATTGAGTTTCGTTCTTATCTTTACACAACGTTATTTTCATTGGTCCAAATCAAAGCAAACTAAATGACAACCGATTGAATATCGATTTACTTTCAATCACTGAAAATGGTTGCAATTTTGCACACGCTCCCCATAAAGATAATTTATATAATATATATTTTTTTCGTGTTAGTTTATTATATATTCGTCTCGTTCTGTCTCTAATTTGCAAGCCTAAGAATATGCTAGTATAATTTTAATATTTGTATAGTAGTAAATCTTTCATTAAGCAGAGTGCTTGATATTTTATTTTCACTTAAATTTGATAGCATATTTTCAGGCTTGAAAGTAAGAGACGAAGCGAGACGAATTGTGACCCACAAAAAGGCGCTTAATTTTAAATCACAAATCAACTTTAGCGTATCTAAATGCATTTTGCAAGCAAATCCAAATGCATCATGCATTCAGTGAAAAAACAAATTACAAACATAATACATGTATTTTTTAAAAAGAAATTAGCCTTGAAGAGAACTAAATCATCAGCAGAAATTTTAGCCAGACGATTTTTGCAAATGTTATTTAGGTTGGATCGCTTATGAAAAATCCAAGTTTTTAAATTTATCTGCATTTCTAATCATCTCAGCTCACAGGTGATCAAGATCGCGGTCGAATTTATTAACTGATGATAGCTAAGATATAAATGCCTGTAGCAAGATTAAAGAAACCATAAGTCCTCATAGTGTTTCATCATAGCTTCAGTTATATAATTTAGTGCATACATACATAGAAATCTATCGTCTGTACTGAGAATCGAGAAAAATTTAGGCGATATTCGAAAATAGGGCCTGTTCATAGCAGTGATGGCATTTTCGGAACCTTTGAACCATTTTCAGTATATTTGCGTTGTGAAAAGAAAAATCACCGTCGGTACATTCAACAAGTTTTCATTACATTTTTTTGGTATATTTTCAGAATATTCCGACTATTTTTTTTATAGTAAATTTTTCGTGAAATATTCTCGGAGTGAACTTTGCAGACCTTTTTTTTTATGATTTTTTTTTAAATTTTGTTGAATTTTTGTAGTACTTCAAGTTCAAGTCGAAAAAAGTACATTCGGCATCTACACATCAACTCTCAATTTAGTACATTTCGATAAAACTCAAATTTCATTACTTCTTCATAAATAACGTAAATTTGTAAAACTTATGTTACGCTTTATTTTAACATCAATTTTATCGGTGGAATTTAATATTTTCCACATCAACTATTTCTTATAAATGCTCATAAGAACGTACAATTTTTGTAGTTTGGTATCTCAAGTAACTGTCTATACAAGTAGCGTTCCTTCCTTACTGTCCAAAGGTTCTGTCTTTCAAAAATTTATAAAAATGCAGCGGCACAAGAATTTTGGAGGTGAGTGATAAACGTCTTCAAAAAAAAAAAAAAAAATTGTGCTTGAAAAGTTTTGAAAATCATTTGAGCTTTTGCCACGATAATATTATTGGTAAGGCTGGTTTCAAAAGCTTACAAATTTAAAAGACATCGTTAGTAAATATGGAGAATTGTAATAGATCCAAAATAAAATCCTGGAGACCTCCTATGTTTACTGATTTAAGAGATGATGACTGATTCAAAAGCTTTAGAAAAGTCTTGAAGGCAAAAAAGCGTTAAGAGATTTAGATTATAATAGAAGCAAAAATTATCAATAATTCATATCAATAGAATTAGGAAAATTTACAAAACTTTTATTCGTTTTGCTTTCAAGGGCTTAACACATTGAATCATCCTTCTCATGAGAATCGTTTGAAGTTATTACATTGGCAGCCTTTGAGATCCCGCAGAAATAATGCGCATATAATTTGTCTGCAACAAGCAGAAGTACTCGCGACATTTATAAATTATGCTTTCAATCGGTATGTCTAACTAATTATATGGCTACAGCTCATTTTAACCGCATGACAAGTTTTATTAACAATTTTACAGTTTATAATATTAGCTTGTTAATTTGAAGTTTAATGGTTGTTTATCTTTTAATTTTCGTTCTGTACGAGCCCCACAGCATGCACGGTACATTTTTTCTAACGCCTCCCTGTGTGAAATACGTATCCGTTCCGAATTCCAGATGGACTAGCTTGTTTGTATATTTTATACGTAACGGACTTCCGTTTTGTATTCGTTATCGTATAAAATTCCTCTCAAAAACGCGAATCGCCTTTTCTACTTTCTCAGATTCGTTTCGAACTCAGAACGGACTTTATATGGGTCATTCTACCTCGTTTTAACATTCAAAATTTCTTAAAAATAATTTTTTTCCGTTACTTTGTAAAAAAAATATTCGATACAGGTTTTAAGAAAAAGTTTTTCCGGGCTTAGTTTCTTAAACAAGTTTTTTTGAACATCACAAGTTTTAAAGATACATGGAATTTCGAACGCGTTTTGTTTTTTCAGCCTCGTTTTGTTTTTAAATCGAGACGTAATAGTAAGTTTTATGTTGGATTTATAATCATAGTATTTGTTTTTATTTAATTTGATTATTACAAAATAATCAACTATCATATCATTATATGAAGATAGCTTGAAAACTGGTTTTAATATTTTGTTTTGACGTAATCGAAAAGCGAAACATAAAAAAACGAAGGTCGCGCTAACGCATTCGTAACGGGTTCGAATTGTGGTAACTTGGACCATGGGAAATTATATATACATATTATTATTTTGATGTATGTACTATGCAAAAAAGTTTTGAAATTAACATGCATACCAACCAATGTTGTGATAAATGGGATTTCTTTAATTTTGAAAGTGCAATTTAGTGTCAATTTTATGTAGTTGACACACACCATAGGTCTATTCTATTACTTAAAAATTCGTACAAATTTTTAATAATTTGTGCTATTTTTTTCTATTTGTTGTTCCTGTAAAAAAAAAAAAAAAAAACGCCGGGTTGCACTCCGGGAGTGCCGACAGAAGTGAAAACAAATCGTTTAATGGCAAGTTAGTGTGTTAGTTGGTATGTTTGCGTTTTCTTTTTATATCGCAGACAAAAACGGAATATGTTTTCAAATTTTACTCTCGCTCTCATTCTCAATTTGTCAACGCAACAACGCAGAATTTGAAAGAAACAAACATGTAAGCATAACAATCGTTGAATGAGAATGGAATGTGTCAGTTAGTGTGTCTGCTTTGCTTTTTGTCTTCCACTTGGAATATTTATTTATAAGAAACAATAGATCATTCAAATTTTACTATCGCATTCATGACGAGGAATCCCGATGACGGTCGGTGTCGCGAAATTATACTTTTTTCCTCAGCCGCACAACGTGCCATAAGAAGTTTTCACTTCAAAAAAAAATTCCAGAATAGAGCAGTCATCAAAAAAGATAATGTTAAGAGGTTGGTTTTGGGTCTGGCAAGTTGCTTAGCTACGATTAAGAAAAATCCAGCATTACTTTGCGAACTTTTAGACTTCAGCGATAATTTGGTACACGTGTTTTAAATATCAAAAGAATCTCCAATCTGCGCACAACAAAACGGCTTTAGTACAGGATTTGCGACAGATCTTCGACTAGTCTAAGGAGAATTTGAAGTAGAATTGAATGCATACGAAATAAACGGTATTTTTAAACCACTAAGTCGACTGTCCATTAGATGAAACGATCTGTCCTTTGATCCTATAAACTACGTTTATCATTAAAATCTCTCGCCGAAAAGGTCTCACGTTATATATGGGACGTTCTTTTACAAACCGAACGAATTTTGACGAAAATTGACCGACACATTTTTGATTTAGCTGAAATTTTTTCTATGGGTTCTTTATCAAAAAAAGAAGAGATACGTGTTCGAGGATTTCTTTGAAAAATTTTTTTTTTTTTACAAAATAGAGCGAATTTAAATTTTGAGAATTTTGAGAATTTTGTGATTTTTGGCATGGAGACTCACTTTTAAAAATTCATAGCTCCCGTTCTGTTAAAGCTAGAAAATTGATAATTTTGAGGAAATCTGACAAAAATGTAGAAATTATTCGACAAAACAATAAAAGACTTGAAATATAATTAAACGAATACTGAAAAGCGTTTTTGAGTCGAATAAATAGTCAAGGAGATATGGCCAAATAAATGAAAAAAGCAAAAAAAGAGGGTTTTCGGTGATATCTCGAAATCGATTTTTAAGAAAAAAAAAAAATGGTTGCCATTTTTGGAATCTACGCCCCAAAATAAATAGAAAAAAGTCTATGAGAAACCTGATCTCAAGATCAACCCCAAATAAGACGTAAAATTAATACATAAATTAATTTATTTCTAAAAGTAATAATAGTTTGCCCATTAAAAACAATACTCCTTCGATAAGAAATTTGACGTAAAACACGATGATCACATCAAAAATTTGATACAGGGTGGGAGAAATTGTTTAAAATTGTTTTAAACATTTAAATTGCTTATAGCAATAATTTTTTTTTAAAGTTCGTTCTCTTAGCTTTAAAATGAAAATAAAATCAATTTTTTAGCTTTAACAGAACCGGAGTTATGAATTTTCCCAAAACTCACGAAATTCTCAAAATTGAAATTCGCCCTACTTTATAAAAAAAAATTTTTCAAATATATCCTCGAACATGTATCTTTTCTTTTTTGATACAGAGCCCATAAAAAATATTTCAGCCAAATCAAAAATGTGTCGTCCGAAAACTGTTCGGTTTGTAAAAGACCGTCCCATATCGCAAAAGAGCTTGGCTACGTTCCTTTGCCAAATTTGTAAAGAAAGATATTGATATTTATGAGGCTTAATATTTCTTTCAAGGTACCAAATAATAAATTAATATATTCTTTTTGTTTTCAGCATGTATTTATGTAGTGTTTACATTTTTTACATTCGTATTAAAAATGGCGGTCTTTAATTGCGAAAACTCTCAAGCTAAGTTGACAGCGGTTCTGCTTGGGGGTGTTCGTTCAAATTGGGATCGTGTTATATCTCCAGTTTTGATACAGAATAGTCTTTTACTAGCAACGCTTGGAGCCCAAACGGGTAGCCAGACACAAAATGAGTTACAACGAGCTGCAGAAGTTCCTGGTTTGAAGGATGAGTTGGCAGCAAAACTCCGACAACTTTCAGCAGCAGTCGATTTGGAAAACTATTTCTATGTAAACAAACGTTTGCATCTTGCACCAGAATTTAGGAATCGGACAAACAATTTTCCTGCTATTTTCGTCAATTTTAATGAAAGTGAGAAGGTTACAACAACAATTAATGATTTTGTAGCAAGGCGAACGGAAAATCAATTGCAAAAAGATAAACGTATCGTTAAGCAACAGAAAGTCGATGACAATACCACTCTGATTGCATTAAATTTAATCAATTTCTCAGATAACTGGAAAACCCCGTTCATTATAAGCAGTTCTAAAAATAGTCATCCCAAATCAATGTATACACATGGTAATTTCTTGTATGGTAAAGTAGAAGAATTAAACGCAACGGCTGCAGTCTTGCCCTTCAAACGTAGCAAAGCCCGTATGATACTACTTTTTGCTGATGAAAACAAGAAATTGATACCCCTAGAAAAGAAATTAAAGAAGTTCGATATTACGAAAACTCCTTCATTGCTAAGCTATACACAAATTGGTTTATTAATACCCAGATTCAGATTTCAGACTGTGAACTCATTGTTTACCGGAACATTGAGAAAGGTAAATTGTTCAACAAAACTTGAAAATATATTAAAATTTATCAATCTTTTTAAATAAGATGAACGTTAAGAAGGCCGTTACCAGCGAAGCTAAATTTCACGATTTCTTCAGTGAAAATGAAAAAACTTTTCTTAAGAATTTTGATCAATTTTCATCAATTGAAGTTGACATGAAGGGGGTTAAATTTGCATCAGCGACAAGTAAGTAACGAAGGATTAAGCTAATTCTGATTCCATTATGATTATTCCAGTGACAGATTCACAACTTTTACCCAATTTATTTAAAATTATGGCAACCGACGTACAGTAATGGCGAACTCGGTTTGTTAACTCGGTTCAATTTAAGTTGAAATCAACTCGGTTTCGCTAAGTTTTCAAATCCGTTGAACTCTGCTTGGGTGAAGTTTCAACTCGCTCAACGCAGTTTGGAATATTTAAGAATTGACACATCACAAAAATGAGCTCTTAAAATGCCCGATTCAATTCTTTTCCAGACAAAAAAGTTACAATTTGCTAAGATTCATCCTTGGGAATTTTGTACAAATTTTACCGTCCAAGAGTTAGTGCGCTATGGAATATGAAAGCAAAATTCGAGCCAAGTTTGCTGTCTGAAATTTTTTTGGAATATCTGAACACTTCAAAGAGTCTCTTCTGCAGCATACCAACTCTATGAATACACATCTTTAAAAAAACTTTGACATTGAAGGTTTTTTTGAAATTATACTGTATGTGTATAGACGCACCTTTGGAAAAATTTTTGACATTGCAATTCTTTTTGAAATTAATGTTTTTACCGCTACTTGATATGAAAGGTATTTTCAACATTAGAAAATATATCTTAATATGATAACCAGTTATTAGTTTATGCATGTTTTTATGTGAACTTTATTTCATTTTACAGGAATGCAATTTGAATTATCCTCTATCTATGAACCATCCAGAAAAGAGCAAAAATATGTTCGCAAAAATAACGGCAAAAATCCATTTTTCTATTACATAATCAATGGTAAAAATGTTCTGGCAGCAGGAAGTTCGTATAACCGATAGTACAATAGTAATTTTGATGAAACCTATTGGAAACTCTTACAAACAATATGATCTTTCAAAAACTGTTAAACTCTGTTGACAATTCGTTTAACGCAAAAATTTTTTTAGCTAATAAAGTCTGTGAAATAAAGAACGCACATTATATGAAAATTCTGTTAGTTTTCAAATATAAAGCACAAAATTCATTACTTTTTGATGTTTAATATCTCTATTTGTGGTAATTGTTTGATATTTTTCTTTTGAAGGAATTTGATGTAACAATTTTGGCTTTGTTTCGAGTAATTTATAGAAATTTACAATTGAATGAGGGTATAGTATTTAACGGAAAGAAAGTCAGGTAAGGTCTTACCTTGATAATTATACAATGCTCTAAACAAAACTAAATAGTGGCAAGACAATTATCAACAAGGAAAGAAAGAATCTAATCTAATTGTCAAAATTTATAATTAAAAAACTATAATCGCATATCAAAGAATGAGAATTCTGAAACAACCTTTTAAGTTCTAAGGCAGAATGGATTGATTGCTTTTTTGAATTTTTTCAAAAATCATCTGAAATTTGAAATTGACTTTTCAATTTTATGGCAAAACTAAGTGATTGATGAATTATCGCCGAAATGTTTTTTAGAGCTTAGAATGTACAGTAGATACACAAAAACCCATTCAATTTTACGAAAATTTACTTGGGTATGGATGTGATATACTATCTTTTAATGTTGTTTCTTACGTTCATCAACGGACTGTATTTTGGTACCTATTATATGATGAAACTCTGTGTACAAATGATCCATTACATCGAGAAACAGTCTATGTTAATCCATGAAAACCGTCCATTTTTCATTTTTTAAAGCGAAAATCGTCATTGACTAAACTATACCTTCCCAAATTGAACGTTAAAAATATTAAGTATACTTAAGATAGTATTTATGACCAACCCTGTAGATTTTCTTTAGTTCTAAGCACACTGGAAATAATTAAATAATTGAAATGGTAAATCATCACAGCTTCACCTAAGCAATTTTGTGCATACATACATAGATATCTATTGTCTGTATTGTCTTTCAGAAAAATTTAGGTGAGATTCAAAATACTTCTTAAATAACGTAAATTTACAAGAGTTCTGTTACGCTATATTTTAATTCAAATTATTTCGGTGTCATTCTATATTTTCCACATCAATTTCATATAAAATGTGTAAAAAAAAAAACCTACAATACTTGTAGTTTGGTATCTCTATTGACTGTCTATACAAGTGACGTTCTTTACTTACAGCTTAAAAGTTCTGGACATTGGAATAATTTAAAGAAATGCAGCGAAACCAGAATTTTGGAGGTAAGTGTAAAAGGTCCTTATAAAAATAGTGCTTTAGTTTTTTCACCTTAATATTCTTGGTATGACTGAATTCAAAAGAACAGAGTGGTAAATTTATGAAATTTTTAAATTCGCACATTATTCAATGGTTAACCGTAATTTATTCAAACTAAAGACTTATACATGTTTTCAGAATGTTTTCTCATATAAGTTCTTAATAAGAATTAAATTTATTTAGAAAGCAAATATCTTAGAATAATTTAAAATGATTTGAAACATTTCAAATTCGGAGCTTTAAAACTTAATTGAAAAAGTATATTATTTGTTCAAATAAATAAGCTGGAATCGAAAACTAAGTGGACGATAGCAGAAGAACAACATTTTTTCATATTTTGCTTCATGCCACTAAGGCTAACGTCTAGTACTCACTCGGCATGTAACGTTTCAGAAACAGTATACAACGTACTAGGCATATTGCAAACGAAACGTAACAGAAATTTTTCTTAAATATTTCAAATGCTATGTTTCACATGCAATCATTCTGAACAGTTTCTGAAGGTTCCAGATTCAACGTTTCCTAAAAATTTCAAATGAAATCTATCTGACACCTTTTAAGCGAAATCTTTAATATAGGGTGTTTTTTTTAGAGGTATAGAGCTTCGAATTGAAATAAAACACAAGAAAATCGTTTTAATGTCCATCAATTTGGCTTTATTGGAAGGATAATTTTATGCCATTAATGTTTAAATATGATTTCGGGCATGTGGTCGCCGCGGCTGGCTCGAATAAAGCCAATTCTACAGGTCCAATTTTGAACCACTTTTTCGAGCATATGGGGCCGTATGTCGGCAATAACGCCACGAATGTTGGCTTCCAAGTCCCCTAACGTTTCTGGTTTGTTGGCGTAGACGAGCGACTTCACATATCCCCAAAGAAAATACTCCAATGGTGTCAAATCACACGATCTTGGTGGCCAATTGACAGGTCCATTGCGCGAAATTATGCGCTCATCGAATGTTTCCTTCAATAAATTGATTGTGACGAGCGCTGTGTGGCATGTAGCGCCGTCTTGTTGGAACCACAACTCATCCACATTCATGCCATCCAATTCGGGAACAAAATAGTTGGTTATCATGGCTCTATACCGGTCTCCATTAACGGTAACTGACTCTCCAGCATTATTTCGGAAGAAGTATGGCCCAATGACTCCACCAGCCCATAGAGCACACCAAACAGTCAGTTTTTGTGGATGTAATGGCGTCTCAAGGGTCTCATGTGGATTCTCTTCACTCCAAATGCGGCAGTTTTGCTTGTTGACGTAGCCATTCAACCAAAAATGAGCCTCATCACTGAACAAAATTTTGCGATGAAAATCAGCATCGAGATCAATCTCATTTTCGGCCCATACACCAAAATCACGACGCATTGCATGGTCTCGCGGCTTTAATTCTTGCACAAACTGGATCTTGTAAGGTCGCAAGCCAAAATCTTTGCGCAAAATCTTCCATAAAGTTGATGGACAAAGCTCCAATTGCTGTGCACGGTGGCGAATCGATTCATTCGGGTCCTCTTCAACATTTTGCTCTACAGCGGCAACTGTTTCTTCGGTGCGCACTGTTCGACGTCTCTCCGGATGCGTATTATCACATAGAGTAAACGTAGTGCGAAAACGACCCATGGTTAACCGAATTAATTGCTCTGATGGACGATTATGTCGACCATAAAATGGACGGAGCTTGCGGTAAACTTCGCGAACTGAACCATTATTTGCGAAATAAATTTGAATGATTTGCAAGCGTTGTTCTTTTGTCAACCTGTTCATGATGAAATGGCAAACCAAACTGAACATAAATAACATTAGAGTTGCCAGATTTGACCATAAAATGCCAGTTTTATCTCTATTCGAAAAACAAACCTCTAAAAAAAACACCCAGTATATAATCATTCTAAAGAGTTTTTGAAAGGTTCCAGATTTGATGTTAACTGCATTTTCTAATGAAATCTATATAATGTTTTATGATTTTTTGTTTGGTGCTATGTTTAGTATAGCTTATTGTTAATTATACCCCTGTCAGGAATATTTGGAGGAAAACGATTCTTTTGGATATATTTTCTTTTTTTGAAAACAAAATTTTTCAAACGTTAATTATTGCAGAGTGGGAAACTTTATTTCCAATCAGTGCTACCAAAATATTTTTGCCCACGATATCCGAATTTACTCTACGCTTTAAAATCATTGAAATTCCTCATTAAAATTCCTCGCCGAAAAAAATCTTGTGAAATATCGTAAAAGAGCCTGTGAACTCTTTTTTGATAAATTTGTAGGGAAAGAAGTCAATATTTACTAGGTTGTACTTTTTTTTTGTCAAGGTACCAAATAATAAATTATTACATTCTTTTTTTTTCAGCATGGACTTACACACTAATTACTCTTATAACCTTTGCACTTAAAATCGCTGTCTTTAATTGCGATTTAACACTAGAAAAATACACTCAAGCTAAGTTGGCAGTGGTTCTGCTTGGTGAAGTTCGTTCAAATTGGGATCGTGTTATATCTCCAGTTTTGATACAGAGAAGCCTTTTAGTAGCAACGCTTGGCGCCCAAAATGGTAGCCAGACACAAGAAGAACTGCAACGAGCTGCAGAAGTTCCTGGTTCGAAGGATGATTTGGCAAAAAAACTCCGACAACTTTCAACAGCAGTTGATTTGGAAAATTATTTCTATGTGAACAAACGTTTGCGTCTTACAACAGAATTTATGAATCGGACAAACAATATTCCTGTTATCTTCGTCAAGTTTGATAAAACTTTGCAGGTTGAAAAAACAATTAATAATTTGGTAGCAAATCGAACGGATAATCAATTAAAAAAACAAAAACATTTTATAAGAGCAAAAGATCTCGATCTCGAAACCACTATGATTGCATTAGACTTAATCAATTTCTCAGCTAACTGGTCAATTCCAGTCACAAGCCCACCAATTGCTGTAAGGAGAGCTCCCAAGTCAATGTATATAGAAGGTAAATTCTTGTATGGTAGAGTGGAAGAATTAAAAGCTACGGCTGCAGTCTTGCCCTTAAAAGGAAGCAAGGTCCGTATGATACTAGTCTTTGCGGACGAAAGCGATAGATTGGTACCCTTAGAAAAGAGAATATCAAAAATCGATGTTACAAAAATTTCATCAGTGCTGAACTATACACAAACTGGTTTATATGTGCCCATTTTCAAATTTGAGACTGTGTACTCCTTGACAACCACCACAATGAAAAAGGTAAAATAATTAATAAAACTTGAATGAATGTATGTGTATAAAAATTGTTTACTCTTTTAAAAAAGCTGAATATTGAACACGCCTTTGCTGGACAAGCTGAGTTCAATAAATTCTTCAAAAAAAATGTACTTAGCTATCTGAACCGTTTTAAACAATTTTCATCTATTACAGTTGACCAAAAAGGAGTCAAATTTGCTTCAGCGTCAAGTAAGTAACCAATGATTATTTTGTTTTCGTATCTTTGAAGTCTGGTGGGGTTTTAAAATCTCTATAAAATAACTTTTATGAAGTAGGGGCGAAGTGAAATTCGCACCAAGTGTTATGTCAAAAAAAAAAATGCTTTGATCTTAAAGCTAAGCTTTTTATTAAAATTAAAAATAATAATAGAAATGTACAAAATTAACAAATAAAAAATATAAAACAAATGCAAAAATCTAGAACATAAATGGAGGAAAACTATCCAGTGACTAAAGATTAATCCTGAGCCCTAAGGAATGTTTTCTATTGAAAGAAAGAAGAGAGGCACTTTATCTTTTTTGCAGGAACAAAGCTAATGTAAGTTTTGTTTCGCTTCCCTAATGAAAGAATTGGTTTGCATGGTTGGGACAATTATTTTCATTCCTCAAGCTATAATATAGAAAAAAATAAATAAAATCCCTCTCCAAAAGTTTGAAAAAAAACACCCTAGTATACACGTCTTTCGAAAAGCCTAAACGAAGTTGGTTCCTATGAAATTATAAATAATATAACATAATTTCATACTGATATAACGGTAACTTGACATAATGATTTAAAAAAATATATTTTAATATGATAACCAATAATTTGCTTATGCTCTTATGTTGATTCGTTTTTATAATTTTTATTTAATTTTACAGGTGCACAATATGAAGCAACCAAATCCCTACCACGTCACAGCAATTATGAAGATTTAAAGTTTCGCAGCAAACTTAAGGGTAAACATACATTCTTCTATTTCCTTATCAATGGAGAAAATATTTTGGCAGCAGGAAGTTCTTACAATGAAAAAAAATAATTTTGGTGCAACCCGACGAAAACTTTTACAAACATGTGATCTTTCAAAGTTGTTAAACTCAGTCTGAAATACGCCTTACGGAAAACTTTCTGTAACGAATAAATTCTGTGAAAAAAAGAGCGCATATTATATAAAAATCATTTAGTTATAAAAAATTAATTTAAAACGTTTACTTAAATCTTTTTACATTTTATGTGATGAGCGAAAAAACATTATTCAATCAGGTTTTTAGTCGCCACAGAAAGTTTTGTCTAAGAAATTTTAAGACAGTGATCAATCTATATATAAGTAATTTTTTCACGATTTTAATTTCATCCATTTACAATTTTTTATTGATGAAAACTAATTGTAAACAAAAAAAAAAACTTTTATTGCCTTTCCAGTAAATCACATAAATTTATACGCTTGTTACACACTTTGCCTGATTTTATTTTAATGAAATTTTGCTTGAGACGTATGGAGTCGGTTTGATATTCATTCTGAGCGTGTAGAAAATGTTCTATTTTTTAGTAAAATCTCAACTTTTGCATAGTGAAAAACTGTTTATTTGTAAGATATATAATGATGAGAAAACATTTTTCAAAGAAGAAAATAAATTTTATTCATATCCAAAAACTATAGAAATATACCAAAAAATATAGAATGAAATTAATTTTGAATATACGAATGTTATATTGATATAAAAAAACTTAATTGAAAATATGATATAAAAAAACTTAACATAAATCAAAAATATTCAATATTATAATATAAATATTGAAGAGATCGTCTGACTAGTAAAAAGTCGCTTGTGATGTTCTGTGTATCACATGTGATTCACGTCATTTGATCAAGATTAGTACTTGGACATACGGTGGTACAAAAAAAGATTTATAATTTATATATAAAATTCATATTCAATAAATGATGACTTTTTAGTCGTGTACAAATCAAACTCAGATAAATAATCAGTCTTAGTATCTGTTCTATCTTACTTCTTGAATCCCCAATGAATCAGATTACTTCTGATATACTATCTCATAATGTTGTGTCTTATGCTAATCAACGGACTATATTTTGGTGAGTATTATATGATGAAATTCTGTCTTCAAATGATCCATTACATCGAGAAGGCCAATAAAGCAAATTTTCCACAAGTTTCAATTAAAACAGCATATGTTAATAACGTCCATTTTTCATATTTTAAAGCGAAAATCGTCATTGAATAAGCTATACCTTCCCAATTGAACATTAAAAACATTCTTTATATAATATTTATGACCAACCCTGTAGATTTCTTTAGTTCTATGTACACTGGAAATAATTAAATAATTGAAATGGTAAGTCATCACAGCTTCAGCTATGCAATTTTATGCATACATACATTCAAAAAAACTTAAGCGAGTTTCATATAAGAGCCTGCGCGAGTAATACCGCGGCTACAGTTAATTTTCAAAGTTGCTTACTTCTTAAATAACGTAAATTTATAAGAGTTCTGTTACGCTATATTTTAATTTAAATTTTTTCGGTGTTATTTTATAATTTCCACAACAATTATTTTATATAAAATGTCAAAAAAACGTACAATGCTTGTAGTTTGATATCTCAATTGACTGTCTATACAAGTGGCATTCTTTACTTACTGTTTAAAAGTTTTGTAGATTGGAATTATTTAAAGAAATGCAGCGAAACCAAAATTTTGGAGGTAAGTGTAAAAGGTCCTTTTAAAAATAGTTCTAGCATCTTTTGTAAATTATTTGAGCTTTAGTTTTGTCACCTTAATGTTCTTGGAATGATTGGTTTCAAAGGATCAGTATGGCAAATTTATGAAATTTTTAAATGCGTACATTTTTAAATGAGTATACGAAATTTCTTCAAATTAAAGATTTATACATATACATATATATTTCTTGTCTAAGTTCTCTATTAGAATTTATTTTTGTCATATAATAATTTAAAATGATTTGAAACATCTTAAATTCGGAGCTTTAAAACTTACTTGAAAAAGTATATTATAAGCTGGAATCGAAAACTAAATAGACGATAGCAGAGGAATGTTTTTTTTTTTTTGTATTTTGCTTCATGTCTACTAGTCAGTCGGCATGTAACATTTCAGAAACAGTTTGCAACCTACCAGAAATATTTCTTTTGAAATATTGCAAGCGAAACGTAACAGAAATTGTTCTTACATATTTCAAATGCTATGTTTCACATGCAATCATTCTGAACAGTTTCTGAAGCTTTCAGATTCAATGTTTCCTAAATATTTCAAATGAAATCTATCTGACACTTTATAAGCGAAGTCTTTAATATATAATCATTCTGAAGAGTTTTTGAAAGGTTCCAGATTTGATGTTTACCGCATTTTCTAATGATATCTAAATAATGTTTTATGATTTTTTGTTTGGTGTTATGTTTAGTATAACTTGTTGTTAATTACAACCCTGTCAGGAATATTTGGAGGAAAACGATTCTTTTAGATATACTTTTTTTTTTTTGAAAACATAATTTTTCAAACGTTAATTATTGCAGAGTGGAAAACTTTATTTCTAATGAGTGCTACCAAAATATTTCTTTCAATTAGTTAATAATGCTTTCACCTTTCACATGCAATCGAAGAAAGTTTCAGTTACCTTTCAAAAATCTTTCATTTCTATTTCAGTAAGCTTTCTTAAGCCTTTTGATTTCATTTGAAATATCTCACGTAATATAATAGTAATAGAATTGAGAAAGTGCAAAAAAAAAATTATATGTTTTGCTTTCAAAGGCTTAGATTGGATTGATTCTTTAAACATTTCTCCTTATGAGGATCGTTTGAAGATATTAAAAATGCAGTCTTCGAACTCCCGCAGAAATATTGCAGACATACTTTATCTGTGTCAACTTTTAACAGGGTCTCTTGCTGCCCCAGATCTTTACATATATATTTTTTTTTAAAACTAGTTATCCGGACAATTAGTTGTTTTAACAACAGGTTAGCAAGTATAACTAATTGGTTATGGCTAGATCTCTCCTTAATCGCATGACAAATCTAGTTGACAATTGTGAAGTTTAAAAAATAGATTGTCAAAAAATCAAATCAAGCTTAGTTTGAAATTCAACTGCAGTTAAATTTGTAGCTTCATAGTTGTTTGTATTTTTGTGCTTGTGTTACAGCATGCAGGGTAAATTTTTTCTAACACTTGTGTTTTACAGCAAAGCGATTTATACATACATCGACTCCATTCCAAATAATTCCCAATTGAATTAGTTTTGGAACTCAACCTTAGTTTCAGACTTGGTTAAAACCTGCCGTGACAATTAAATGGATGTGCCACAGCAATCTTTTCTTAGGAAAAAGGTAGGAACCTCGAGTGTGTATTCAATGACCTTCATTTTATCATCGAAGTAGCCTTCAATGCCTCCATTACGTCTGGTATTTTAAGACCAGTAGGCTGTGTACTTGATAAAACGTTTCTTTCCTTGGCCCAACAAAGGTGACTTAGATCATTTCCCGAATAAATCACATGCCATATTTCGTAAAAGAGCCTGTGAACTCTTTTTTGTCAATATCTATGAGGTTTATATTTCTCTCAAGGTACCAAATAATATTAATATATTTTATTTTATTTTTAGCATGGACTTATGTACTGTTGACTTTTTGTACGTTTACATTAAAAATGGCTACCCTCAATTGCAATATAACACTAGAGAAAAACACTCAAGCCAAGTTAACTGCGGTTTTGACCGATGTTGTTCGTTTAAATTGGGATCGTATAATATCTCCCGCTTTGATACAAGATAGTCTTTTAGTAGCAGCTCTTGGCGGCAAAGATGGCAGCAAAACACAAAAGGAGTTACAACGAGCTGCAGAAGTTCCTGGTTCGAAGGATGAGTTGGCAGCAAAACTCCAACAACTTTCAGCAGCAGTCGATTTGGAAAATTATTTCTATGTGAACAGATATTTGAAACTTGAATCAAAATTCAGACAACGGACAAATCATATTCCTGCTTTTTATGTCAAGTTTAGTGAGCATGATAAAGTTGCAACAACAATTAATGATTTGGTTGCAAATCGAACAAAAAATCAATTGCGAAAAGATAAATTAATAGTAAAACCAAAGGCAATTGATTACGATACCTCTATGATTGCATTAAATCTAATCAATTTCTCAGCCAAATGGAAAACCCCATTCATTGCAAGTACTGATGACGGTAAATTCATGCGTACACATGGGACTTTTTTGTATGGTAAAGTAGAAGATTTGATGGCTACGGCTGTAGTCTTGCCCTTCAAACGCAGTAAAACCTGTATGTTACTAATCTTTGCTGATGAAAGCAAAAAATTGGTACCCTTACGAAACAGATTAATGTCTGTCGATATTACAAAAATACCTTCAGTACTGAACTATACAAGAACTGAAATACTTGTGCCCATTTTCAGTTTTGAGACAGTGTATTCATTGTTTACGGAAACATTGGGAATGGTAAAATGTTAATTAAAACTTTAAAATATATTCAAATTTTTTACTTTTTTACAATAAGATGAAAATTAAAGAGGCTCTTACTGGCGATGCTAATTTTGAAGACTTTTTCAAAAAAAAAGAAGTGAGCTTTATGAGGGGTTTTGATCAATTTTCATTCATTAAAGTTGACATGAATGGTGTTCAATTTGCGTCAGCAACAAGTAAGTAACTAATGAATATTTAACAAGTTTTGTTGTATAATAAGGCTTTGAGGACTCTACAAAATAACTTTAATTGAAGATGAAGGGTGTAGCAAAGCAGGAATGTGGTCCAAATCACATGAAATTGAACTTTTCATTTTAACTAAAAATAATAAAAAAAGGCATGATAAAAAATTAAACAAATGCAAAGTTCAGAAACAAATCTAAAATACAATGCAGTCACGGAGGGTTAAACCTGTGCCCTAGATTGAGTATGAGACCTCGTTTGTGAAAGTTTTCAGCTCTGGTAGCAACACTAGTTTTTTTTGATTGAGGATATGCTCGAAATATCGAAAATATTAAAGAATTCCATCAAAATATTTGAAAAGCTGCTATAACATTGCGTTAAGATTTCGATAGTTTGAAGAAAACAGTTTTCGATTTAGCTGAAGAATGAGAAAGTGCTATAGAATTTACTGTCAAAAGAAATGATTGCTCTAAAAAATAGGCTGATATAAATCTTACCCATTTCATTGTTAAAAACAGACTATACTATTTTAAGATAAAAGTCTTCTATTAAACTGTCGCCATAGTCATAATACAGTCTCAGTAAAATGGTACATGCTTTTTGCGTTGTAGCCCCTGTTTTTATATTTCAAGCAAGATTTGTATACCGGATTTTCAGAAGACGTTTCAGATAAATTCCCCCATAGTTGTTGATGATAATTTTAAAAAACTAGTTCAAATGTACTTGAAATTATGATAACTAATGAATGATGTATATTTTAATGTTGATACGTTTTAATGATTTCTATTTAATTTTACAGGTGCACTATATGAAACAACATCTGGCTTTAAATTATCCAGCATACTGGAATATACACACTTTGATGCAGATAATGCTGGCAGAAATCCATTCTTCTTTTACATTATCAATGGTGAAAATGTTTTGGCAGCAGGAAGTTCATATAATGGAAAGATAAAAAATTTAATTTGATGAAACCTGACGCAAACCCTTACAAACATAATATCTTTCAAAAACTGTTAAACTCTGTCCAAAATTCGTCAAATGCAAAACTTTCTGTATTTAATAAAGTCTGTCAAAAAAAGAGCGAACATTTTATGAAAAGTCAGTTTTCAAAAATTAAACTACAAATTTTGTTTTATTCATTTAAAAAATAATGCAGTGGAAATCACATTTTTCGATCAATTTTCTCAGTCGCCAATTTTTGTCTAAGCAATTTTTGGACAGTGCTATGATCTTATTTTGTCTATTTATTAGTAACTGTTTCCACAATTTCAAATTTATTTATAAACAATTTTTCACAGATGAACAAATAAATTTATATATATGTTAATACTTTAATTGCATATCGGAAAATTTAATATTTTGCATTATTCTTACTATATATCGACAAACAATAACAGAGTACTGAAATGGTTTATACCCAATGTTGGTTGATCTTATTTGTATTTATAAAGTGAATTTTCTTTTTAGTAGAGATAATTTTTACTTTTATTAAAATGTTGTATTTAAAGTAAAAGAAAACATTAAGTAGTTTGTGGACAGAGCCAGACAAGAATAAGGTTTCTCAAAACTTCCAACGCAGAGGAACTGAAGTTCGGAATAGAATTTTTCAACTCCATAGTAAAATATATTGAATAATAGTTTATTCTACTGCAAATGTCAAAATTTGGTAGTAGAAAACTTTAATCCTATTCCGAGGAATTGGAAATTTGAATCAACTGTTTTAATTCTTATGCAAATTGGATTGTTTGCTTTTTCGAAGTTTTTCGAAAATTTTAATTTCATTCCAAGCAACTTAAACTTGGAGATTGGCGTTTTTAATTATTTGGCGAAACAAAATTGATTTTTTGTCTAATCTAATCCAGGAAACAAAATTTGATATTAAAGACTCTTCGTCATCATATTGAAAAAGTCAATACTGAAATCTAACAAACTTTTGGAAAAATTTTATTTAAAAATAAAATTTTTGTATCCTAAATCCAAGAATAATTAACTTCTTTTGTCGTGGAATTGAATGATGTATTCTAGGTTTCAATTCGCTGATAATGGGATCCAAAATTTAATTCGACTATCGATTTCAAATATATCGGTGAAAACATGCCAAATATAAAAAAAAAAAAAAAATTGTACTGCTGATTCGGTGGCCACGGAAAAATAAAAAGCGAAAAACAAATCAGGCGCCCAGCTTCAAAACCGGCCAAGTCCAAAAAAAATAAAATTTTGAGATATTCTCATTTGTACAAATCTAGACCATACTTTATCTTTCTACAATGGCTTTAGATCAAAAAAAAATTGTTGACAGAATTATTACATTTTTTGAAGATATTTTGACGCATGGATTTCAAAACCGGACAAGTCCATGAACTAGCTTTAATTTTTTTTTTCAAGATTTTGTTCAAGTGAGCTGAAATTTTGTCACAATTCGAATTCATTCGAAAATAAGTTGCAAACCTACATATATACAGTGTGTTCTCGGTAAACGCAACGCCCGTACACTGAAACCTTGGTCAGCGCAACTTTTCAAAAAAATTAACATTTATAACCGTAACTTTCGCTACTTTACATACAATGTGTGTATTTTTTGTGTTTCCCCGAATTTGCATTGGTTCTTTTGTATGATGCGTCAGATATAATGCCGTTCCAATAATTCCTTTTTTTGTTTTCTTATGAGCAATTGTACGCACATAAGAAATCAATACCAGGATACCGACCATAGTTCGGTTTATCGTGTAAGGTTGAAAAAGTCGAAAAAATGTAATGAGTGAGAAGTCGGAAATATTTCAAAAATATTCAATAGGGTTGAAAAGCTGAAAACAAATTAAAATAAATTTGAAAGAAGTTGATTGTATATGAAAAATGTTGAAAAACTTTGAGAGAGGTTGAAACAGGTGAAAAAGGTTGATAAACTCGATGGTATATGAAAGTGTTGAAAATGTTGAAACAGATTGAATAGCTCGAAAAAACTGAAAGTTTCGAAAAAAGTTGAAAGTCTCGAAAAAAGTCGAATGAGGTTGAAAAGCCGAAAAAAGTTGAATGAGGCTGAAAAAGTTAAAATATATAGAACATGTTGAAAAAAGTTGAAAAGGTTGAAAAATTTTGAAAAAGTTGAAAGAGTTTGAATAACTTGAAAAAAACTGAATAATGTTGAAAAATTCGAAAAAATATGGAAAATGTTGAAAAAATTTGAAAGAGGTTGAAAAATGCTGAAACAGTTGAGAGGTTGAATAACTCGAAAAAAGTTGAAAGAGTTTGAATAACTCGAAAAAATTTGAAAGAGTTTGAATAACTCGAAAAAAGTTGAATAAGGTTTGAGAAATTCGAAAAAATGTGGAATATGTTGAGAAAACTTGAAAGAGATTGATAAATGTTGAAACACTTGAAAGAAGTTGAAAAGCTCGAAAAAAGTTGAATGAGGCTGAAAACTCGAAAATACTAGTTGGCAGAGGTTAAAAAAGTCAAACAAATATTGAAAACGTTAAAAATATTTGAAATGGAGGCGTGACACCGCCCATTTTTTCCATTGAATCTTACTTCTGTCTCTACCCTTTCATTCATCTGCATCAAATAGTTGATAAGATGAATCTTATTTTTCTTTTAAATAAGGGAGCGTGGCATCACCCATTCTATTCTAAGGTGTGCCACTTAATAATGGAACTCGCTGTGTATTCTGAGCACTCAAATTGTTTTCCCTGAGTCTTCTTTTAACGGTTTCTACACTCGCTGTTAAATAAAGCACTTTCTTTATATCTGTAAAAAGCAAAAACGGAATATGTTTCGAAATTCGTATTCCACGAATCACGCCCCGTAGGGAACATGGAAGGCTTTCGTCCTCGTGTTTTTCGTTAATTTATGTATTTCATTGTATTCGAAACAAGTTCCGCAGGTCATCCTATAAGACTTAGAATTTCCTTAAAAGTATTTTGTGTACTTATCAAGTATCTAACTACTTTTTAAAAGAGGAAAAGACAAAAAAACGTCATTTGTTCGAACTATTTTCTTTGAATTCATAAATGACACCACACTGCTATTATTTTGACCATGGCTAAACTAAAACTTCTATAATCTAAAAGTGGAAATAATTTGATTCGATCGAAACAAGTCAGCCAAGCGTTCAAGCGGTAGTTCTTTGGCAATTCTGCATGTCTTTGGAACTCACTTATACCCGAATTTCAGCGTATATACACACAATTTATACTTCACAGTAATTTAATATTAGGCCGGATCGAATTGTATGCAAAAAAAAAAAAGTCAGCCTGGCGGGGTCTGAAGACAAAGAGAAATTCTTAAAAACGATTTCCGCAAAATTTCTTTTTTTTTGGTCCGAGAAAACTTAGTGGAACAGCTGTGGCTTGGAATATACTTATGGTAATAAAAATTGCCTTAAACACTGATGATTCCGCTTAGCAACGAATTAAACTAGTATGATTAGCTTAAGCGCTCTTTTGACCTTCGCTTCTCTTTCCTTAATGTAACGTTTTGATGTTGACAAGCACTGCAATGAAGAGTAAACTCAGTAATATGAAAAAAAAAAAAATTTTATAAAGCATTCCAACGGTTCCAGAGAATCAAATCATTTTTTAATATTTGACTGTGTAAAGTATAACAACGTAGCCAGCACAGATGTCTGCCTTGGAAAAGGTGAAATACAGATGATGTTAAGGATGGAACCCTTATGAAAAATTCAAGTGTTTGATCTGGTCTGTATTTTTTGGCCATTTCGGCTCAAAGGTATTCAAGACTGTTTTGTTTGCAATTTAATTTCTTACTAAGATAAAAATGTCTGTAAAAAACTTGAAGAAACCAGAAATCTCCACAGTCTTTTTCCAGATATTTTGAGGCAATGCAAATTATAGCAGAGAAGAGCTATTTTTTAAAATATATATGTCAATAAGAGACTACGTCTGGGGATTTATTTTTTTCTCCTATTCGCAAGTTTTCTCTTATTCGAAGTGAAAGTCAAGATTTGAAATTTTGTGCTGCAACACAATGGAGGTATTCGGCGGGAAAGAAACATTGGTTATGTTCGACAAATTCATTGATTTTCCATGAAAAGTAGAGTTTTACATTTTTGTTCTTTCATTCGGTCATTAAACTGTGTCGACGAGGTATTCACATGACAGTAATCCAAATCTAATGAACTGTCATCAAGTTTGTATCGATGTTCTTAAAACAACGCGGATTTTATGTATTGCCTATGACAAGTGGCTTCTCGAATGTCCCATCTGCAAGCGCACATAACATGACACGTAATCTTTCTTTCAACATTTTACCGCCTGAAGATTTTTCTCCTTTGAACATCATCGATTTTTTTGGAACTGCCCGAAAAAAAAGTGCAGCTTCGTCGCAATTCGGAATGTCTTTTTCATCATAGCCAGTAATGATCGTCGACAATTTTTTTTTTTTTTTTTTGTAAAAAATAATGAGCATCAACAAAAAAAAAGACACTTCCCAGTGGCAAATATGTTATACACAACATCGATGAATAGCTATACTCATTGTATTTAGTAATGCTCACAACCCCAGCCACAACTGTAAATGCTTTTTAAAAAGGAATGGCCGATTTTTACAATGTGTAGCAAGGGAAAGGCAGATTGCCTTAAAACATCGCTTACTAACTGCCTGTATAGTTTACCGAGTCGCCTACATCTCCACATACAAAGTATGCAGCCAACAGGTAAGACCCCTTACATCTCCATATACAAATCAGACAGCAAACAGACAGACTGTCTACAACTTTATATACAATGCAGGCAGCCAACAAACAGACTACGTACAACTCTATATACAAAGCAGGCAGCCAGCAAGCGGACTGCCTACAGCTCCATATACAAAGCAGGCAGCCAGCAGGCGGACTACCTACAGTTCCATATAAAAAGCAGGCAGCCAACAAAAAGACATACAATACAAAGGGTATAGCTTTTCATACATGAAAATTCAGATTACTTCATCGATTTGCCGCTGGTTTCTGCGACGTTTTTCGTTTGGATAAAATTTAGCACGAAACTCATCTCATTTTCTTATTGCAAGGTTCCCTTACGTTCTCTTATTGGCAGGATAGTTCTTCAAATTACGTTTCTATCAATTTCTTTGTTTTTCTCTTATTGGCAGGATTCTCTTATCTGCGATGTCTCTAATTGACAAGTTTGAGTGTAATAAATAAATTTCAATTCGATTTCTTATGAATCATTTGAAAAAACAAGCCCCATTTTGAAAGTGCAAATATTTTATCAGACCGGCAATTAACCGTCTAATTTTTGGTTGAAAATGATCTTCTCAACCATATTACATTAATATCAATATTATAACTACATATCGCTCACTTACTTCAAGACTGGCATAACTCAAAAAACATAAAGTGAGAGAAAAACGCATTTAAAAATTTCAATAAGTTGCTTTTTATATGAAAATGATGAAAAGTATGTCTACTTAAACTCTTCTCACAAAGCAAGTTTATGAGATACTTTTCTGATTTTTTCACACAAAATAAAACATGAAATGGCGGATATTTCTGCATCATTAACTCAAAAATCACGTTTTTTGAGTTGTGCCAGTCTTGAAGTAAGTGAGCGATATATATTAAACAAGAATTAGACACTTCAGACAGAAAAAATGTCGAGATCATCTTTCGGTTCGTTAAAAGAATTTTTGTCGTTGAAATATCTACTTGTCGAAAAGACTCGCTTTGAGTATCTCGAACCCGTGGCGAGAAGACAAAAAATGCACATTTTCCACAAGCTTCAATTCAAGCAGTATATTTACATAAACAATAGAATAACAAAATGTAGGATTCTTTTAGATCTTAATACACGTAAGTGCTCGGTGACATGTTTTATTTTATTTGTTCCTATATTGTGCGTATTCAGCATGTAGAATAGTGTAGGCGAGATACGAAAATAGTGCGTGCGCGGGCAGTACCGCGCGTACCGTTAGCTATAAAAGTTTCATACATATTTATGGTTTTGCACTTATATAATTATGTAATATACTATTAATCCTTCTTAAAAACTGCAAATTTGTAAAAGTTCTGCTACGCTTTATCTTAATTTTAATTTTTTCTGAGTAATTGTATATTTTCCACATCCACATATATTTAATATAAAAGCTCATAAGAATGTAAAATTTTTGTAGTTGGGTATCTCAAATCACTGTCTGAACAATAAGTGTTCTTTGCTTATTGTTTAAAAATTTTGTTCACCAATAACTTATAAAAAAATGCAGCGGCCTAAGAATTTTGGAGGTAAGTGAAAAAGACTTTCATAAAAAAGTTATGGAATCTCTTAGAGAATCATTTGATTTATAGTTGGAATAGAGTGGTGAATTTGTAAAATCTTCGTGTACGGGAATCTCTAAATAAATAAACGTAATTTTTTCAAATTGAAAATTAATGCACATTATCAGAAAGTCTTTTTTTTAGATTTGTGATAGAACTTAAATTTATTTAGAAAACAAATTTGTTTTCATAAATAGCTATATTTTTCCGTAGAATAATGAAAAAAGTTTCGAAGCTTTCGAAACTCGTAATACTTTAATTGCTTCAATCCATCGTTAGTGAGGATCAGAAATGTGCCGCAGTCAATGACTTGGGGTGTGTAATACCCCGAAAAATTTTAACCGTGTTTTATTAAATACAGCTATTTAATTTTTTTTTAAATTCTTTTTTAATACTCAGCCAACTAACTATAAATTAATACATGCATCATGCACTTATTAACCCTCTATCGCACAGTGTATTATTTTGTCAATTTAACTATAGCAGCAACGTTAATGAAAATTTCCACAAATGTTAATAATCTTACAGCATTAATGTAAAAATGGTGTAAATCGGTTGAGTTTAAGATATAGATATACGTAACCGATTTTTTTGCCTTGGTGTTTTAAACGACAACCTAAATAAAAAAGTATGTAAAGCATGAGTTTATAGCAGATTATTAGTTTTTAGTGTCTAACGAATATTTTGCAATAAAAATAAATATTTGATAGTGTGGTTTTTCATTGAACTGTTTTTGGAATTAAAATTTTTATGTAACTTTTAGCTTGCTTAAGATTCAAAAATATGACTTTGTAGAATGGAAGAAAGTGAATTTTTGAGTGTTTCATTTATATAAAAATAGTTTCAGTTTTCGGAGTTATAATGATTTTAGCTGAGGTTTGGACGCGAATTCGGATTGAATTTGAATTGTTCTTCAAGTTCTTTATTTGGTCTCCCACCAGAAAATTTTTTCGGGGTAGTGCACAAAAAAAAAGAGAATTCGATTTTACTTCCGAGACAATCTTTGTTTTATGAAATACATTCATCGATCTTCCTTCCGACAAGTATTCGCCCACCGCAGATTTAATTGCGACAACAAGCTCTTGGCATATTGCTTAAACTTATCAATATCAAAAGAACTTTGCGATCCACTTGCAATATTTCCTAAAAAAAAAAAAACAAAATAATCATCTCTAATCGTTTACTTACTGCAGTATGAAGCCATAACTCAAATTTTTGAAAACGAGAAATATCAGAGGTCACCTTTGAAAATTGAAAATGGTTGTATGGGTGCCGCAGGATATATATTTTTTACCCCCTCGGACTGCCGGATGTGTTCTGTCCGGACCCCTACGCACTTACGGGTATTTGTATGGGAAAATGGCGATATGGCGTAACATTCAAACGTAATTATAAATGATATGTGTTTATATTTTCCGTTTTGCTTTTGTTTTCTCTGGCTTACACATCTGTTCAGCTAGCTTCTTATATAAAATTATTGAAAAAAGTGTACCGAATGTAAAAACAGAAATTGTTTTATCTGCGATAATCTTTGTGTTGATTTGTCAAGGTTTTCACGAGGAAATTCGATGAAACAAATTCTTGTCCATTCCCTTTTGTGAATTTGTTTTGCGTTTACACACGAAAACTATAATTTCTTTCTGCTTGCGAATATCAAAGCAGTTACTTCGTCGATCCACCACAATAAGCTAACAAACAGAACGAAAGAGAATTGTCGGGTACGTAAAATTCTGTACACCACCCTTTCGTTTTTCCCCTCTTGCCTACAAACAAGGAAACTTTGCGGCAAGAGTTTCTTCGTGCAAACGCTGCCTTTCGAAAAATACACATCCTTAAAAAAAATTTTGTTCTCTAATCTAGGAGTCAGATCATAGCAGAAATGTGCACAAATGCATTCATACACAGTTGTGAAACACTCACAAAAAACGAATTGTGAATCAACACTATTCATCAAACGTGTGAAACGAATGAAAACACTGCTCACTCAAAGCGAATGCGGAGCTGACGTGCAGTTTTTTTTTTATCGCATTGCCGTTGTTTGCCTTTGTTTTCTTTGAAGGCAACGAACACACTACAAAAGACAAGCACTATTCACTCAAAGCTCATTCATTCGTTTCTATTTTAATGCATCGAATTCTATGGCTATGCAACTAATGCTACGGCTATGCATCGAATGCTATTACGCTGCATAAACTTTTTTTTAATATACTTTCCTTGATTTGTGTATTTTCCATACTTTAAAATAAGAAATTATTTCGTCTTTTAGAAGAAACTCAACAATCACAAACAAAGGCAAGCAAAGTACTACACTACAATAGCATGAGCTCAAATCGTATGAGGTATTCGATGCTGCGCGATAGCATTCGATGCTGTGCAATAACATTCGTTGCATAGCCATAGCATTCGTTGCATAAAGAGAGAAACGAATGAATGAGCCTTGAGTGAATAGTGCTTGTCTTTCGAGTATGTTCAAAGAAAGCAGAGGCAAGCAATGGGTATGAAATTAAAAGGCAATGCACTGCAGCACTCGTTTCATATATTGTCGAATAAAAGCACGCAATAGCAATGAATAAGCGAATGGTAAATAAAAACGAGCCACTCGTTGCACATCTCTGGATCATAGTAACTACATGTTTTTGGTGTCGCTGAATCTAGGGCTACCAGATGTCATACTTTCGTAGCAAATGTGCTACTTTTGCAAGGCTTTGCTACTTTGCTATTTTTCACTTGAAATGTACTACTTTTGGATGGTTTTGCTACTTTTGATGTTTGCATTGTAAATAAATGTAAATGTAAAATAAAAGTTATTTAAAATTTTGCTAGGGTTTTTCGTAGAAAGACCTTTTTTTTTTTTTTTACTCATCAAAAATATTTTTAATTTTTTGATATTTTGATATACACTACTTTTGTAGACAGACTAGCCCTAGCCTGAATCTGATTCCAACCTCAGGTATATTCTGGAACGAAAATTCATGTATCTCATCAAAACTTTTTACAGCGTGTGAAAATACAACTCTTTCTTCTGAAACCAGCTTCTGGCGAACTTCAGATTGCTGAATACAATTAAAAAGGTTTTGATAAAGTTTCAGTTTTAATACATAAAAAAAAACATACGAAATAGTAATTTTAAAAAGATATTATTGACTCATATCTGGGACCTATGACAAATTGTTCGAAATTTCTTAATTTTTTGTGTTTTTTGTATTGGGACCCCCAAAAGTGTGGCAGATAAAAGGAAAAAATGTCACGGAAAAATATTGGATGTAAAATTATAATAAGATCTGCTGATACATATGAACTCTCTACGGGTCACTCCGGAGGAGCTATGAATTAATTTTCGAAATTTTTGGTGTTTTTTATAGGGCGACTCCAAAAAGGGTATCAGATAGAGGGTTGGTGTGTCAAGGGAAAAGTTTGGAAGAGTAAAAATAATGGGAGTTGGTCTCACATTTAACCCCTCTATTTTCGCAAGACTTTTATTTTTGCAGAGGAACCCCTCTAAGGGGTGGTGATAGGGGGTAAGTACTTTCGAAAAAAATGTTGAAGGGGAAGAAATAATGGGACCTTGTCACACATTCGATCCCTCTAAGGGGCAGCTTCGTGGAGATATTAATGATATTCGATAGCTTAAGGACCATTTTCTAGTTTTCAAAACGGTGGTGGGTCCATCAACTGTTTTCTGAAATGAACCAAACCTTACGTGGTTATTATTGGCACCAATGTAAAACTTTTGATGCCCGTGGAGCGAAGTTTTGAGCAACTATAGTTTTGTCCATATGTGTCTGAACTTAGGGTGGTTCAGACCTATGATATGAACGAACGGGTAGTAAGTAGTAAAATTAATATAATTTACGAACCAAAAGGAAATTAAACAAATTTTTCTTACATGTACCTTAAGAATTAATCAGTCAAGGCTATCCTAAGGCATATAATTCATATCTATATTTTTGAATTAGAAAAATTACCTCAAACTAGTAAATAGGTCTGGCCAGACCTATTCACGAGCATAAGGGTTAAAATGGTTCCACCCACTACTGCTGGCCGCATTTTTAATTCAGAATTATTTTTTTGAAATTTACTTTTTTGTTGATCTTAAAAGATAACCCTCAAATACACGTCCAGTTAAAATTTTGATGTGATATTTCAAAACATAACGGATTTCCACCCAATTGTAAAAAGACCCTAATATGAGATTTTGAAGTTCTTATGCAGTTTTTTCTTCCTCCTGTAAATTTGCAAAAACATGACTTAGGGCCTTTTTACCCGAGATCGACGATATATACTATAGAAAAAGGTTATTTCTTTCGCCGAAATGTCGTAAAAAAGCCTATGAACTCTACTTTGACAAATTTGTTAGGAAAGAGATCAACATTTATAAAAATGAATACTTCACTTCAGGTACCAAATAATAGATCAATATTCTTTTTTTTCAGCATGGACTTATGTACTCTTAACTCTTTTTACACTTGCATTAAAATTGGCCGTCTTTAATTGCGACGTAGACCTAAATGATGACAGTCAGGCTAAATTAACAGGGATTGTGAACGATGCTGTTCGCTTAAAGTATAATCGTGTATTGTCACCGGCTTTGGTACAGTTTAATCTTTTAGTTGCAGTTCTTGGCAGCGTAAATGGCAGCAACACACAAAAGGAGTTACAACGAGCTTCACAAGTTTCTGGTTCAAGGGATGAGTTGGCAGAAAGACTCCGACTACTTACAGAAGCAATCAAATTGAAAAGTTATTTATTTTTGAACAAACGTTTGCGTCTCAAAAAAAGATTTAACAACCGCACACAATTTTTTAATACTACTTCAGTCAAGTTTAGTGATAGTAAGGAGGTGGCAACGAGAATTAATGATCTGGTAGAAAAACAAACGAAAAAACAATTACAAAAAGATAAATTAATTGTGAAACAAGGGAAAATCGATAAAGACACCACTATGATTGAAATAAATTTAATCAATTTCTCCGCTGAATGGAAAACACCATTCCGTGAAACTTCTGAAGACGGTAATCGCAAATCAATGAGTACACATGGAACTTTTTTGTATGGTAGAGTAGAAAAATTGAAGGCTACGGCTGTAGTCTTGCCCTTCAAACGCGGTAAAACCCGTATGTTACTAATCTTTTCTGATAAAACCAAGTTGGTACCCTTACAAAACAGATTGAAGAAATACGATATTACAAAAATTCCTTCAATGCTGAAATCTACACGAACTGATTTAACTGTGCCCAGCTTCAGAATTCAGACTGTGTACTCATTATTTTCCAGAACATTGAGAAAGGTAAATTGCTTAATAAAATTTGAAAATATATATTAAAATTTTTTTTTAATTTTCTTTAAAATTAGCTGGAAATTGAAGAGGCTCTTACTGGTGAAGCTCAGTTTGACGATTTTTACAGCAAAAATGAAAAAAGTTTTCTAAGGAGTTTCGATCAATTTTTATCTATTAGAGTTGACCAAAAAGGAGTTCACTTTGCGGCAGCGTCATGTAAGTTTCAAATGAATATTTAACATGTTTTGTTGTCGTATCTTTTAAGTCTAATTGGGTTTAAGAACTTCTTCTTCGCTCAAACGCCGTTCGCAAATAGTTGAGAGAGCGCATTACATGTTCTCAACAGAAGACGGAACAAGTTCCGTGAAGTTAATAGATCTAAGTATTAATTTAAAATATCCTTTCTAGATTCTCTCAGAATAAGACATAAAAGATACCAAACATCTGATCTACATTAAATTCTAGATCGAACATAAGCTATGTGTAAATGAGCCCTTTTCGGAATGTCCGATTCAGTTATAGCTCTTTTTCGAATAAAAAAGTTCAAATTTGCATAGATTCAGTATTCGGAATTTTGTGCAAATTTTTAGTAGTACTCTATAGTTGTACTCAGTGCAAAATTCTAACAAAATCGTTTTATAGTTGCTTAAATTTTTTTTGGAACACCCCAAAAGAGTCTTAGCTACAGTATACCAAATCTATGAAAACACAACTATATAGAAATCATTGATATAGCAATTCCTTTGACATTATATATAATAATATATATAATAGTGTTGTTATGGCTACTTGACACGAAAGTTATTTTCTTATTATAAAAATAAACTTTAATATAATAACCAATTATTAATTTATGCTCTTATGTTGATAAAAATTTTATAATCTCTATTTAATTTTACAGGTGCACAATTTGAACTATCCTCTGCTTATGAACCAGCCGAAAAGCTGTCAGATACGGACTCTGATGAAGATGATAAAAGCGAAAATCCGTTCTTCTTTTACATTATCAATGGTAGAAATGTTTTGGCATCAGGAAGTTCATATAACAAATAGTACAAAATTAATTTTGATGAAACCTCATGAAATCTCTTACAAACATATGGTCTTCCAAAATTGTCAAACTCTTCCCAATATATGTCTTATGCAAAACTTTCTGTAGCTAATGAAGTCTGTCAGAAAAAGAGCGCACATTATATGATGTCATTTAGAGTTCAAGAATCAAGCTAAAATGTTTATATAAATATTTTTACATTTTATGTGATTTTTTAGTGGCCACAGAAAATTTTGCCTAAGCAATTATTGGACAGAGCTTTGATTTTAGTCAGTCTATATATTAGTAAGTGTTTTCAAAGTTATTGTTTCATCCATTTACAATTTTTCACTGATGAAAAAAAAAAAAACTTAAAAAATGCTTTATTTTCATTGTATGGTCTATTGGAAAATTTCAATATTTTAGTATTTCGACAAATAATATCAGAGTACTGAGGTGGTTTATCCACTCAATCTAACATGGCACTAAACAGAAATATTTTATCATAAGAAAAGAATTTGACTTTTGTTATTATCAGCATACGTTTTTTATATGGACCTTAAGGCCTAAGGCATTCAGCCCCCAACTTAACTATTTTTTCAAGTACACTACTCTGTAAAATTTTGTTATGTAAAATATTATTTCATAAAAGTTCCGTTATATTATAGTGAAATAAATTGATTTCTTGCAGCACCAAGGCATTTTTTGAAGTGAAAACTTCTTATGGCACGTTGTGCGGCTGAGGAAAAAAGTATAAACTTGCGACACCGACCGTCATCGGGATTCTCCGTCATGAATGCGATAGTAAAATTTGAATGTTCTTTGAAGACTTGGGAAACGAACTCGATTTTGGAATTTTGAAGACTTGGGAAACGAACTCGATTTTGGAATTTTGGAGACTTAGGAAACGAACTCGATTTTAGAATTTTGAAGACTTGGGAAACGAACTCGATTTCAGAAATTTGAAGACCTGGGAAACGAACTCGATTTCAAATTTGGAAGACTTGGGAAACGAACTCGATTTTAAAATTTTGAAGACTTGGGAAACGAACTCGATTTTAGAACTTTGAAGACTTGGAAAACGAACTCGATTTCAAAAAATTTAAAAAACTTTGCCTACTTTTAGGCGCTATTTATAATTTGCCCCAAAGGTATGCAACATTTTCTGACAAATTTCTAAATAGCTCCTAAAAGTAGGAAACGGTTTTAAAAATTTCAGATAATGTTGCCTACTTTTAGGCGCTATTTTTGAAATTTGTCGGAAAGTGTAGCATACTTTTAGGGGTACATTATTAATAGCGCCTAAAAGTAGGCAACGTTTTTTTTTGAAAAAATTGCCTCATGAAAGTATGCAATTTTTTAGAAAAATTTTTAAATTTGTAGCATACATATGTTGACTTCCGGTTAGCTGTTGCTCAGTCAGCAAATTTTTCTCTGCTAGCGCAGCCGAAAGCAGAGCCAGCAGCCCAAAGCAGAGAAAAATCTGAAATACCAGGCCACCTTGAACCAGCAGCAAGCAAATTTGGTTTTTTGAAAAACTTTAAAACGTTATATCTCGGCTATTACTAAACCGATTTAGACAAATGAGGTGTAATAGTTTTTTTTAAGAACAAGCAGATTTTTTTGAAGTCATTTGTATTATGATTAACTGTCACAAGATGGCGTTTTAAGCAGTTTGAATATTCTAACAGCCAGAACTCGGCAACGAATAAGCCGATTTTGATAAATGTGGTGTCATAGTGTCTGTTAGAAGAAGCAGATTTTTATCTTAAGTTTAAGAAAAATTATGTTTAAGCTATTTAGTCACAGGTCCAGGTACTTTTTTTACCTGATTTTTTCTTATTCTTACATAATTCGCAATGATGTGTCTTACTGCAATCAGAATAAATTTTTGTTTTTAAACATAAGGAGTACTTAGCTCAAATTTAATTATTCACAGTTGAGGCTACTGAGCCGAATATACTTCTTCCAGCAATTTTTGAAGTGAAAACTTCTTATGGTACGTTGTGCGGCTGAGGACAAAAGTATAAACTCACGACACCGACCGTCATCGGGATTCCCCGTCATGAATGCGATAGTAAAATTTGAATGTTCTGTTGTTTCTTTTAAATAAATATTCCAAGTGGAAGACAAAAAGCAAAGCAGACACACTAACTGACACATTCCATTCTCATTCAACGATTGTTATGCTTACATGTTTGTTTCTTTCAAATTCCGCGTTGTTGCGTTGACAAATTGAGAATGAGAGCGAGAGTAAAATTTGAATACATATTCCGTTTTTGTCTTCCATTGCATTGCCATATAAAAAGAAAACGCATACATACCAACTAACACACTAACTTGCCATTAAACGATTTGTTTTCACTTCTGTCTGCACTCCCGGAGTGCAACCCGCCGTTTTTTTTTTTTTTCAAATACGAATTCTACTTTGAGGTAACAGTATCTTAATCTTAGAAATTTAATATGAAATCGGCCAACCGTAAGTTTTGGTTTAAGATTTCAGAATAAAAGACTGATTTATTACGCTTTTTTTTCTCACGGAAAATCAGCAAAATTTGAAGATGCGTTTTTTAAATTCAAACATCGCAAAAATCAATTATTTTATTAATACATATCTCTCGTCTGACAGATATATAGATATAATTTGATAAATGTACCTCAAAAATCGAATTTCTAATTTTTTTCGATAGTAGGCACTGCCACGCCTCTAACAAGAAATTAAGATACACTGCTAAGCTAATGGATCGATTTTAATGAGGTATAAATATAGATTGATTCCTGATTAAAAGATATTTGTTTTAATGTGGATGGTGCCGCGTCCCTAACAGGAAAGTACGTTTTCACAGCTAAACTAGTGGACCCGTTTTAATGATTTGTGTAAAGATAAATAAGTAGATTGAACCAGAAGATTGAAGGCACAGAAACAGGGATATGAAAAGGGAAACACATTACCCTCATTTATATTTTTGGGAGCGATGACATTTTATCAGGTGAAATGGTACTTAGCTGTTTCGTATTGTCACAATAATGGTTGAATTTCAATAAGTGTGCAAACTTTAGTAAACATAATTTTTAACAGAAAACATACAAAAAATATCCACATATGTATTAATAAATGCATCTCCAATAAATTATTTTTACGCAAGGCTTGAATAAAAACAAAATTACTAAATATACAAGAAAACATGTCATACGTTAAATATTGTATAGGATATCAGAATTTTATTTATTATGAAGCACTGGAAATTGTTTATAACGAATGCACAAACCAAATAGCCGGCAAGGCAGAACAGTTGAAGAGTAGCAGTAATTTTAACAAATAGGTTGTTACCTAAAACTGCTAGAACAGAGGCGCAGACAATACATTATTTTTTATGGCAATTTCTTACAATTTTTACAACCATGCAAACGAGAAATTAATCTTCCATCAGTGGGATATCGTGGCCATAAATACAAAGAAAATGAAAGTGCTACCCAGTGTGCCAAACGAATTCGTTTTTTCGTACTATTCATCCGAAACGGATTCCGTTACGAATTCGTCTCGAACTCGTTTACGTATGAAATTCCTCTCGAAAAAACGGAAGGATAGTCCGCATTAACGAATTCGTAACGGACTTCAAAAACGAATTCGTTTTTTGTTCTTAAAACGCATCCGTTACTAGTTTTTTTCGACTTTTTAAACATTTCGAAACGAATTCGTAACGGAATCCGGAAACGGATTGTTAATTTCAGTGTTAAAAAAAATATTAGTTTTTTTCGACTTTTTAAACATTTCTAATTCGATTAAGACACAAAATTTTTTTTTGAAATTTTTTCTTTGAAAATTTTTTTAAGTCCCTGTCTTATGAAAAAAAAACGAATTCGAAACGGATTCGTTTTATGAACAAAAAACGAATTCAAAACGGATTCGTATTTGAAGTCCGTTACGAATTCGAAACGAATTCGTTTTACTTGCAAAAAACGGAATGCGCACAAACGAATTAGTTTCGAATTCGAAACGAATTCGCGTCCGTTTTTGTGCACATTGGGTAGGGACTTAAGATAATGCTTCAACAGTCGTCAGATAATAAGAAAAAAAATCCGTATAATTTTTTAAATTTTTCTTGGGCTTAGTGTCATAGCGGGCAACAAGCAAACTGTTGGATAGAGCGCTCTAGTTAACTTGTTTCAAACAAAATGCTCCAATGTCGCATACTTTTGGAAAGTATTTTCAAAAATTAGAATGAAAAATGGTAAACTTTGCAAACTTTGACATAAAAAAATAATAGATAACATACATATACATATATGTACTATGTATATTCCCAAATTTTGAAATTTTTTTTTTATTGTGTTGGAAACTATGGTTAACCAAAATCCAAACTTCCATCTGGAATTTTTCCCAATTTTCTTTTTCAAGTTTTTCTTAATGTAGTTTTAGAAGGAACAAAATTTGTTGACTTTTATGAAATGCTCATATTAATTTATTTGTATCAAAATTTTCTAAAATAGTAAATTGGCGAAACTACGTTGTTTGAGGTTATACATTTTAAATGTAAATTATGCTGGTTTTTTGAAAATTAGGCTCGGAAAATTTTGCAAAACTTAAACAGTAAAATAAAAACATACATTCTTCGATTTCCATAATTTTTTGATATATCGAGTTTGTATCAATTATTTTGATACAAACATTAAAAAAATTACCAAACCAATCAATTTGAATGAATCTTTGAGCATATCAAAGGGAATAATTGAGACTTAAGTTTAGAAAAATTATTTTTCCATATATAAACTATGTAATATATTATAAACAATTACATATCCCTTTTAGTGTTTGAAAAATCAAAAGTCAATGTCATCATTAGATATGTTCAAAAAAAGCCTCATAAAAAAAATAAAAAAAAAAATAATCCGACGGCTGCTACCATAGCTGAAAACTTTTCATTTTTTGGGATTTGGCCAAAAAAATGATGAAAATTTGATTTTTTTCTTATTTATAATATTTTTTTAAATATTTTTTCGACTTGTTCCTTTTCTCAACGGACTTAACTCCTTGGAGCTTTGATGGTTGATGACTAGACATGTTCAAAAAAAACGTCATGTTTTAGAATACTTAAAGAACACTCGAATTATGATGAAAATGGTTGTGTTGAAAAAAATAATCTCACTCCCAATTTTTCTAACTTGTTGATTTTACTGACTACTGCATATCGTACCCTATATATAGTTTCATTTGCTATGCCTTCGCTTACTGCTGCATTTTTGATATGGAATATGAACTGTTGAAATCAACCTCTAAATCACTCATTCTTCTCAGATATCTCAACAATCAAACGTAGAATGACTCCATTACGCTTATTCGTTCAAGTAGTAAAACTTATTCGATATTTAAATCAACTCTAAATTTGTTCTAGTTCGTAATTCGCTTAATATACCATATCAAATGTATATTGGCATATAAAAGAACAGCTAAATTTAAAAATTTATTTATTAAAAATTTTACTTTACTTCATTAGGAAACAGTTTTTGCTCTGGTTTGACAACACTTTCTCAAGGAATCAAAATAGCAATTTGTATTTGAATATTAAATTATAGCAATATGGCAGGTAAGTCATACTAAGCCTATATTTGACGAAAACTGAAAGTTCGGTAAGCAAATTCCCTTTGGTTGACTTAACTTAGAAAATTCCAATGGGAAGTTTTTTGCTTTATCATAGAGAAATGCAGAAAAATAGATTTACGATGGTCAGACTGGCACTGTGATCTCATTGTACCGAAAAAAACAGTTTCTGCAAGAAATCGAATAATTCTTCAAGATTGTCTGAGGAAATGATTGCAAACCCAAATATGTACTTTCTGTTGCGTCAGTTCTGGTGCTTCAGAGTGCTGGACATAACGTTAAAATGTTATTTCTTAATCTTTAGCGAATCTCAGAGATAATAACACTCTTTCTAGTTTAATATTTGCTGTCCCCAATTCCGCTTGTAAAAAGTATGATAAGTATAGATAAAGAAAATTTTGTTAAAATGTTTTGCTAACTTTTTTATATTTCAGTGTGCACCACCTATCTACTTTTTATTGTTTTAACATTAACATTACAAAAAACTTTTATGAATGAAGTCGTAAATTATGGTCTACCGACTTTAACAATGAATCTCTTTAACGCTCTTGAGGAGAATTCAAAAAATGTTTTAATTTCTCCGGTCGCCGTGCAAACAGATCTTGGATTAGCATTTCATGCTGCCAATTCTAAAACATCTTATGATCTGCTGGTAGCGTTTAACGGTGGTAACGCCGGTAATCCAAACACGACAATAAAGAAGATGGCTCTGCTACGTGAGAATGTGAAAAATGCTATTTACATTGAAAAGAGACATGAGGTTGATGAAACATTGCTAAATTTAACTATAAAATATTTAGGAACACAGAATGAAATTTTTGACAGCACATATCCTAAAAATGCTGCAGAAGAAATCAATTCCTTTGTTCAGCGTCATACGAATAATGAAATTGAGCAACTAATCGATGAAGAAGATATCAAGAAAAATACTAATGGAATATATGTACATACGATCAAATATATTGCTGGATGGGAAGATAAATTATCTGAGGCAGTTGATGGTGAATTCTGGAACGAAAAACATTCTTATAACATAGATATGTTGAAATTGGATCCAGGTTATATATTGTCCGGCAAATTAAATGACTTGAAAGCTTTTGCAGTAATGTTGCCATTTAAAGAATCGGGCTCAGGTATGCTAGTGCTGCAGCCTGAAAGCAGAAGTGATTTAAGTAATTTAATAAGCAAATTGAAGGACATAGATATCACTGAGATACCAATAAAACTTCAACTAAATCGGATAAGTTTGAGCTTGCCAAAATTTGAAATAAATGTTAAGAGATCACTGCGAGGACCATTGGAAAAGGTTAGATTTTTTGTTAAATTATTTAAACTTGAAAAATATATGCAGCATTCTTTGTCAAAGCGTGAGGATTCTCAACTAGGATTTATATATTGTGGTATTATTTGACAAGGTTATAATGATGCTTTTGTCGTTTTTAATGCAATAAACATATTCACCCCTATCATGAATATCCGGAGAAAAACTATTCCCTCGGATTTTTTTGTTTCTCGAGAGGAGTATTTTGCGATCATAAATGATTGAGGAATGGAAACCTTCATATCTTCATTCATGATAGGGGTGATTGTAAATTCATATTGGACATCTTTCGACAAATTTTGAGCGCAAAAGATTTTATCGGACTAAAGACTATGGAGGATAAGGTATTGATAGAAGACAAAATTAATCGCTATTTTTTGAGAAAATTATACAGGGCTGAATAAAAAACAAATCGAAACTTAGAAAAATTTCACACTTTATCCAATGTGATAATTGATAATATCAAATTTATAAAATTTGTCTAAAAAATTTACAATGCTCATGGATAACGATCGATTTTTTTTTTAAAAAAATATATATCTTTGACATCAGTTAAATGCTAAATTGAGCCAATCTAGCGATTATCTCAATATAATTTGAAAAATATTTTCGTATTTAATCACTTCTGCTTTAAGTAGTCCGCGAAGAAAAAGCATTACATCAAGTAATTAAAGTAAATTTTATTATCTCTAATCTATAAAATATATTTTTAAGGATGATTTTTGGAACCAGGGTAGTATTTTTTATAGGGTTATTTATCTACTAGGTACATTTTGGCTGCTGAGTAGTGTTATTGAATCAAGTACAAATGTATACTCATTTTATAATATCTATCTTAATTAAATAGATTGGTGTTATAAGTGCCTTCTCAGAGGATGACGCTGATTTTACTGCTCTACTTAAGAATGGAAAAAATAGTTATATAAGGAACTTACGGCAACAAGCATACATCAAAGTAAACGCTACAGGCGTAAGTGTATATTCGGGAACAAGTAAGTAACTAGTGATGTCTGTAAGTAAAATCACTCAGGGTAATAGCGTCCACAAGTCTTCTAAAAAAGAACTTTTATCTTAAATCATTAAGTTGGTTCTCAAAAGAAAAACAAAATATAGAAAAATGCCGACTCTTTCTAAAATGCTTTGGAACAAAGTTTTGACAACATTTTAGTCGACTTTTGCGATTTATTTAATTTTTTGTTTGTAAATGAAGGACAGATTTCGGTCGTCGATATATGAAATATTTTCGAGTGCAAGAAAAGTAGAAACGTGCGGCTTACGACGTGTTGAATTTCAACAGTTTAAATATAGGTACGAGCATCTGCGAACTCTGATGCACGATAAATCAGTGTCAAATTCATGCGTTTAAGGTTCTGATTTGGATCGCCGTCATGATTGAACATTTATATTTGGTTCGTTCCTGAACTAGTCAGGATTAGTCAAATTTACAGGGTTTAGTCAGATTATGTCCGAAAAGCGTTTCTGTACTTGAAAAACCTGTAAATAAGAACAGAGATGAGAGAGTAATTGAGTTTCCATCTTTGACCAAATAGGCTATTGATTATGTCATAAGGAAAGGAACTAAGACGTGCACGGGTTTTTACTTCAGGAATCGGTCAATGAGTCATTTGGGAAGAAAAAACCGCAGAGTGTTATTAAATTAGAGGGTGGAAATCCTAGATCTGAGTGAAAATGGACCCTTTTTAGTTTTTTCAATATGTCTCGCAAACGAAGCAAGATTTCGACATACTTCATATAAAACTTTTTGTAGAAAATTAAATTTTCCATCAAAACGGTTTATTTAAAAAAAATGTTTTTCTGGGTTCCAACGACGACTTTATGTATATGAGCGCTGCCACGCCCACTAATTCAATCCAGTTTAGTTTAGTTTTTTTTTTTAAATGCTGACATGTAGACAGACTAACAAATGGAGATAGCTATTTTGTTTCAGGAGGTGACGTTGATCAAGAAAATATACCCGTTTCAAAACCTTTTATTTACAAAACTAATATAACTTTTGCGTATGGTAAGAAAAATATAATTTTTTTGTCAATAATATTTTTATTTTCAACAAAACCAGCAAACTTCATTTATTTTTATTTATTTATTTTTCTCTAAGCAATTTCACTTTAACAGGTTTACTATGGAATGAAAACACTTTACCAACGGTGCAAGGAGTAAACATAGAAATTGATAACCCTGACGACAACTATGAATACAGCGTTTCGTCGCTTGATGTTGCAGCAAATTCGGAGCCAATTGAAATTGATCGTCCATTTTTCTATGCAATCTTGAAAACGAATACTATTCTCTTTGTGGGAACAATAAGAAATTTTGATTAAAATGTATATTATATGTATTGTATGTAAATAACTTTTCGATCGAGGTCTTTTCTCGCTAATGGCTATTTAAGTACCCAAAAGTTGTACTGATTTTCATATTCTTAAGGTGGTGTATTGAAAAGGTACTTGAGTTTCATATTTGGAGAGCTGAGCTTTAAATTATATCAAAATATAATGAATATTGCTTAATCAGAGATTTGTTAATAAAACATGTAAAAAGTTTTGCGTTTTGAAATTCTTGTTCGGCTCATAACAATGAGATGACTGATAGATGAGCATTGTCTTCCATGCTTCTTGTCTGTTCAAAAACTTAAATTTCTCAAACGACGTAGAGATTTTAAGAACTTGTCTTATCGCAGATATACAAGAAATTTCAAGAGAAATTTAAAATTTTGTAAAAAAAAGTAGAGTCTTGGTAACAAAAAAAAACTAACTGGGGTGATGGCATAAGAGTTTTGTCGTTCCATAAATAGCAAACCTTTGTATCAAGTTTTTGATGATTTGGTGAAATGTACCATCGCGGTAATGCCTTCAAAAATCTCAATGTGAAAAAAAACTCGTCACCAGTGCAATGCTGGAAATCAAACCAATCAGATAATTTCTTACAAGCTCGGCGGCGTTCTATTTAGAACGTTTGTATTAGTTTCCTTAAGCCCAATTTCCATGTGATCTTATCTTATCTTATCTTATCTTATCAAATATCAGGGAGGACATCACATTCTATGAAGATAGCAAATGTAAACTTTTCACTCTCGCATTCTCCAAACGCATTAGGTTCTGTTCGCATGCTTTTTCTTTCTTACAAAAATTTGATTTGATATCCCTGATATGGGATAAGATAAGATAAGATCACATAGAAATTGGGCTTTAAGCATTTTCCTTCCGACTTTTTTTATCAGACTGTACGAATCGAAGACTTAAATTACATACTTTTGTGGTTTGTTATTGGGCTTAATTTTCATTTACCTTTTAACCGTACAGTACATTTTCCAATATTAATTATTTTGTTGTGTACTTTTCGGCATTCAGTAACAATGAATTGCGCACACCATTCCTGCAAATCATCGTCCGACGCAGAATGTCAAATTTCATATGGGTTGTGCGAGGACCTAGTCCATATTAATTGTCTTGAAATTAAGTTTTGCATGGCTGATGTTCATTTGGAGGACATATGTAGATCTCAGATGGTGTTCTATTTTATTTTAAGTGAAAAAAAAAAAAGTTTTTCCGACATTGGAAAAGGGTTTACCGTGCTGAATACTAACTAAGTATATTCGGTTGTTTAGCCTTACTAAAAATAAAAGTAAAAACCCAAAGTTATTTAAGCTTCGTCTGAAAATGCAACAGCATCATTTGAAGGTAGTACCATTGCGTTATTATTACTCAAATATTCCCAATTCTACCATCGGATGTATCTGTTGATGTATCACCTCTAATAAATGATAAATGTATAAAATATTTAAAAAACGAAACTCGTTTCTAAAATTGAAGGTTATATTTTGATTGCTATTTGTGGAATAATATGGGACCTTACAATATTGCTTTCCGCATCACTTCTAATGCGAATCTCAAAAAATATATCTTAGTAAAGTGTTTCTAAGTGCCCACGCCCATTTGTCTAGTTCAACATACCTGAGCAACATCTTTTATTATAGTGTGTATAACAAATTTGGTTGTATTTAATTGAATAACCCATTCAGAAAAGCGTCTCGAAATTATTGTTTTTATGGAAGGTTACACGCACCTTTATTTTTTATATAATCATTGTAACTAAATTATAAAATTTTCTTAACATTATCTGATTTCCCAATGTTACTGTAATTTCTGAGAGTAATTTAAACATACATATGGGATAATCTACGTCAAATCGGCCACCATTTCCCATTTGCATGTATAGTGCTTTTGGAACCTTTTTTTTTTTTCATTAAGTTCTGATTGAGACAGAAATTGAGATTACCGTACACTTTCCGGAATACTTTTTCCGGAATGGACATTTTCCGGAACGACCAAAAACCCAAAATTATTTTCCGGAATCGGTTTTCCGGAATGAACATTTTCCGGATCGACTGTTTTCCGGATATAATAATTACTAACTTATGCGTCATGAGTAAAATATTTCGTATTTGTATGAAGTTTGTATAAATTTGTTTGTATAAGTCATCGTATACAAAACAGAACTGTGTTGTGTGCGATTGAGCGCAGAAATCGTAGGTCATCTCCGCGATCTGCATATTCCGCGTAATTTTGAACGAGTGATCTGATTCTACGTTGGAAGTCCAACCATTTCTTTTTTGGAAAAGGCGTTACAATATTAAATAGAAATACGAAAGTAATAAACAGATTGCGTTACTATAACAACATGAGCTGTGGATTTTATATATACGAATAATTATTATTCCGGAAAATGTACATTTCGGAAACCGATTCCTGAAAAAGTATTCCGAAAAACCGTCGTTCCGAAAAATGTATATTCCGGAAAAAAAATTTCGGGTTCTTGGTCGTTCCGGAAAATGTCCATTCCGGAAAACGGATTCCTGAAAGTGGGTGGGAACCAAAATTTAAATTTTGAAAACTTCAACGATGCCATCGGTTCCGCAGAGTTCAATCAGAGTTCAACCAGTACCAGACTTAATATCTATTAAATAATTAATAGTTTTTTACAAAATATTTTGAAAAAAATCGATCAATATTAAGAATTGCGAATTATTTTCCAAACTTAAAATCTCATAACTTATCATTTTAAAAAATTATTTGATTTTTTTACGAAAAGTATATTCAAAAACGAAAATTTTGAAATAAATAAAATCAGGAAATCATCAATTCAAATCACTTAAAAGTTCGAAAGAATCAGAGATACAAAAGCAAAATGGTGTCCGATTCGGCATGAAATTCTCCAATTTTACCTTGAGATCGTTCAAATTTGTAAGGTCAACAGTTGTGTTAGATGACATATTTCATTCATTGGCAATACTATCTGGTGCAATCGAGCAAGTCAAATGTATATTAAATTTAATCTATTTATCTCAATTTGTTTTAATGTAATTGGAATTTTCACAGACATATAAACGGATATGCAATTTGTCTGAAAGCGTGGTACTGTTATTGAGAATTTTCGTAGATATTCTTCTTATTAGTTACACTATTAAGATACCATAAAACTAAAATGAAAACCATATAACATATCTGTCGTATTGTGCGGAACAAAAAGTCATTCTACATGCATACATATATATTTTTGAATAAGACCAATATAGTTTTAGTATCTTCTTTTTATCTTTTTTTTTTTTTTGGTGAAACAAATTAGGTTTCATTTTGTTCAGATACATGACATAAAATTTTACGGAAAAAAGTATATAAAAGGAGAGACATGCTTAACATCTATATTAGTTGAGAGTTTTTAGTTATTCACTTAGTGTTAAAGTTAAAATTTATTTTTAATAATAAAGATCGTGTAAGACCTACAGCAAAATGCAAAAGTGCAAACATCTTATTGGAGGTAAGCCATAATTAGTGAAAAAAAAAAAAAAATAGATAGAAAAAAAGTAGATCAGAAAATATAGTAGTTTCGGATAGTGGCATCATAATGTACAACAAAATACAATGCATAAAATATAGTGAAAATGTTTTTCATACCCACACCAGGGTACAGTAACCACTGCAAGCTTAAAAATTATTATGAAAAAAGACCCATCACGGATTCTATTACAGGCAGCAATGTGTGAATCTTATCAGAATTTAAAGGTCGGAAACGTTTTAAGGAATTCCAGATCAGGTATGGGAAAGACTAGTCATATTGCAGCCCAACCAAAGAAAGTCCCAAGAAATTTTGTATAGCCCTTATCAGTTTTGCCAAGCCATGAACGTACGTGGACGGTTTGGAAAGAACCGGAGCTGGCAAGCCTCATTGATCCCTTTTATGGAAAGTGTGAAAGTGTGGTTGAACTTATTTTCGCCTTAAAGATGTAGACATAAGGCCTGTAAGCCTTGATCAAATGTTTTGGTAAATTTGAGTCAAATATTTGGATTTTTATATTTTTGTTAAAGCTGCGTCAAGTAACAAATTTTGAGCGCAAAAGATTTTATCGGACTAAAGACTATGGAGGATAAGGTATTGATAGAAGACAAAATTAATCGCTATTTTTTGAGAAAATTATACAGGGCTGAATAAAAAACAAATCGAAACTTAGAAAAATTTCACACTTTATCCAATGTGATAATTGATAATATCAAATTTATAAAATTTGTCTAAAAAATTTACAATGCTCATGGATAACGATCGATTTTTTTTTTAAAAAAATATATATCTTTGACATCAGTTAAATGCTAAATTGAGCCAATCTAGCGATTATCTCAATATAATTTGAAAAATATTTTCGTATTTAATCACTTCTGCTTTAAGTAGTCCGCGAAGAAAAAGCATTACATCAAGTAATTAAAGTAAATTTTATTATCTCTAATCTATAAAATATATTTTTAAGGATGATTTTTGGAACCAGGGTAGTATTTTTTATAGGGTTATTTATCTACTAGGTACATTTTGGCTGCTGAGTAGTGTTATTGAATCAAGTACAAATGTATACTCATTTTATAATATCTATCTTAATTAAATAGATTGGTGTTATAAGTGCCTTCTCAGAGGATGACGCTGATTTTACTGCTCTACTTAAGAATGGAAAAAATAGTTATATAAGGAACTTACGGCAACAAGCATACATCAAAGTAAACGCTACAGGCGTAAGTGTATATTCGGGAACAAGTAAGTAACTAGTGATGTCTGTAAGTAAAATCACTCAGGGTAATAGCGTCCACAAGTCTTCTAAAAAAGAACTTTTATCTTAAATCATTAAGTTGGTTCTCAAAAGAAAAACAAAATATAGAAAAATGCCGACTCTTTCTAAAATGCTTTGGAACAAAGTTTTGACAACATTTTAGTCGACTTTTGCGATTTATTTAATTTTTTGTTTGTAAATGAAGGACAGATTTCGGTCGTCGATATATGAAATATTTTCGAGTGCAAGAAAAGTAGAAACGTGCGGCTTACGACGTGTTGAATTTCAACAGTTTAAATATAGGTACGAGCATCTGCGAACTCTGATGCACGATAAATCAGTGTCAAATTCATGCGTTTAAGGTTCTGATTTGGATCGCCGTCATGATTGAACATTTATATTTGGTTCGTTCCTGAACTAGTCAGGATTAGTCAAATTTACAGGGTTTAGTCAGATTATGTCCGAAAAGCGTTTCTGTACTTGAAAAACCTGTAAATAAGAACAGAGATGAGAGAGTAATTGAGTTTCCATCTTTGACCAAATAGGCTATTGATTATGTCATAAGGAAAGGAACTAAGACGTGCACGGGTTTTTACTTCAGGAATCGGTCAATGAGTCATTTGGGAAGAAAAAACCGCAGAGTGTTATTAAATTAGAGGGTGGAAATCCTAGATCTGAGTGAAAATGGACCCTTTTTAGTTTTTTCAATATGTCTCGCAAACGAAGCAAGATTTCGACATACTTCATATAAAACTTTTTGTAGAAAATTAAATTTTCCATCAAAACGGTTTATTTAAAAAAAATGTTTTTCTGGGTTCCAACGACGACTTTATGTATATGAGCGCTGCCACGCCCACTAATTCAATCCAGTTTAGTTTAGTTTTTTTTTTTAAATGCTGACATGTAGACAGACTAACAAATGGAGATAGCTATTTTGTTTCAGGAGGTGACGTTGATCAAGAAAATATACCCGTTTCAAAACCTTTTATTTACAAAACTAATATAACTTTTGCGTATGGTAAGAAAAATATAATTTTTTTGTCAATAATATTTTTATTTTCAACAAAACCAGCAAACTTCATTTATTTTTATTTATTTATTTTTCTCTAAGCAATTTCACTTTAACAGGTTTACTATGGAATGAAAACACTTTACCAACGGTGCAAGGAGTAAACATAGAAATTGATAACCCTGACGACAACTATGAATACAGCGTTTCGTCGCTTGATGTTGCAGCAAATTCGGAGCCAATTGAAATTGATCGTCCATTTTTCTATGCAATCTTGAAAACGAATACTATTCTCTTTGTGGGAACAATAAGAAATTTTGATTAAAATGTATATTATATGTATTGTATGTAAATAACTTTTCGATCGAGGTCTTTTCTCGCTAATGGCTATTTAAGTACCCAAAAGTTGTACTGATTTTCATATTCTTAAGGTGGTGTATTGAAAAGGTACTTGAGTTTCATATTTGGAGAGCTGAGCTTTAAATTATATCAAAATATAATGAATATTGCTTAATCAGAGATTTGTTAATAAAACATGTAAAAAGTTTTGCGTTTTGAAATTCTTGTTCGGCTCATAACAATGAGATGACTGATAGATGAGCATTGTCTTCCATGCTTCTTGTCTGTTCAAAAACTTAAATTTCTCAAACGACGTAGAGATTTTAAGAACTTGTCTTATCGCAGATATACAAGAAATTTCAAGAGAAATTTAAAATTTTGTAAAAAAAAGTAGAGTCTTGGTAACAAAAAAAAACTAACTGGGGTGATGGCATAAGAGTTTTGTCGTTCCATAAATAGCAAACCTTTGTATCAAGTTTTTGATGATTTGGTGAAATGTACCATCGCGGTAATGCCTTCAAAAATCTCAATGTGAAAAAAAACTCGTCACCAGTGCAATGCTGGAAATCAAACCAATCAGATAATTTCTTACAAGCTCGGCGGCGTTCTATTTAGAACGTTTGTATTAGTTTCCTTAAGCCCAATTTCCATGTGATCTTATCTTATCTTATCTTATCTTATCAAATATCAGGGAGGACATCACATTCTATGAAGATAGCAAATGTAAACTTTTCACTCTCGCATTCTCCAAACGCATTAGGTTCTGTTCGCATGCTTTTTCTTTCTTACAAAAATTTGATTTGATATCCCTGATATGGGATAAGATAAGATAAGATCACATAGAAATTGGGCTTTAAGCATTTTCCTTCCGACTTTTTTTATCAGACTGTACGAATCGAAGACTTAAATTACATACTTTTGTGGTTTGTTATTGGGCTTAATTTTCATTTACCTTTTAACCGTACAGTACATTTTCCAATATTAATTATTTTGTTGTGTACTTTTCGGCATTCAGTAACAATGAATTGCGCACACCATTCCTGCAAATCATCGTCCGACGCAGAATGTCAAATTTCATATGGGTTGTGCGAGGACCTAGTCCATATTAATTGTCTTGAAATTAAGTTTTGCATGGCTGATGTTCATTTGGAGGACATATGTAGATCTCAGATGGTGTTCTATTTTATTTTAAGTGAAAAAAAAAAAAGTTTTTCCGACATTGGAAAAGGGTTTACCGTGCTGAATACTAACTAAGTATATTCGGTTGTTTAGCCTTACTAAAAATAAAAGTAAAAACCCAAAGTTATTTAAGCTTCGTCTGAAAATGCAACAGCATCATTTGAAGGTAGTACCATTGCGTTATTATTACTCAAATATTCCCAATTCTACCATCGGATGTATCTGTTGATGTATCACCTCTAATAAATGATAAATGTATAAAATATTTAAAAAACGAAACTCGTTTCTAAAATTGAAGGTTATATTTTGATTGCTATTTGTGGAATAATATGGGACCTTACAATATTGCTTTCCGCATCACTTCTAATGCGAATCTCAAAAAATATATCTTAGTAAAGTGTTTCTAAGTGCCCACGCCCATTTGTCTAGTTCAACATACCTGAGCAACATCTTTTATTATAGTGTGTATAACAAATTTGGTTGTATTTAATTGAATAACCCATTCAGAAAAGCGTCTCGAAATTATTGTTTTTATGGAAGGTTACACGCACCTTTATTTTTTATATAATCATTGTAACTAAATTATAAAATTTTCTTAACATTATCTGATTTCCCAATGTTACTGTAATTTCTGAGAGTAATTTAAACATACATATGGGATAATCTACGTCAAATCGGCCACCATTTCCCATTTGCATGTATAGTGCTTTTGGAACCTTTTTTTTTTTTCATTAAGTTCTGATTGAGACAGAAATTGAGATTACCGTACACTTTCCGGAATACTTTTTCCGGAATGGACATTTTCCGGAACGACCAAAAACCCAAAATTATTTTCCGGAATCGGTTTTCCGGAATGAACATTTTCCGGATCGACTGTTTTCCGGATATAATAATTACTAACTTATGCGTCATGAGTAAAATATTTCGTATTTGTATGAAGTTTGTATAAATTTGTTTGTATAAGTCATCGTATACAAAACAGAACTGTGTTGTGTGCGATTGAGCGCAGAAATCGTAGGTCATCTCCGCGATCTGCATATTCCGCGTAATTTTGAACGAGTGATCTGATTCTACGTTGGAAGTCCAACCATTTCTTTTTTGGAAAAGGCGTTACAATATTAAATAGAAATACGAAAGTAATAAACAGATTGCGTTACTATAACAACATGAGCTGTGGATTTTATATATACGAATAATTATTATTCCGGAAAATGTACATTTCGGAAACCGATTCCTGAAAAAGTATTCCGAAAAACCGTCGTTCCGAAAAATGTATATTCCGGAAAAAAAATTTCGGGTTCTTGGTCGTTCCGGAAAATGTCCATTCCGGAAAACGGATTCCTGAAAGTGGGTGGGAACCAAAATTTAAATTTTGAAAACTTCAACGATGCCATCGGTTCCGCAGAGTTCAATCAGAGTTCAACCAGTACCAGACTTAATATCTATTAAATAATTAATAGTTTTTTACAAAATATTTTGAAAAAAATCGATCAATATTAAGAATTGCGAATTATTTTCCAAACTTAAAATCTCATAACTTATCATTTTAAAAAATTATTTGATTTTTTTACGAAAAGTATATTCAAAAACGAAAATTTTGAAATAAATAAAATCAGGAAATCATCAATTCAAATCACTTAAAAGTTCGAAAGAATCAGAGATACAAAAGCAAAATGGTGTCCGATTCGGCATGAAATTCTCCAATTTTACCTTGAGATCGTTCAAATTTGTAAGGTCAACAGTTGTGTTAGATGACATATTTCATTCATTGGCAATACTATCTGGTGCAATCGAGCAAGTCAAATGTATATTAAATTTAATCTATTTATCTCAATTTGTTTTAATGTAATTGGAATTTTCACAGACATATAAACGGATATGCAATTTGTCTGAAAGCGTGGTACTGTTATTGAGAATTTTCGTAGATATTCTTCTTATTAGTTACACTATTAAGATACCATAAAACTAAAATGAAAACCATATAACATATCTGTCGTATTGTGCGGAACAAAAAGTCATTCTACATGCATACATATATATTTTTGAATAAGACCAATATAGTTTTAGTATCTTCTTTTTATCTTTTTTTTTTTTTTGGTGAAACAAATTAGGTTTCATTTTGTTCAGATACATGACATAAAATTTTACGGAAAAAAGTATATAAAAGGAGAGACATGCTTAACATCTATATTAGTTGAGAGTTTTTAGTTATTCACTTAGTGTTAAAGTTAAAATTTATTTTTAATAATAAAGATCGTGTAAGACCTACAGCAAAATGCAAAAGTGCAAACATCTTATTGGAGGTAAGCCATAATTAGTGAAAAAAAAAAAAAAATAGATAGAAAAAAAGTAGATCAGAAAATATAGTAGTTTCGGATAGTGGCATCATAATGTACAACAAAATACAATGCATAAAATATAGTGAAAATGTTTTTCATACCCACACCAGGGTACAGTAACCACTGCAAGCTTAAAAATTATTATGAAAAAAGACCCATCACGGATTCTATTACAGGCAGCAATGTGTGAATCTTATCAGAATTTAAAGGTCGGAAACGTTTTAAGGAATTCCAGATCAGGTATGGGAAAGACTAGTCATATTGCAGCCCAACCAAAGAAAGTCCCAAGAAATTTTGTATAGCCCTTATCAGTTTTGCCAAGCCATGAACGTACGTGGACGGTTTGGAAAGAACCGGAGCTGGCAAGCCTCATTGATCCCTTTTATGGAAAGTGTGAAAGTGTGGTTGAACTTATTTTCGCCTTAAAGATGTAGACATAAGGCCTGTAAGCCTTGATCAAATGTTTTGGTAAATTTGAGTCAAATATTTGGATTTTTATATTTTTGTTAAAGCTGCGTCAAGTAACATGTTAACCTGATAAATTATGGGTCAACCCATTGTTATTTTTTGTCTTGCTGAAAGTATATTATTTGAATTATGATTTGGCAATTATAGTCTTAGTCTCTCGAAAAATAATGAGAGTAGCTTTGAAAAATGAGCGCGACTTAAGAGCATCGAAGTATTCAAGATGAAGGAATAAGGCGGTCCAATGAAAACGTATGCAACGCATTTGAAGTCAAACAAAAAATCATTAAACAGATTTGTGAATGATAAATTTCATAATTTCCCCTATATCCAGTTATCAAAGTATTCAACGTACGTCAATAGTTGAAAATTGCCAAACTTCATACGTTGCGTTGACGGATACATACAAACCAATGGATTTCATCTTAACTTTCAGTTGTAAACTTTAACGCAGCGGAATTGATCTACTCTATATGTTGAGGCCTTAAGTTCCCCAGCGGCAAACCGATGAAGTACTCCGAATTTTCATGTATGAAAAGCTATACCCTTAGTGTTGTTTTATAAATGAAATTGTTACGGTAATATTTTGTTTATTTGTTTGCTGGCTGCCTGCTTTGCATATGGAGCTGTAAGCAGTCCGCTTGCTGGCTGCCTGTCTTGCACATGGAGTTGAAGGCAGTCTGTCTGTTTGCTGTCTGATTTGTTTATGGAGATGTAAATGGTCTTGCCTGTTGGCTGCATACTTTGTATGTGGAGATGTAGGCAACTCGGTAAACTATACAGGCATTTAGTAAGCGATGTTTTAAGGCAATCTGCACATTGTATATAGAGATCTAGGAAAGCTGCCTACAAAGCGGCCATCCCTTTGTAAAAAGCATTTACAGTTGTGGCTGGGGTTGTGAGTATTACTGCATACAATGAGTATAGCTATTCTGATTGGTGAGAGAAAATAATTTCAGTTCTCTTTTGAAGTTTTAAAAACGCAATACAATTAAATTAATAATAAATTATAAAAAGCATCAATAGAGAAGATATTGTGAAAAATTTGGCTTACACAAAGTTGTAAACGTCACTTCTTTCTGATTTTCTCAAATATATTAAGTATAAAACTTTGATTATTTTAAACTTTTTCATCACTTTCCTTTCGACTTTCTTAAGCTCTTTCAACTTAATTGAATTCACCAATATTTTTCAATTTGAGTTTTTCAGCATGTTTTAATTTATTTCGAAATTTTCAACCGTATTCAACTTTTTTCTTCAATTTCCATATTTTAACGATTTTTAGCCTTTTTAAACAGTTTCAACATTCTTTTCAACTTCTTTCAACTTTTTTCAACATTTTAGTTTTTTTTTCGGCTTTTCAACCCTTCTTAATATTTATTAAATAAATCCGACTTATTCAATTTCAATCAACTTTTTTTAACATTTTCCAAATTTTTTCGACTTTCAACCATTTGAACTTTCTTAATAATCGATTTCAACCTCATTAAACTTTTTTCAACCTCTTTCACATCATTTTCAAGTTACTTAAGCTGCTCCAGCTATTTCAATATTTATAGCTTCTTTCAATTCTTTCAACATTTTCCATGTTTTTTGACGTTTTCTACATCATTCAACTTTTTTCGACTTTCCAAACGCATTCAACTTCTTTCGAAATTTTCATATATTTTTAAGCTTTCCAATCACTTTCAACATTTTCGATACTCCTCACGTATTATCGAATTTATCAGCCTTTTTCACCTGTTTCAACCTCTCTCAACTTTTTTCAACATTTTCGATATTTAAGCGACTTTTCCAAACTCTTTTAATTTATTTTGAGTTTTCCAACTTCTTTCAACTGTTTGAACATTTTTCAACATCTTTTAACATTTTCCATGTTTTTTCAAATTTTTTAGTTTTTTTTCACCTGTTTCAACATTTTTTCAAGTTTTTTCAATCTATTTCATATTTTTCCGACTTTTCCAACTTCTCCAACATTTTTTGGCATTTTCGACTCATTTCAACATTTTAGATACCTTCTTAACCTCTTTTGATGTTTTTCAAGATTTTCCATATTTTATCAAACTCTTTCAATTTTTTAAATATTTTTCCATATTTTTTCGACACATGTACTTAACCTCATTCAACATATTGTATACTTTTTCGACTTTTTCAACCTCAAAACCGAATTATGGTCAGTCTATAAATCATAGCAAAAGTTTTCAAAACTATAGTATTACACACTTTTAAATGCTGAATACGAATCTGGCCTCAGATTAGTTTTTTTTATGTTAAATTTTTGAGACACCTGCATCGAAAGGTGTATAAAATTCCAAACTTTGAATATATTTGATATGTATGTGTGACGTTTACAATTTGATATACTCATTAATAGCGTGAACAATTTATAATTGCATCATTATGTTAAAATTTAAAAGTACTAAACCGCTCAATTCTGTTATTTTTTTCAGCACTCAACATCGCTTTTCTTCTTACCATAATATTTTCACAGCAATTAACAAACGCCAAATATTTAAATGAAGGCGTATTTAGCAATCGCTTGTATAATGCTGTAAAAGAGAGCTATCCTGCACAAAAGAGTTTCATTATCGCACCCAAGACTGTAAGAGATAACTTCATATTGCTGTACCTTGGTGCCAGTGGAGTGACAAGAAATGAACTTCATGAAAGCTTGGACCTTTTTGGGGATAAGCTAACTGTGGCGAAACATTTTTACACGCCACGTTCCATACATAAAAAAGGGTTATCACTTTCCCTGTCAAATGTACTTTTTGTAAGCAACCAGCTTGATGTTCCATATATATACTCAGCTCTTGCTGCAAAATTTAATCTTCATAAAAGTTCCGTTGATTTCAGCAACTCGAAAGAAGCGGCAAAATTAATAAATGACTGGATTCGAAATTTCAGTAAAAATCAAATAAGTGCCTTGGTAAATCCATTAGATTTGAATGCGAATGCCGGTTACCTTGTAAATTTAATTGAATTAGATGCAGTGTGGAAAAAGCCATTCGAAAAAACCATAAAGAAAAAGTTCTACACCGGCCGAGAGGCTTTCAGAGAAGTCAATATGTTGCAACAAGTGAACCGTTTTAAATATAAAAAAATACCAAAACTTGATGCTGAAGTTATAGAGTTGCCATTAAAAAAACATTTAATCATGATGATACTGCTGCCCAACCTTGTGGAGAATGGCTTACCAGATCTTGAAAAAGCATTACTTACAGATGATTTATTTAGAATTTCAAGAGAACTTAATAACACCAAATTGCTGCTGGAGATACCGGAACTAAAGTTTAGGTCCAGAATTAATTTGAAAAAGCCTCTTCAAAGAGTAAAGTATCTTGATACAATTTATTTTGATTTGCTTAGCTACAGATTTTTCTTTTCCATTTTGTACTAAGTAGTTGGGTATAAAGGCGGCATTTACCAAAAAGGCTGAATTCCACAAACTCTTCAAGACACCACAAAACCATAGTACTACTTTTTATATAAATGATGTGGTACAAGAGACAAACATAAAAATTGCCGGAAATAGAATTCAAAGTAGTAGTGGCATGGGTAAGTGAATAGTTTATATGATTCAATATAAATTCTATACCATGGCTTTAGAAAAATCAAAATTATAGTAGCTGCCCCAAACCAAAAAAAGGTCGTAGTACGAATCTATAAGTATATGAGGCGCCCAGTTTCAAAACCGGCCAGGTCCAATTTTCATACTTTCGGGAAAACAACGAAAAACGTTTATATTAATCTATGTTCATTGAAAAATTAAAAAGTATTTCCTACATAATAGCTTATAAAATTTCTTACTCAAAGCACGCCAGATCAGACATTTCAAGTTTTATTTGCGAATGTTTTTGAGAAAACAATTTTGAACTTGGCCGGTTTTGATACCAACGAACTGGACTTGGCCGGTTTTGATTCCAAGACGTTGGAAAAAAAGTGGACTTTGCCGGTTTTGATACCAATGTACTGGACTTGGCCAGTTTTGCTTCCAAGGCGTTGGATTGGTTTTGAATGCAAGTTCATGGACTTGGCCGGTTTTGAAACCCATGAATTTATAATAAGTTAAAAAGTGTAATATTTCTGTCAAAAAATTTTTTTTAATCTAAAACCATTGTAGAAAGATAAAGCATGGTCTAGATTTTCATATATGAGAATATCTCAAAATTTTATTTTTTTGGACTTGGCCGACTAGCCGACTTGGGACTCCAACACCAATGGAAGTCAATTTTGCCATGTCTGCCTATCTATCTGAGATAATGTGCTGAAATTTTCCTTAAAATAAAAACTTAAGACGATGTTCATTCAAGAAAAAATGATAGCGAAAACTTAAATAAATTTTATTTTTGAAATGGTAAAAATAACATGTTTTCCGTTTATTTTTAGCACAAGCAATTTAAAATTTGTTTTGAATTTAAAACGCATAAAAATTACATATTTTAACTTTACTTCAATTGTTAAAAAACTGTAAATTGTATTTTAAAGTTGAAAAGTAATTGAAATTACTCTTCTCATACCTTACACAGAGGTTATATTCACTTTGACATTCTGTTTGTAACGCATAGAAGGGGGCGTGGCACGTATGGAAAAGCGTATATATTCTTGATCAGCATCGCTAACTGAGTTGATTTAGCTTTGTCCGTCCGTCTGTGCGTCTGTTGAAATCAGGGTAACGGGAAATCCAAGAGAGGTCCAATAGTATCTGTGGGCAGAGCACCTCCCATATAAGAAAAAATGTTTATTGTTATAGATAACATAATCTTCATAAAATTTAGTCTATAAATATCAGTTACTATAGGCTTTAAAATTAAATAAATTTTGACAGGATTGCATCAGTGGGTGTGGCACCTAACATGTTAACAAAAATTTGTAAGCGCTGTTTTAAGTGAACTATTGCAGCAATTGGTATGAAATTTAATGTATTTGGTTCAGTTGCTATAGAGTGTATCTGAATCAAGAGTGTGGATGAAATAGCACCATTGGGCGTGGCACTTTCCATAAAATTAAATACGTTAAGTGGCATATTTATCGAAATATGTAAGCAATCATACTAAAATTTGGTGTAAGAGGTTTGTTTATGGAAAGCTATTTCTGGATCAAAACTTGAATGGATTGTATCAGTGGGTTTGTCACCCCTCTAAATTTTAATGCTAACTATAATCGCAAACTATACAAGCTATTGTGCTAAAATTTGATATGCGGCTGTCGATCACGAATATTATTTATTGAAACAAAAGTAGGCGGAATTGAAGAAGTGGGCGTGGCATATTTAAAATTTTTCTATTAGATTTTTTTCAACATTTTTCAAATTCTTACGAATTTTTCGACCTTTTAACTTTTTTCAATATATTCTATATGTATTTGTTCGACTTTCAACTTTCTTCATTAGTTTCTTTATTTTTTTCGACTTTTACATCGATTTTGAATCGTAATTGAAATTATGAATTCAAATCGACAAATATTAGAAATAGCTACATATGTATAAAATCAGACAAAAATGTATTCTAACGCGGCGGCGTAGAACCTCCCACACAAAAATGAGCTTTAAAACGCTATACAGTGAACTATTTCACTAAATGTTGTCAAGCTCAATGTGGGTACGTTAAGTAAAACCATTCAACCATCAATGTTGTGATAAATTTTTGATGAAAATTTAAGACTAATTCGCTCTTTTACTGTTATCGCGGAGTAGGGTATTTAATTTTTGTCGAGGCTAAAGATATCACCTTTACTTGGTTTTTTTTATTTCAGGTGACTATTTGTTTTCCGGCCCAAAGCATGATGTAGAGTTTACAGTAAACCGTCCATTTATCTTTGCCATCAAGGATAGCAAATATATTTACATGACAGGAAGATATAATTTATAAATTAATTTTAACATAACTTTAATTATATCCAATTTTATTTTATTTGCTAAGTGTATTAAAGTATTTGCTTAGTTTATGAAAATGTAGAATTTGTATTTGGAAGTTTGTTGAGTATTTCTTGTAAATGTACTAATAATTAAAGAAAAATTGTTGATTTGATTTGAATTTTTCATTTACACAGTGTCGAAAAACATCAAATCTCTACGAGTATATACATAACCCTTTGCTAGAGTTACATAGTTTTGCTCTATAATCTTTTCCAGCTAAATATTAAAAATATTAAACAAGTAAAATGTGTTTTTTTTTCGTTTCTAATAAAAAAAGTTATGTACAAACACAAATTTATGTAATAAATTTAATTCAAAAGTAAAACTTTAAATTTTATCCAAAATTTTGTTTAGGGTAAATCATGCCCACAACACTACTTGAGCAATATTTTCTGGCGACACTAACGAAGGGTTAAGCTAAAAAGTGTCAAATTATAAAAAAAAGTGGATGGGTAACGAAAAATATCGGAGAAGTTGATAAGAACAAAAAAGGTTTCAAATAACATTGAACAATCACAAAAAAAAAAATTTCGGAAAATATCGAATAGTATTGAGACATATCGAAAAAGTCATTAAGAGTCCGAAAATAACGAGTAGTTTCCTAAAGGTTATTATAAGAAAATTAATATTTAAGATTTAATAAAAACTAAAATGTGTAGAATATGAGAATTGAGAAAAACTGAAAACTCGATAAAGGTCTGAGAAATCGGAAATACTGAGAAGAATGGCTAAGATCGCATAATCTAGATTCGTTACACGTTAAATTATATCAAATATTATGGATGAGCATCTAATAATTCAGCCGAAAAAGTCTACGATGGGCAGACCCACTATATTTATTTGAAATTTAGATTCCAGTTAAAAAAAAACATCGGAAAATAGACAATAATAATACAATAGTATCGTTAACCAAAATATATCGATAAATACAATAAAAATCGCAAAAAGTCGAATGACATATAAGTTTCAGTTATCGAGACAGAATCTCGAACGATAGGCCAAATTTTGAATTTAAGTAAATTTCGCATTAATTTGGATATTAATTTATGACATTTGGCAATTTTTGAAGTTATATTATCAGTATAGTTAATAGTAGTAGTAAGATAGTATCGCAATAAAATATTGTACAATAAGTAAACGAAAAAATATTCAATATCTTCTACTTTTCTGAGTACTTTTTTTTGCTTGCTTCTGGTTCACTTATCACCCAATTGACGTTTGGAAAAGCTTGCCTAGCTCACGATGTGTGATTTCTAACAAAATGTTACCTAGTTAGTCTTTGGTAAGAAAGATACAAAAGATTTTAATTGTTTTCTTTGAACTATTTTTTTTTTTTTTTTTTTTTGTATAATTTAAGGAATTTATAGTAGAGGGATTGCTGCCTCAAATGCCACTTCAATATTATAAACTTCATCTTAAAGTGGAACTCTTGCCCTTTTAAACGTCGTTGAGCTTGCTCAAATATCTTCTTTTTTTAGCGGAGATATGTTGAATGGATTTTTTTTATCTCATCCATACTTGAAATAGTGCTTTTTACCCATTGACATCTGTAGTGCCATACATACTTTCTATCATACTCCGCAAACATGGTCTGCAGATTCTATGAAAATTTGTAAACAGGGGTTTTTGGAGTCGGTGATTACAAATTAGCCATCAGACTTTTCAAATTCAAAATGGCGGAATCAACAATCACGTGAGTGTTTTTTCCACTCTCAGATTAAGATATCTCAAAAGCCTGATGCGATAGAGCAACTCTGAGCACCAAATGGGACTTAACGCACCAAGATCCTTCGGAAACGCTATAGCTCGCTCGTGATATAAAAAATTAACACATTATTTGTAACCTGTGTTATTGTTCAATTCGCTAAAAAACGAGTCCGATTTCCTACTAGAAATCTAAAGTACCATCATATTGGTCGCCATAGCTTGAGCATAGCTTGCGTATTTATGGAGAATTATGTTACGTTGTAAAATCATCAATATATGCTACTAAAATAAAAATTTAAAATGTGAAATGAAGGCTACTAACACTTAACACTTTAGATTTTTTGAAATTTTTTTACAGATCAATGAGTTTTTGAACTCAAAACATAAATTTCCCACAATGTTATCCTTTGATTCAGGGAAATCAATATAAAAAATATTACGCAAATCAAAGACGTGATGCCGGGCCGACTTTCGTTCTGAACGTGAAAAGAGCCATATCCAATTATAGTGTAAGAAAATAAATTTTAAATCTAATTTTGAATTTTTGGATTGGCCTAATTTTTAAGCGATTGTTTTTAATTGTATAAATGTATGTAATGTTTTTTGTTTCTTGTGTGAATTTTTCTGTACTCGTACTTGCCCGAATTATTCTGCGATTAATTACTCCCACTTTCTTTTCAGAAATTAAAACATGGTTTCAGACATCATTTGGAAATACTAAATGCAAGAAATGTAACTTTAGCACACTCCAAAATATTTGAATTTGACCCACACTAATACCTTTGATTTTGCCATAAATTATTTTAGTGCAAAAACCAAAAAAAATGGGCAGTATAAAAAGATATAAATAGGCGATGCTTTATTAGCAATACAAATGGACGTGGGAGTCTACTGATATATCACGGTTAAAGTAATTTATAAAGTAATCACTGTCTATTAATATAAAAAACAATTTCTTTAAGTTTGGATTTTGGAATCAGCTTACCATTTTATATGATAAATAGTTACTTGAACATCAAATCAACAACTTTTTTCAGAAATTGTTTTTTCCACTTGTGCTTTTGTTATATGCACTTGTCTGCTTAATAAAATGTTATTTTCATCTGCCACATATCAGCAGTAAAAATAGCATACACACAGGGTTGCCAAGTGAACGAGATTAATATGGCCAAACCCGAAATTTCAAGTCAAAGCAGGGAACCTTTAAGGAATTCAAAAATTTCTGATATAGCCGCGATTAAGAGGATTTTTGTGACATATATCACCATTTTATGAATATTTTTTTTTTATTTAACTGAACAATATACTTAATAGAAAAAGGTCATCAATATTTTCCCATAAACAAAAATTTTAGCTCTTAGCCTTTGAGGGAAAATTTTTTTTTTTATTTTAGCAGGCCGGGAATTACTTTTTTTTCAATGTGACAACCCTGCAGAAACACGCACAATATATAACCATTTCAGGAGTTGTATTTAATTATGGCCGCATAAAGTGGAATTCAGCATAAAATAAATGTCTGTGAAGTTGGCCCAGCATTTTTCGATTTTTTAAGAAATAGAACTTGTGCTGCGATGTGCCCGACTTGTGCTATGATGTGCCGTATTTTTTAAAAAAATCGTTCGTAGGATTCGATTTTTATAAGCAAAATAATTTTTTAGTGTGAAGTTGGCCCAGCATTTTTCATATTTATGAAAAAGCAGCCTTGTGCTGTAATGTGCTCAGGATGTGCTGCCATGTGCCGTAAAGGATATAAAATTATTCCTGGAATTTCGACCTTTATGAACAAAAACATTTTTTGAGTGTGAAGTTAGCCCAGCATTTTTCGATTTTTCAAACATTTGATGTTGTGCTGTAATGTGCTCGACTTGTGCTATGATGTGCCGTATCGCAAAAAAAATAATTTTAAGTATTTTGTCAAAAAAATTAATAAAAAAAATTTGTGAAGTTGGCCCAGCATTTGTCGATTTTTCAAAAAAAACTGGTTGTGCTGTATTGTGCTCGACTTGTGCTACGATGTGCCGTATTGCAAAAAAAAATTTTTCAACTTTTGCTATATGAAACTTGCAAAAAACTATTTTTCATACAAAAATGTGTGTGAAGTTGGCCCAGCATTTGTCGATTTTCCAAAAAACACTGGTTGTGCTGTATTGTGCTCGACTTGTGCTATTATGTGCCGTATTGCAAAAAAAAATATTTCGACTTTTACTATATGAAACTTGCAAAAAACTATAAATCATACAAAAATTTGTATGTGAAGTTGGCCCAGCATTTGTCGATTTTCCAAAAAAAAATGGTTGTGCTGTAATGTGCTCAACTTGTGCTACGATGTGCCGTATTGCAAAAAAAAATATCTAAGCTTTTGCTATATGAAACTTGCAAAAAACTATTTTTCATACAAAAATGTGTGTGAAGTTGGCCCAGCATTTGTCGATTTTCCAAAAAACACTGGTTGTGCTGTATTGTGCTCGACTTGTGCTATGATGTGCCGTTTTGCAAAAAAAAATATTTCGACTTTTACTATATGAAACTTGCAAAAAACTATTTTTCATACAAAAATGTGTGTGAAGTTGGCCCAGCATTTGTCGATTTTCCAAAAAAAACTGATTGTGCTGTATTGTGCTCGACTTGTGCTACGATGTGCCGTATTGCAAAAAAAAATATTTCAACTTTTGCTATATGAAACTTGCAAAAAACTATTTTTCATACAAAAATGTGTGTGAAGTTGACCCAGCATTTGTCGATTTTCCAAAAAAAAACTGATTGTGCTGTATTGTGCTCGACTTGTGCTATGATGTGCCGTATTGCAAAAAAAAAATAATTCGACTTTTACGATATGAAACTTGCAAAAAACTATTTTTCATACAAAAATGTGTGTGAAGTTGGCCCAGCATTTGTCGATTTTCCGAAAAATAATGGTTGTGCTGTATTGTGCTCAACTTGTGCTACGATGTGCCGTATTGCAAAAAAAAATATTTCAACTTTTGCTATATGAAACTTGCAAAAAACTATTTTTCATACAAAAATGTGTGTGAAGTTGGCCCAGCATTTGTCGATTTTCCAAAAAACACTGGTTGTGCTGTATTGTGCTCGACTTGTGCTATGATGTGCCGTATTGCAAAAAAAAATATTTCAACTTTTGCTATATGAAACTTGCAAAAAACTATTTTTCATACAAAAATGTGTGTGAAGTTGGCCCAGCATTTGTCGATTTTCCAAAAAAAAATGGTTGTGCTGTATTGTGCTCAACTTGTGCTACGATGTGCCGTATTGCAAAAAAAAAATATATCAACTTTTGCTATATGAAACTTGCAAAAAACTATTTTTCATACAAAAATGTGTGTGAAGTTGGCCCAGCATTTGTCGATTTTCCAAAAAAAAATGGTTGTGCTGTATTGTGCTCAACTTGTGCTACGATGTGCCGTATTGCAAAAAAAAAATATATCAACTTTTGCTATATGAAACTTGCAAAAAACTATTTTTCATACAAAAATGTGTGTGAAGTTGGCCCAGCATTTGTCGATTTTCCAAAAAACACTGGTTGTGCTGTATTGTGCTCGACTTGTGCTATGATGTGCCGTTTTGCAAAAAAAAATATTTCGACTTTTACTATATGAAACTTGCAAAAAACTATTTTTCATACAAAAATGTGTGTGAAGTTGGCCCAGCATTTGTCGATTTTCCAAAAAAAACTGATTGTGCTGTATTGTGCTCAACTTGTGCTACGATGTGCCGTTTTGCAAAAAAAAATATTTCGACTTTTACTATATGAAACTTGCAAAAAACTATTTTTCATACAAAAATGTGTGTGAAGTTGGCCCAGCATTTGTCGATTTTCCAAAAAACACTGGTTGTGCTGTATTGTGCTCAATTTGTGCTACGATGTGCCGTATTGCAAAAAAAAATATCTCAACTTTTGCTATATGAAACTTGCAAAAAACTATTTTTCATACAAAAATGTGTGTGAAGTTGGCCCAGCATTTGTCGATTTTCCAAAAAACACTGGTTGTGCTGTATTGTGCTCAATTTGTGCTACGATGTGCCGTATTGCAAAAAAAAATATCTCAACTTTTGCTATATGAAACTTGCAAAAAACTATTTTTCATACAAAAATGTGTGTGAAGTTGGCCCAGCATTTGTCGATTTTCCAAAAAAAACTGGTTGTGCTGTATTGTGCTACGATGTGCCGTATTGCAAAAAAAAATGTCTCAACTTTTGCTATATGAAACTTGCAAAAAACTATTTTTCATACAAAACTATTTGTGAAGTTCAGGGTTGCCAAGTTGAAAATGAGGAATTAGAACATGCTTTAAATGTGTGTGTGTATACATGGAAGTGAGCTTGGATATTAACTAGTGTTGCCGTATGCTCTTCAGATTTATTTCAACTTATTTAACCATGTTGAAACGCGCTCTAGTAATAAAATAAAGCAAATACAAAATTTAAGTATGATACAGCACGTAAAACAGTCAAACTGTTTAATTTGTTGATATAAAAGTTTTCTTGGGCTTATGTATTTTTAAGCATTTACACATGGATATAGAGACCTCATCTTTGTTTCTCTCCAAACTAAGTTGATGGTTTATTCTTACAAAAAAGAACCTGCTAAACACAATGATGTTTTTTTGTTCGGAATCATGTTTTCACGATTTTTGTATAATACAATTGTGTGCAAAATAATAGCAGTGCGAAGTAGCACCAAGTTCATCTTAAAAATTCACTAAAACAAAAACTGATTTCGGATGTCATTTTTTATTTTCTATTTTGGATAAAGTAAAAGAATTATAAAATACAGTTTTTTTATTTATACACTTAGCAAAAAAAAGTTAGAAATCAAAATATCGTGAAACTGTCAAAATCGACTGTGCAAAATAATAGCAGTGACGTACAAAATGTAGAATAAATACAACTTTAGCAAACAATTTTGAAAAAATAAACTGAAAATAATATTATTATGTTAATCCTTAGTGGCATATCCCTTATTGGCAATAACTGCTGCACATCTTCGTGGCATAGAGTCATTTATTTTCTGGCACATGACCTTTGGGATAAAATCCCATGCTGCACTTACTTCGCGCCATTGCTCGACCTCATTCCTTGGGTTTTTTTCCCCCCGACAGCATCCTTGACACGTGCCCAGAGATTCTCAATTGAATTCAGTTCAGAGGACTGTGCTGGCCAGATCATAACCTCAACCCGATTTGCTGATAACCAACTTTTTGCCAATCTACTACAATGCTTTGGATCATTATCCTGCTGATATATTCATTGTAGTGGCATATTCCATTCAGCATAAGGAAACACTGTTGAACTCATTATTTGAGTGTATTGGTTATCATCCATATTTACTTTAATCCAATAAAGTGGACCAGTGCCTTCGTGGTACAAAAAACAACTTTAGACGTTAATTTTAGTTCCACCATACTTAACGGTTTTGAGCACATATTTTTTATTGTAAGTGGATGCTGGTGGTCGTCTGTTTCGAATGGGACGAAGGGACGCAGAGTGTATGTTAGACGACCACCAGCATCCACTTACAATAAAAAATATGTGCTCAAAGCCGTTAAGTATGGTGGAACTAAAATTAACGTCTAAAGTTGTTTTTTATACCACGAAGGCACTGGTCCAATTTATTGGATTAAAGTAAATATGGATGCTAACCAATACACTCAAATAATGAGTTCAACAGTGTTTCCTTATGCTGAATGGAATATGCCACTACAATGAATATATCAGCAGGATAATGATCCAAAACATTGTAGTAGATTGGCAAAAAGTTGGTTATCAGCAAATCGGGTTGAGGTTATGATCTGGCCAGCACAGTCCTCTGAACTGAATTCAATTGAGAATCTCTGGGCACGTGTCAAGGATGCTGTCGGGGGGAAAAAAACCCAAGGAATGAGGTCGAGCAATGGCGCGAAGTAAGTGCAGCATGGGATTTTATCCCAAAGGTCATGTGCCAGAAAATAAATGACTCTATGCCACGAAGATGTGCAGCAGTTATTGCCAATAAGGGATATGCCACTAAGGATTAACATAATAATATTATTTTCAGTTTCTTTTTTCAAAATTGTTTGCTAAAGTTGTATTTATTCTACATTTTGTACGTCACTGCTATTATTTTGCACAGTCGATATTGACAGTTTCACGATATTTTGATTTCTAACTTTTTTTTTGCTAAGTGTATAAATAAAAAAACTGTATTTTATAATTCTTTTACTTTATCCAAAATAGAATATATAAAATGGAATCCGAAATCAGTTTTTGTTTTAGTGAATTTTTAAGATGAACTTGGTGCTACTTCGCACTGCTATTATTTTGCACACAATTGTATATATATATTGAAAACAAATTATTGACTTTAAAGATCTAAAATTTTTTTTTGGTTTTTGATTTTGGCTTTCCTAATAAATTTTGTCAACGAAAGTAAAGTCCCTTTTCACATGAATTTTCAAATATTATTTTTCACTAACTGATCTACCCACGACAAAACATGCAATGAAAATGAATTAAAAAAACGAGAAATGTGTGCGATATTAATCTAGCATTTTTCGATGTTTCCAACTGCTGTATCAACAATCAACTTCGCTGTGTTGAGTGATGTTGTTTTGAAGAAAATAGACTCCGGTAAAAAATAATTGAGGATTTATTGTATGTGTATTTGTTTTTAATCGTTACTAGAATAAATAGCTAACTTCAAAATACAACTTTTAATAGGTTCTGTTCGCATGTTTTTTCTTTCTTACAAAAATTTGATTTTATATCCCTGATATGGAATCAAGAAAGATAGCATGGAAATTAGGCTTTATGAAATATTTAAAAAGATATTGGAGAAAATTGAAAATACATATTCATATGTAAGTATAATGCGACTAAAGAACCGTGCATACATGCAGTTAAATAGTTTGCCAACGATTGGAGTCATGGCATGGCTTGATAACATGAATAACTGTTATATCGATTTAAGTTTGTGTGATTGTTGGTTTCTTGAAGATTTTTACAGATAAAATTAAGTATTTTCCCAAAAAATATGAATATTGCTGACCAAAAAATACGTCATCAACTTTTTCACAAAAATATTTTAACATTTTATCGAATTATTTTATTCTTTTGAAGGCCGCTAATTCCTCATTTTCAACTTGGCAACCCTGAACTTCACAAATAGTTTTGTATGAAAAATAGTTTTTTGCAAGTTTCATATAGCAAAAGTTGAGACATTTTTTTTTGCAATACGGCACATCGTAGCACAATACAGCACAACCAGTTTTTTTTGGAAAATCGACAAATGCTGGGCCAACTTCACACACATTTTTGTATGAAAAATAGTTTTTTGCAAGTTTCATATAGCAAAAGTTGAGATATTTTTTTTTGCAATACGGCACATCGTAGCACAAATTGAGCACAATACAGCACAACCAGTGTTTTTTGGAAAATCGACAAATGCTGGGCCAACTTCACACACATTTTTGTATGAAAAATAGTTTTTTGCAAGTTTCATATAGCAAAAGTTGAAATATTTTTTTTTGCAATACGGCACATCGTAGCACAAGTTGAGCACAATACAGCACAACCATTTTTTTTTGGAAAATCGACAAATGCTGGGCCAACTTCACATACAAATTTTTGTATGATTTATAGTTTTTTGCAAGTTTCATATAGTAAAAGTCGAAATATTTTTTTTTGCAATACGGCACATAATAGCACAAGTCGAGCACAATACAGCACAACCAGTGTTTTTTGGAAAATCGACAAATGCTGGGCCAACTTCACACACATTTTTGTATGAAAAATAGTTTTTTGCAAGTTTCATATAGTAAAAGTCGAAATATTTTTTTTTGCAAAACGGCACATCATAGCACAAGTCGAGCACAATACAGCACAACCAGTGTTTTTTGGAAAATCGACAAATGCTGGGCCAACTTCACACACATTTTTGTATGAAAAATAGTTTTTTGCAAGTTTCATATAGCAAAAGTTGAAATATTTTTTTTTGCAATACGGCACATCGTAGCACAAGTTGAGCACAATACAGCACAACCATTTTTTTTTGGAAAATCGACAAATGCTGGGCCAACTTCACATACAAATTTTTGTATGATTTATAGTTTTTTGCAAGTTTCATATAGTAAAAGTCGAAATATTTTTTTTTGCAATACGGCACATAATAGCACAAGTCGAGCACAATACAGCACAACCAGTTTTTTTTGAAAAATCGACAAATGCTGGGCCAACTTCACAAATTTTTTTTATTAATTTTTTTGACTAAATACTTAAAATTATTTTTTTTGCGATACGACACATCATAGCACAAGTCGAGCACATTACAGCACAACATCAAATGTTTGAAAAATCGAAAAATGCTGGGCTAACTTCACACTCAAAAAATGTTTTTGTTAATAAAGGTCGAAATTCCAGGAATAATTTTATATCCTTTACGGCACATGGCAGCACATCCTGAGCACATTACAGCACAAGGCTGCTTTTTCATAAATATGAAAAATGCTGGGCCAACTTCACACTAAAAAATTATTTTGCTTATAAAAATCGAATCCTATGAACGATTTTTTTAAAAAATACGGCACATCATAGCACAAGTCGGGCACATCGCAGCACAAGTTCTATTTCTTAAAAAATCGAAAAATGCTGGGCCAACTTCACAGACATATAAAATAATCAATGCTTGCTGTGATTATTATTTTCTATATGTATATTAAATATAGACACATATATAAGCACATATCCACATACAAACATAACATGTATTTATGTTAAACAACAAAACCCACATGGGCAATAACTATTATAATTCCTGTAATATCATACCGATAAAGAAAGAAAGCAATATGTATGTTCCAGACCATAAAACACATAGCATTCTTTAATTTTTGTATGAAGACACAGTTGAGAAAAATATCATTGCCGAAAAGAACTGAAAACTTAAATTAAGTCACATGAAAATGCCCCTCAAATTAAGTTCGTTTTAGTTTTAAGACAGTTTTTCGGAGAAAAAATTATAAGTTTAATATGCTGGGGAAGTTTTTTGTCGATTTTTCCCAAATTTGTATCCCTATTTCAACTAATTTTGGGTGATATTGCTCTTTTCTTTAAATTATTTTCGATTCAATTTTTTTTTGGAAGAAATCATTCAATTACAAATGTATATAAATAATATTTCTAACAGTTGTTAAGCGACTTATAAATCTACTTATAAACTGTTAGATGAACAAAAAATTCCACTTTCAGTCAAAGAAACTGACCAATCCAATCTAGAAAAATTTGGTCCAACAGTAAAGAAACTTAACAACACAGCCACTGTATAAACTCTTCTGAAAAAACTACTCAATTTTCTGAGCTGCCAACTTCAAAGAAGAACACACCAGTTGCAATACAACTACTCCATCGCCTGAGACAGTATGTCATTAGTTCTGATTGAGGAATAGTTTACAACCAGGGTAATCACGTTACAAGCAATTCCCGGCCTTCTCAAAAAAAGTTATTTTTTTATCCCTCATATGGCAACAATTTTATTCTTTTATTTGAAAAAGTTGATAATCTTATTGATGGTATTTTTGGTCAGCAATAATTAAGAAACTAATTCATAAAATGCCAAGATCTTAAGTCTTTGAGTTGGAAAAACTTGATTACTTTTTTTTTTTTGGTCATTAAATATAAATTTTAATCTGGCAGTTTTTTGTGGACACTTTCACGCAAAAGCTTAATATTGCCTAAATAATATACCTAATTTTCCGTTTATTCTTTGCGAGAATTGAAAAAAACCTCTCAGTAGAATTTGATTTTCGAGCAACTTCGAGCCAGATTTCAACTCATTTTTGAGACTCCATTTCGAAATCTTTTAACGGGCTTGCATGCCCTCGTCGTGAACACTTGCCTTGACGCTGGTTATTAAGCGTTTCATATAGATGAGGTGTGCAAATGGCTTAATTGTGCCGTTGCTTGGCAGCCCAAATCTATATAAATAAAATGATAGCTGCTTTCGATGTTCACATATCACGCAAAAACTGCTTGATCAATTTCAATCAAATTTATTTATTGCTATTCCTTAGACGCTTGGTCTCAATCTATAATTAAAATTGTCACGATATTCCTGTTAAATATGAAAATATTTAAGTTTTAAAATTGCTAAAAAAATTAATTTCACACAAAGAAATAAGCCAGTAAGCATAAAAAATCATTGAGTGGGAATTAATATGTTAGTTAGTGTGTCTGCTTTGTTTTTGTCATTCTCATGGCAACTTAAAAAAAAAAATAAACTGTTTACTAAAAATTTCAAATAAAATTTTAAAATGTCTGAAAATAAAAGCTGTTTGCTTAACCTTCATAGGGTCTTCGGGTCAAATTTGACCCATTTTTGGAGAAAAAGATTTTTTTTTCCCTAAAATGAGTGATTTTCTTCAAGTTAGTTATTTTTTTTTTTTTTTTTGCAGATATTTGTAATTTTTTGCTGTCAGCTAAAGCAGCAACAAATTCGCTCTACTGATGTGATGAATTGTGCTTCAAATTGACACTGCTGTCATAGTGTTGTCATGGATCTTTGCAGTCTTTATTGCAATTATTTTTGCGTGCACTAATTAGTGCAAGGAAACAAAATATCTTTTACTCTGCAGCACAAGGCAATGTTTTCGGCTTGAATGATTTATGTTTTCAATGCATAAAACTTTTGTGTTAACAAAATATGAATTTACCTTATTTATTTCAGAAAACAACAAAATTATTTTGAAGGACTTACATATATAATTTGGAAAGTATGCAAATGTTCATAAAATAATTACAAATATTACAAAATAGTCTAGATCGGAGTTTCCCAAACTTTTTTTTCTCATACACCACTTTCAAAATTAAGCTGGTTCCGGTGGACCCCCTGCAGCTACATTTCAACTATATTCCCAAAACTCGACAAAAAATGTGAAGATTAGATCTAACTATGGAAATTTGCGTTGCAACTGAGTTCCGACACGTTGTGCTGAATATGGAATATGCAAGTTTTTACAAGTAACAGTCGATCAGCTTCTTAGAGCGGCCCTCACACGATCAATATTACTGACAGTATTTACATTACTGACAGTGTACCCCTCACACGGTCAGTATTGATTATTGTCAATACTCAGTTTATTTGGAAGCATCGCTGTGCGAATAATACTGAAGAACTGTCAGTATCCACATCACACCATCCATATTACTGTCTGTATATAATAACTTCGTCAGTACCTAATATCCGATTTTTCCATCAGTCATCAGTATCGTTTTTCTATACTGACAGTACATAAGTACTCACCTCACACGATCAATAATTCTGTCAGTATGGAAAATACTATTAGTAATATTGACCGTGTGAGGGCCGCCTACATTGATAGGTGAAGTCAACCCAACATTTAAGTTCTTTACTATCGGAAGCAGATAACTTTTCGTGGACCTCCGCTTACGAATTGTGAACCCCCATTTTATTATCACGCCAACGTAGACCCCTGTTAAGTCTCCCATGGAGACTTTACTGTCCCGTACGATATTTATACTGTCCATAAATTTTCATGAAAGATGATGCTCATGTGCAACATAAACTTTAAGGTCTCCTGTATTTCGCGTGCAGTAATACCAACTTTTTTGTCATATCAACACCACAAGCGTTCATCTGATTCATGTAGCTCTATCTTCCACTGGTCAGATGAATCTAAAATAAATCGTTTGTGATCGCATGGACGCGCATGGACGCGCATGTTGTTGACATGACAAAAAAGTTGGCATTACTGCACGCAATATACAGGAGACCACAAGATTATATTAATATTTTAGAGGACTCATATTTACCAAATCTGGAAAAATTTTGCAAAATAATGACCCGAAGTATATGGCTAAAACTATAGCAAAATGGCTCCGATACCGAAAATCACCTACTTGGATCGGCCAGCACTGTCCCCAGATATTAACCCCATTGAAAATTTGTGGAATATAAACCCATAAGCCCTATAAAATCTGGACGAACAATGGAAGCTCGCCAGATAACAGTGGTCTGGGATCAAATACTAAAAAAATTGAAAGCGAGTATGCCTATGAGAATACAGCTAGTCATTAGAGCCAAAAGCGGCCACATAAAGTATTAAAAAATTACTTAAAATTAGCTTCAGTCACATAAGTGTTCACTAAAAAATAAGTATAAAAATAATTATCTAAATTAATAAAAATGCAAAATATTTTAATTATAATTTATTTTAGTAAGTATAAATTACTTATTTGCAAGTTTTCTGCAAACCTTTTTTTAAAAGGTTCTGAAATAGTTCCTACGTTTTTGTAATAATTTATTTTAATGTTTAGTCTTGAAAGATTCGAAGCTCACTTTAATAAATTTTGCGCAATTATAATCAAAAATATCAATCAGTAATTATAATAAAAACAGTAGTGTTTATTAATTAAATAATGCAATCTACCATAATTAAAAACAACAAAGTTATCGAATAATAAACGCATCAATAACAGGACCAAATTGCAAACACATTAGCAACGAAATTCAGCAACTACGCCACATGTGTCTATACAACATATAACAACAATAACGAAGCAATTTTTCAGTAACAAAATTTAATTTTGTTGCTTTTGTCTACGGTTGCAATATCAACAAAAAACCAAGCTCTGCATTGTTGTTGCTTATGTAGTCAGCGTTGTATACAAAGCTGTTGCCATTGATGTTGTTAACAATTACAAGCATGTTGGTGAGTGACATTGTCAAAATGTGAGAACTATGATTAAATTACTTTGTATTTTACGTAATGCCATAAATGCATGCTCTCTATACATACATATACACATACAGGAGCATACACAGTTGAAAGGTTAAAATGTATAATTACTTACGGGTCAATAGGTGAAGATGGTCATAAGTTTGTTAATAGATATTCCTGAATCAACTTTTGATCATCTTTCAACAGATCTTCATTATCAATCTTTGACAATTTTAAGAAAATCACATGCTGCTCCAGTTTATAACTTGTCTAAGAAACAATAGATTGAAAATAGTTCGAAAACTTAAGCAAAGTCTAGGCCAACCGCGGTGATTAATGTGATGTCCAACCAGCTCCTGTGATTCCACTGTTTTTTGACTTCAGATATAAAATACGAGAAATTTCTCTTCTTAACTAAACCGAATGATGTGTGTACATGCTCCGGAATGGTTTCATGAAGAGGGAAACCACGCTTTTATCAGCACTTTCGTTTCCCTGAATGTTGCTGTGGCCTGGAACTTATATGAGAGTAATGTCAAATTGGTGCCCTTGCTGGACTAGGGAGAAAATCGCTATATTCTCTAAGTTACTATTACCCACTAACTGAAGAAGCTGAATGGTAAAAGATAATTGGAAAATAAAAGCTGAATCAGGTTCACGGAAACGGATTGAGAGACTGATGGGTATTTTGATCCATCCATCTTAGATTCATTGGTAGGTATAGTGGTTTGAAAATTTAAATTTAAATTCAGAGTGCCCTCTTTCCTGTACCGAATTTTTTTTCAAAGCTGTTCGATAGAGGAGTTAAATCATCGATTGGCGAGATGTGGAACACCATAAGTGTAGATTGTACATACAAAATAACTGACTGATTCAAGAATTTTAAGCATCGTTGTCGCTAATTGATTAAAGATTACGAGACTGAGTAAAACTGCTGATTGCTTTATTGCTTTTGAAATGAATCATTTTATTGGTACCTCCATCAGAATTCGTATATCATGAAGTTGTCGCTGGTTAAGTGTATTAATTGCATTTCGTCTCTTCAATGTATCACAGGTGCTTGATCCTCTGAATCAAAACCACAGCATATTGCTTTCAAAAAAGTAGTTTTAGCTTTTGTTTCGCTTCAGTGATAATGATTTTTATCATTATTATTTTTAAGAAATTACAGAAAGTTTAAAAAACAGATATTTGCATTCAACATTGGGGCGCTTTCTTGTGAATAATGGCTTTTTCCATAACAACTCATGCGCAACGTACTTAAATTTCAGTAGTTCCTAAATATTCTCTGTGTTTTTTTTTCTGCATGTAGTGAGCTAGAAAAATCAATTTATTATTTCACGCTATTTTTCATATTAATGCAAAACAATTTCCTACATTTCGTTTATTCTAATACTTTATTTAAAATTGTTGTTCATTTCTGTCTTGGCTTAACAACTTAACAACGAACCTTTTGAAAGCAAAATATAAGGGAAAATGTTGTGAACATTTTTTTAGACTTCAATGATTTTACAATCTCATGGGCATCAATTTTGTTTTGCCATCTTCGATTGCACCTCTGAAGAAATTATTTTTCCTTACTCTGATTATAACCATCTAATGCATAAACATCAATCATTCCACTCTAAAAATTTTAAATTTATATTTAGTTCCGCTTCAATGGTGTTCTCATTTGAACAATGGCTGGAACAGAAAAAATTGTGCACAATAATGCCGTATTTTGACACGGGCTGGTTGGAGTTTTAATACATTTTGTTGTTGTCTCGGTATGTTAATATATACATTTTTAAGATTTTGCTTATTTGACTTAATGCAATTGTTTCAGCTATATTGCTTTACAATCTAAATAATTAAAATAAACATTTTTTGGACAACATTTATTTTTATAAAACTTTCATCAAAAAAAAAAATTTTGTGTTTTGCATAGTCTCTAAGACCCAATTTTTACTCTCTACTTCCCAAAGCATGCAACATCGGTATGTGCATGCAACTAAAGGCGACTAGCAGAATTTAATCTAAGCAGATAACTGAGGAATTTTTATACTTTTGCAAAAAGCACTTGGGAGGAATATATATAATTCACTGGAAGTGAGGTGATTTTAATTCGGCTGTTGATAGAAACGTAGCTCAAACACCAACAAGATGCTTTCAGCATAAATTCTATGCTATCTGATGACTTAAATCGAACCTCTACTACTAGATATGATCTTTGAACCGATAAATTATTATTTCTGAATCATCCAATTTTTGCTATAAAATTTATCAAAAAATTGGACAGATGACGACAACTCGAAATTTTTATGAACAAATATTAATTCCAATTGAATTATCTTTCATATAACACCCATACTTAGAAAATCAACATGGAATCTTCAAATTATAAAATTTTTTGTGAAAAGCACCGAAACTAGGTATTGCACATTTATTATTTCCTTCAGAATCTCTACTAGCAAAAATAAAAAAAAAAATCGGTAAGGGATACTTCAGGTTCTGTTCCAAGTCTTGCCAAAACTGCTCTTAACGCATACCATCGACGTATACTATATGAAATCTTCGACCAATGAAAGGACAGTTTTAAACCCATTTCCAAATAGAAAATGTTTCCACCAATCGATGAGGACATATCAAAAATGTACATTTAACATAAGTTGCGAAGGTTTTGGAAAGAACTGTTTTGAACCCATCAGTAAAATGAGGTCAAAAATGAATTTTTAACATAGCTCGGGGCGTTTCTGGACTCATGATGGAACCGTTTTGGACCGATTTTCAAAAAATGTTTGCACCAATGGACGCGGAAAGGTCAAATTTTCTCAGACCTCTTCAAGGTTAAAGATTTTCGCTATCATCTCGCTTCCTTTTGAACGACTCGTGAATTCAATCTATACAACATTTAAAGATAAGACAATTTTTAAATGAGAAACTAACACCATTTATCACGTAAGTTCAACCGTTTTTTAAATATTCCAGGTAATGGGTTAAAATTAGGTCATATAGTGTCATATAGTGCGATAATCGCTAGCCATAAACGCCGCCTAACAAACTTAAAGTATTTAAATACATGCCAGATGAGTGTTAAAGGGTTATGTCTAGCAAGACATAAAGTCAGTTTTTAAAGTTTAAAGTTCTTAAAGTGCCACCACGATTTTGTACAACTCTAATGCAGATATTCAACTTATGTGTCGAATTTTTTGGAACTGAAAATACAGCGAAAAAATCCAACATTTAACCGCCTCAAGTCCACGGGGAGCACTCAACAAATCAAAATAGGACCCAAATGTGTAGAAAAAACTAAAGTGAAGCACTGCAATGTTTCATGTCTCCTCGTGTTCTGTTTGTTGTTGTTATCGTTGTAGTTCACTTCTACGAACTGACATGCAACAAAAATACTTCATAAGCAGCACGTGATATGGTCAACTAATGTACACATGCTACTCTTACAAACATACATGAATTATAGACGCATTCAACGTTTTTCTTCAATCTCCAATAAATCAAGTGTCAGCAGTTATCAATTTGAAAAAAAAAAGTATTTAAAAAACATCTACAATGTTTCCGAAGTAACTGCAGCAAATCCTTTGCAGCGGAGGATATTGGTTTTCCTGAAAAAAATAAAGATCCTAAAGATTTCCTACAAAGTAAAACAAAAAATTAAAGAGGAAAAACTGAATTTAAGCTTAGTGTTCCCCTCGTTTAGGAGGAGTACCAGGAGACCAACTATAATCCGGTTTAATGCTTAAAGGCTGAAAAAGTATGGAAAATGGTGAATGAGGTTGAGTAAGTCGATAAAATAAAGAAGAATCTGATAAAGTCGATTAAATTGAAAGAGATCGAAAAAGTCATAAAGGAAAATGTTGAAAAAAGTTGAAAAAGTAGAAAAAAAACTAGAAAGCCGAAAAAACTGATAAAGTCGAAATATAATGAAAAATATTGAAAAAAGTTTAAAGATGTTGAAAAAGTTGAAATAATATGAAAAATGTAGAAATAAGTAATTTGATAAAAGTTGAAAAAGTTCTATCTTGAAAGAGTTGAAAAACACTGAAAAATATGGAAAATATTGATAAAATTGAGAGAGGTTGAAAAACGCAGAAAAATCGGAGAGAAGTTGAAAAAGTTGAAAATCAATGAAAAATTTGAAAAAACATGGAAAATAATAAAGGAAGTCGAAAAATGTCAAATAAGTCGAAAACAGTATGAAAAGGTCACCAATGGTTCAAAATATTATAATCATCGTCGGTATCCGCCTACTGAATTTTATCGTTATTAGTGCTTAAATATAGTTCGGTGACACACCCACTGGTATAATCCAGGCCAGTTTCGATACAGAAATTACTTTTTATAAACAATATTCTTACACCATTCACATAGTTTGCCATTGATGTCATTTAAGCTATTTTACTTGTATGCAAGATGCCACGCCCACTGTTGCTATGTCGCACACTTTGGATCCAGATGCACCTTATAGCAAGTCAACAATCTGCATTAAATGTCGCACCAATTGCTGAAATAGTTTACTTAAAATAGCGCGTAAAATTTTTTGTTAACATGGGATTTGTCATGTTCATTGATATAAATCCGTCAAATTTAATTTTGAAGACTTAAACACCGTGGCAACCTTTGTTGCAAAAAGTTTTCTCTACCAAAAAATTCGTTAACTCGTAATTTTTTTCATTATTTACCACTTTTAAGCCCTTAAATTTATTATTATTATTATTATTATTATGTTAAGCATAATTTCTGAGCTAAGTAACTCTTTTTAAAGCATTTTTTCTTCCTTATTTTGACTTAATCTTAGCTGGTAAGAAGTTTATTCACTACGCAGTTAAAAACTGTATCATTTGCACCTGGTAAACAGAAGAAATAAAAACCCCAAATCACATGCTTCATACACTTTTTCTTTCATAAGTTGTTGCCATGTAATTTAAATAATGCTTTATCTCTACGTTGCTTAAGCGCTCTGTGATTTCACATTTTTTTGCTGAATAAAAAAAAAATATAAATCCATTTTTATAGCATTTTAATTCATCAAATTTATATAGTACATATGTAAAGTTAGCTTTCGGCTCTAAACGGAACAAGCACATATACTCTATTAAATCAAGCATATCCTATGCTGGATAAAAAAACAAATATACATTGTCTCTCTTCTAAAACATGTACACATTTAAGCAAACGTCTATGCTTATACCTAACCTAGGTACCTGTATGCTTTGGGTGCGTGAAAGCCTCATATGCATAACCCAATTGGAAATCAAGTCATTACTTTCAACATCATTTAATATATTGAGTTTTAATATATCAACCAAACTTCTATATATAAAACCCTTCAATTGATTTATATCAGAAGCTATAGAGCCTGTTTGCATGTTCAGTTTAGAAGTTCCGCATATTTCCCCAGTTTTTCACATTATCATTCTAAGGAGATAGTAAGAGTTTTGAGTAACCAGTTTATAGTTAAATTTGTGTAAGCACCACTTAGGGGCCGTCCATTAATTACGTGAGGTAATTTTTTGAAAATTCGGAACCCCCCCCCCCACTCCTCCCCTTGATGAGATTCGGTGAGTTCTGACGTGATCCCTCCCTTGCTTTATAATTTCTAAATGTAATCTGCTATAATAATGTACATATATTCTCTGAATTAAGAGCTGACGTGAGATTTTTATTGAACCCCCCTCCCCCTTGGTGAGATCTTTCCGAACACCCTCCTCCCCTATTTCAACTAGATCTTGAAACTTTTATACTTTTATTCAAAAAGTTGTCAAAATAAAAGTGTCTTAAAACTTTTTTGTTACAAAAGTTTTTATAAACTTTCTTCAAAAACTTTTATTGAATAAAACATTTTCCAAAAAACTTTTTCATAAGAGTTTTTCTGAAAAACTTTTAAAAAACTTTTATTAATAAAAGTTATTTTTAAAAGTTTTTTTTGACTTTTATTGATAAAAGTTTTTTTTAAAAGTTTTTTCTTAACTTATATTTTAACAGTCACATGCAAGGAGTTTTTTTTTTTGACTTTTATTTATCAAAAGGCGAAAATAAAAGCTTTTTTTGTACGAAAAAAAAGGAAAATCCTAAAATAATATCTTTGATCACTGAGCAAAAAATTTCAAAGATAAACTCTTAGGATTATTGATAATAAAATCCAAAGGAAAATACTTAACATGTTTCTGAAAAGAAAAAAATTTATGATAATTACACACTTACATTTTAAGAAAAAATGTATTCCACGCATCAATGGGAAAAAGCCAAAAATGGATTTTGGAAGTGACAGGGGAGTTCCCCGACCCTCCTCTAGAGGTATTTCAAACCCCTTTTTTCGAAAAAAACTTTACTGCACGAATCGAAGGGAAAAGACCAAAGATGCATTTTGAAGGTGACAAGTGAGGTCCCCGACCCTCCTAAAATAATTTTTTGGACCAATTTTTCGAAAATAATTTTATTGCACGAATTGATGGGAAACGGCCGAAAATGGATTTTAATTGTGACAAGTGAGGTCCCCGACCCTCCTAAAATGGTTTTTTTGGATCCATTTATCGAAAAAAATTTTGTAACACGAATCGATGGGAAAAGGCCGAAAACGGATTTCAAAGGTGACAAGTGAGGTCCCCGATTCTCGTAAAAATTTTTTTTGGACCAATATTTCGAAGAAAATTTTATTACACGAATCGATGGGAAACGGCCGAAAATGGATTTTAAATGTGACAAGTGAGGTTCCCGACCCTCCTGCAGAGGTTTTTTGGACCCATTTTTTTGAAAAAAAATTGTATTGCTGTAATCGATGGGAAAAGTTTTTTTTGACTTTTTGAAATATAAGTTAAAAAAAACTTTTAACTTTTATCTTTGGATATAAAAGTTTTGATGAAACTTTTACTTTTATTTCACATGTATACAAGTTTAAAAGTTTACTTTTACTTAAAAAAAAAAAACTTTTATAAAAGTTTATTTCAAGCTCTCACATAATTTATGGACACATTTTCCTGATGGTGCTTTGATTATTATTTTCTCTGCTGTTGGTTTTTGTCCTCTAAATGTTGCTCTTATTATTTTTAGGATTTATTTTTTTGGAATTCCCCACCTTTTGCAACTTTTTTGCATTTAATTTTTTTTTTATTATTATCTTTGTTTTTTGTCTTTTGGTGATTTTCTTGCCTAAATGTCTCTGAGGCATATTTTGTGTACTTGTGAGCTTAACATGTGTACTTTTTCTTGTAAATTTCCTATGAATGCATGTAAGTAATGGCGCCGTATATTCGTTGCTAAATTTGTTATCATGTTGTTCTTCTCTTTTTCGTAAATCTTTTCCTTAACTTATGCTTACTGGAGCAGCGCCACAAACGACGAAAGTTGATAAAAACGTTAGCTCTTGTGGGAGATTTCTTTTTGCATATTTATAAATTCTAGCAATTAATTTGTTAGTTGTTGGGTGTTGTTCACAATGTAAAAATATGTTAAATATTTTAAAATTTTTATAATACATTCAAAAACGCCAGAGGAAGCTATGTTTAACGTTTAAGACTGGTAAATAAAGTCAAACTCGAAATAGCCTATGTATTAATCCTTAAATTACAAATATATATGTAGGTTTTGCTCAAAATAGCTTTGTATCAAAATTCGTGTAATAGAGATCACAAATACTTTCAGTTCAATCGTAAAAGTTAATTTTTCCAATAGAGATAATGAAATTCATTATATTGTAGCGAACATACTGCGGTGTACAAAAATTTCCTACTAAAAGACAAGCATTCAAAAATAACTGCATAATACTACTCGGAAAATTGCAGCGAATAATTAATTTAGAAATTATCAAAAATTAAAAACAGAAAAAATAATGGCAATCAGTAGTGGCGTTAGGGAGGACCACCGCCCATTGCGCCAGCTATGAAAAAAAAAAATAAACGTATGTCAATGAATGAAGGCTCATTTTGTGGAGTTTTATGAGAGCAATAAAACGGTTCAGTGAAAGGGTTGCAAGTTCCAATTTAAATAGAAGCAATTTCCAGCATTTTAAAAAAAAAATCGTTCAAATAGTGAATGGTAATTTTTTTTTTTTTAAACTTGCAGATGTTACAAAAATCGTCCAATCCACGGCTAAAACAGATATTTTTAAATTTTTTTTTATTTATTTAATTACGTCTATGAACATACGTTTTTACAGACTAGAATAACAAAATTTAAAGTAATCACTTAAATACTTAAAGAATATTATCATGCATCACCCTCAACATATTTTTGGATAAAGTAAAATCTAAATTATGAACTTGAGTGATATCATTAAACAACTTTAAATTTCTAAAGATAGGAGCATTAGCAGCATAATTAGTGCGAACCGTGTTTAAATAAAAAGTTTCACAGTATCTAAGAGCTCTACGTGGGATATTAAACTGTATCATACTGAGAAGCGTAGGACAGTCAACTCCACCCGAAACAATGTCAGATAATAAAAGTAAGGACAATATGTTTCTTCTATTTTCCAAAGACTTTAAGCCTAGCAGAAGACAGCGCGCATCATGTGGTGGAAGAACAGTTTCAAAGTTAAGAGAACGTAAAGCAAATCTAGTAAAAGATTTTTGCACTCTTTCAAGCCTGGAAATATGCAATACATAATAGGGATTTCATATGACTGAAGCATATTCTAGCCTAGACCGAACAAGGCTAGTAAATAAGACTTTGAGTGTGTACGGATCCCTGAAAGAGGAGCCATTTTGCCTTATAAAAGCAAGCATCGCATAAGCCTTAGGAATAATATAGTCCAAATGAGACCAAAAATTGATATTAGAATCGAAAATAACGCCTAGATCCTTATACTGACAGACGGACATAAGTAAAGTATTAGAAATATGGTAAGAAGAAGTGATAGAACGAATGGTCTTAGAGAAAGACATGAAAACACATTTATTAAGATTAAGAAAAAGACAGTTCACTTTACACCAATTATAAAGTTTATTAAGTTCACACTAAAGGAGAGCTGGATCAGATTCATTTTTAATTTTTAAAAAGATTTTGAGATCATCAGCATAAAGCAAACATTTACAATGAACAAACAAGGAAGTAATATCATTAATAAAAATGACGAACAACAAGGGACCCAGAATACTACCTTGAGGAACACCAGAAGTAGCGTAAAAAATAAAAGATCTTACATTATCAAAAACTACCACACATTGGCGATTATATAGGTATGATTTTAGCCAATTCAAAAAACTCGAATGAAAGCCCAATGCTTAAAAATTTTGTAATTAAAAGGGAGTGCAATATTTTATCAAACGCTTTTGAGAAGTCAGTATAATAGGCCCCCGGCCTTGACATGAAATTCTGTGCTTGGCATGATTAATACCGGTCACTTGGCAAATCTGATTATCTATCACCAATAGGGTGGGCTTTTTCCGAAATCTATAATAGATTGTGGAAAAATGTTAAAGCAAAAGTTGTTTATAATAAAAATTTCATGATGAAAAGAACTTTGCTGTGCGCGCTTAAAATTTCTAGATCGGCGTAAAAAGAGTTAAAATTGCGCTTAAGTTCAAAAATCAAAATAAAGTTTAATAATCATTATTTCTTAAATTTTATTTATATATCTGTATATTTCTTTCAGTTTTACAATTTTTCTATCTTCAGATAGTCGTATTCTTCGCAAAAATGGCCACAAAATGAGCTGTTATTTATTAAGATACATTTAGGTTTAAGCTTTATTTCTTTTCCAGCAACATTTACGTGAACTACTAAATATGGTAACAAAATCGTCAAAAAGCTCATAGGCCTGAAATCTTTTTTGCCTAGGATTGCCAAGTTGAAAAGAAGGAATTCTCGGCCGCATCAGAAAAAAATCTCTCAAATGGTAAGAAGTCAAATTTTTTTAAGAAAAAAAAAATATTGTTGGCACTTTTTGTTTTTTTTTTTTTTGGTCGCAGGGCTCGAAAAAAAAAATTGTTGGAATTTTTTTTTTTTTTTTTGTGGTCGCAGTGCTCGTTAAAAAAAGTTCAAGTACATCTCACAAAAATTCTCCAATTCCCGGCTATTTCAGAGATTTTTGGATTCCTACCAGGCATCTGCCTTTGACATTAAATTCCGTGTCAATCTCGGTCACTTGGCAACACTGTTTTTGTCTGATCAATATGATGTTCTTACTCCTATCTTTATTGTAAATTTCATTAAAGATCGCAGCATACAAGAAGTGTATCCAAGTTTATGGATAGCATATCGAATATTGATCACTAAAGGTAGCTAGAGTGTGGTATTTTAAAATTTAAGCTGATAAAAACCTACCTGCGATCGAAAATATCTCAATTTAGATTGATAAATTTGACAACTTTGTCCATCGAAAATGAAATTACGGAAAATATGTATATATAGACTTCGGAAAAGTAAAATTCTTTAAGTTTCATTTTTTTCGAATAGTTGGCTATTCATTTATTCTTTTCAATAATTGCGCTACGCCTTGCTTGGAGTAAAATTGCTAGAATTGCTGCAAGCACTGTCAATACACATGCCAACATTACTGCAAGCGTTATGGTCTACTGAAAAATTTCTCAAAATCAGCTTTTCTTGCAAATTAAAATAGTTTTGTGGAAGTATTTTCTGTTTCCAATATAAAAATCTAAGCTATGAAAGAATAGAAACTGTTACTTTAACTGGCAATTTGTTAGAAAAACTTATATAGCAGCAAATTCACTTTTAGAAAATATTCTACAAGGATATGCAATTTTGAGTGGTTCATTTAATTTCAAAGAAATTAAAATAGATTGGATCTGAATAAAGTGGTGGGAATTTTGTGAATTTATCTTGTATTCATTGCGCTTACTCATCAGCGATTCGAATATCAACCACAGCCACCACGATGCACTCACGAAGGGGCCTATCGCACTCAACGCAACCATTAAGGACTTCTTGCAATTGTCAGGCTAAAATCGGCACCAGACAGTAAAGACCTTTACCTCTGCTCAGGCTAATAAGTTCTCCCAGTTTGGGTCATTTACTAACCCTTGAGGGCTGGTAGCTTCCGCGCTGTCTTGTCAATTGGATTTCTCGTCTTCACTTTTATTCGGTTTGAAGTTTTAATTGAGATATCAAACAACTAGCAGCAACGCCCTCTTAACAAATTTTTGTCTGTCCCTTTTAAAGTCTTATCTCCATAGATCTATTAATTTTTCAAAATTTCATCCGTCATTTTCTTAAACACATGAAAACACATTTCTCGACACATGAGCTATAAGCAGGCAGTGTAATATGATTTACTTTTTAATTCCAATTCCAATCAGATTTTCCTATGTTGGATTTTCTTATGGTCACAAATACACACTGTGTTTCATTACGGATATATATATATTAATTAAATGAATTTAGAGCACAAATCCTTGGAAACTCAAGACAAGTACTTAACATCAAAAGCAAAGTAATTTCAACGCTTATATAAATTCAATGTAATCTAAAACCTTTCATTTATACGTGGAAATTGTAGGAATGAATAAATCCAAGCAAAGTCAGTTCGGGTAAACAAAATAAAAAATAAATAAAAACAAAACAGACAACATTTTCCTACTCCAGTTGCCATTGTTAACTTCAATAAAATTGACACCTTTGAAGAGCACCTCAAGCGTTAACTCAAACTTAATGAATTTCTTTAACAGAATTTTTGTTTGTTAATTAAATATTGACAAACTTCTTTAGTTCTGTTTTTATAAAGATGCCAGGCTATTGTGGCATAAGACATTAACAAGATACACTGAGGCCAAAGTATCATATATCTGTCAATAATTCCATTTTCCAAAAAAACTCAAAGTAACAGCAAACATTATTGGCATAAGAGGACAGACCATTCATGGCTGGATGTTGTGGTAGGCAAAGGGTCCAATTGCCGAAGGTGACACTTCAGAAGAATTTCAGTAAATGCATCGTATTACAACTTTTTTTTAGGATAATCGAATAATTAACATGGTACAAATTGTTCGCTTACCCCACTCTCTCAATGAATAGATGTGACGGCCTACGTCAATGACGCGGTTTTGAAATGTCACATAAATGTTTTTTTTTTTTTTTTTTTTTTTTTTTTTTTTTTTGCGTAGAACAAAATGTTGAAAAAAAAACAAATAAGGGATAAATCGTCTCCTGAAGAAACAGATTTCTTAAGTGGGTGGTGCCACGCCCCTAACATGAAAATATGTTTTCACATCTGAACTTTTCCATTGATTTTGATGATATTTAGTACAGCGATAGATTGCACCCTTATGTGTCATATAGATCCATACCCCAATTCAAAAAATTCGCTTCCATTAAAAAATTAATTTAGATACGATGATATTTAATCAGAGTTGTCTTATTAGAACCAGATGTCTTCCAGACCTTTTCACAAAGTATACCAACATACATCGATATCGATTGTCATCAAATGTCTCATCAACCCCCAAGGAGAATGGCCCAATGATGGTTTTGGATCAAACCCTGGCTCAAACAGTTCGTGTTTTATGTGAGGCTTATTTTTTTTTTTTGTCAAATCGAATTATAAACTCTAGAGTTTTTGTTTTCTGTGCTCATCATGAACAAATTCTCATAACTTTCACATTTTTCTTAAAGTCATTGAATAAACATAATCCTTATAATAATGATTGTTATCGAAAAATATTCTCACGGAATTTTAAAAATACACAAGAGTGCTATAAACAAACAAAAAAATTAATCTTCAAAAGTAGTTATCAAAACTTTTTGCTAGAGTGTTTTATTATCGATATATTTCAACAATATAATTTCACAACCATTATCATCTCTATGCAGTAGCAATTCATCAATTTCTTACCGCAAAAAAAACAAGTTCCTGGTAATGGCTTTAGTCAAGAAGGTATGTTTGACATGCATTAAATGACATCAAGACAAATATTTACATGAAACTTAATTAGGTTTTCCATACCAAAAATGATTTACATGAGAACAGCAATAGAAGAATTCATATGACAGACTGCTGACAAAATAGCAAATAGAGTAGAGTACTGAAATAAAGAAGATTAATATAAGTACACATAAATGAGTGACCGCCGCAGTTAGGGAATGGAAAGGAAAACTATTGAAAAAGGATTCAAATAAAAATGCTGTATGTAAAGGAAGTTATTATTTCAAAATTTATTCTCTCAGTCTGTAGGTCCTTTAAAATCCTATGCATCAACTAAAGACAAAATTCCATGCTATGGTATTATGGACCGATTTAACATATCAGTTTTTGATATGCTGCATGAGTTAATTAAGACATAACTCGAAACATTTTTTGATAAGGTGTAAAAAGTTCAATAAATAGGTTTACTTTTGTAGGCAATTTCTTAAAGCTCCTCAACGTAAAAACTGCAAGAGCCGAGCTAGTCGGAAGATCAAGATAATGCCGGTCTCTGCCTTGGCCTTGCATATTTGGTCTCGTGCTCTTAGTCTTCGAATTACGGCATCACCGCAGTGTTCTGCTTTTTCAAAATGTGCAACACTGAAATTCTAAGAATGATTTTGCTAATCACTAGGAATAGCATGTGAAGAAGAGTTTTTGTAATGTTTCTTTTGCATCCGTATTCCTATAGATAAGCCAGTTTTTGATCATAGGTATGTATATGTAAAATCCTTGTATGCCCACTGAATGTGTGGAATCTTGGGGTAAGAAATATCCGTTTGCTAGTAGAAGCCTAGTACAATGGAGTGTAGGGAAATCAGCTGAAATAACGATAAAATCTCAAGCTCGGAAAAGTTGAAGATTTTATATTAGGAAATAAAAAAAATTTGCTAGGATATGAAGAAATTAAAAGTTTTATTGTTCATAATAGCAATCTTACCAAAAAGTATCAGTAATAATTCTTAATGTTTAGTGGTTTGAATATCATCAGCAAAGTGACCGAGAAATCATCTTGGCTAAACTTAAGTCAAAATTACTTTAATAAGTAATACGAAGCAAATATGGAAAACAAAATACTGTTTTTTGGAACAGGCAAAAAAAAAATGTAAGTATCTATTTTTTTGCTAGGGACAAACCCCCCCAAGCCCGTAGATAAATACGGGCCTGCACCATTTTGCGACTTAAAAATGTAACTTAGTAATCAAATCTAGCGTGGTTACACACCCGTCTTCGGAGGATGACCTTTTAGTCAAAAAAAATGTTTGATATGAATAATATAAATGTTTTTTTTTTTTTGATAGTTTTAGACATATGTAACATATGCAACATATAACATAATGATATAACATAAAGGGTTAACCAATAGAGAGGGGTAAAAGTTAAAATTTTAATATAACAAGTTGTGTGTGAAATATCAACGAATTGTTTGTTTGAAAGGCCTATTGATGACATTATGTGTGGCGAATGACATCGCTCAAATGGCTGCCGCAGCTTTGCTGGGTGGCGCCGATGCGAGAGGTTAATTTTTCGATGATTTTGATGCATATATTAAGCTGAATTTGAAAAATGGCACGGGTAGTGTCGAAAAAAAAAATTCTTTTCGTCAAATGGCAAAAGTTTGGATATTGCTAGTGGCCTCTAACTGATGTATTGTTTCTTTTTCTCCTGGAAATAGTCTTTTAGAGAAGTTGTAAGTTTTGTTACAAGCTCGTATTAACCCACTAAAGGCTGGCACTAAAAGGACCAGTAAAATTTTGATAAAATTTAGTGTGGGAGGGCAGGAAATCAACAGAAGTTGGTAAATTTTTACCTAATAACATTCTGTGAGATAAAAAAAATAACAAATCAATTAAAAAAATGTTTGTCGTCCAATCTTTCTTTCAATTAAATCTATTTTATTATAGCATGTCACATAGGATATCTGAATTTGTTTCGTTGCTTATTTTTGAAATCTTTTAATATGTCTGGATCAATTTTACACCAAAATTTCGGGAGCTATAAATTGCCTAAGTTTTACCTCACAAAAATAAAGGTTAACCAAAGAATTTCAGAAAAATAAAAATATTTATTTCAAACCAAACCTTCCTCTACCCAATAAAGCTTTAAAAACCACATTTCTTACCCATCGCATGGTAAGATTTTTTAAAATGCACTCTTCTTTTGGGTAAAAGTTTACTTATTAGATCTTAATGGGTTAATGAAATTTCCATGAGGAAAACATGAGCGACAAAAATAAAACTACATCACCTTACCTAATCGTAATATTAAATGTCTCCCGCATTCTTTGTGACTTTTTCTAAATTAGTCTTGGATCAATTGAGCTTAAGCTCTAGTACGTAATTGTAAGAAATAAAAACTTTAAGTAAAAGTTTGAGCCTAAGATTTCTGAAGAAATATTTTAGTCCAAAGGAGTTTCGACAAATATTTTTTTAACCTGATTGCGAAATGTAGCATACATTTGAGCATTGGAGTAAAATTTAATACACACGCATAAATCATTACCTGATACAATTTCGATCCTAACTTATTTCATTTTTAACACAAAATTTTTGCTACAAAAATAAAATAATATTTTGGGCAAATAAGAAAAAAAAAAAACAAAAGAAAACATTAACTCGCAGTAAAGTGATTCTCTGTAGGTCACACGTTAAGCTGATGTATCTGAAATTGATGTGTTTTTAATTTCTTGCTTTTATTTTGTGAACTTCAGTGAAAACACACACACACACACACATTCACACACAAAACTGACAAAATACGCTTTTAGCCAAGTCAATGACAATAGCAACAAAACAACAACAAAAGCAGCTAGTAGGAAAAAAAAGAGCAACATCAACAACAGCATTGGCAAATTCAATGTAACATGCCAAAGATTCATTAACATGACTTGGACACAATTTTATTGTTGTTGTTGTTGTTGTTGTAGGCAACCATGTGTATAGAGCCTTGCGAGTGCGTTGAAAGGAATTTCATTAACAATTTGATCGAAAAATTTTCTCATCATCACAGCAACAAAAATAACAGCAACAGCAACTGAAACAATTTAAAAACAACAACGCCCAAGTGAATATATTATTCCCAATAAATTTAAGATTAACAAGAACACTTGCCGGTGCGTGTAGGTGTGTGCTGATAAATATAAACTATATAACCTGGACATAAGATGCGCTTTTCTGCATTAAATATTTATATAATTGAAGATGTAGGCTAAAAAGTTAATTTTTTATATATCTACTTAAATTTGTTCAGGTAAGCATCTCTAATGTTTTGAACATTTCCGGAAAAAAAATATTTTAGTGAAAGCTGAAATTGTGTTGGTGCTAGAACAGTTTTTGATTCCATATATCCGTTTTCTTAGGAACTGTAGAATTGCGCAATTTGCACCACTGTTATTTACGATCATATAACGAATTTTCATTTAACTCAGAGGTCACTTTTTTCACATCACTGAGAAAGATGTGAAACATTATATCTTTTCCACATACCCATACATCTATAATACATTCTATTGATACATGTCGTGCTTAATAATGAAGGACATATTACGTTAAGTTCATTTGATAAGAATGTCAATTGGTATTCAGCAGGGTATAGCTGGTTGACTGACTGCTGTTAGTATAGCATTTTTTTTTTTGTTTTCTTTCGAAAAACAATAACATATTAACGAATTTCCTCAATATGTCGATTTAATGGGTAAGCACAATGCCTACATAAATTTGGACATTGTGGTCAGAGCGGAATTCAATTAATGTGAGGACTGTTGTTCGCAAGTTATTTCAAAACTATATAAAAATTAATGAGATGACCGTAAAGCAAAAAGGTCGTTTTATTTTACAATGTACAATATGTAAATATTTCAATAGTGAGTTTTAAAATAAGACCATTCTTTTGCGTGAAACTTTCGAATTCAACTCTTATATTTAACGTCTTAAGAATTTTGAACTCAAAAACGCTTGCATTTGGATTCCATTCAATGACAAGATTTGTGAGCAAGACCACTTCAAGGCATGGAATTTTTTTAAATAAATGAACAGTATTAACTATTGTACAATATTAAGTTAGATCAATATATTAATTTGTATGAGAAACAAAAAAAAAAAAACGATTCATGCTACTTTCATTATATAAATAAGTTTTTTGGAAATGGGATTCAACATTGAAAGAAAAATGTAGGATGGTAGAAATATTGCACTTCATGCTAAATTTATTCTGATAAAAATTACTAATCTGATAAGGAAACAGTTCTATTCTACTTAATACTTCAGTATCAGATTTGGTCACTTTATCGGTTTTTTTTTTATTATCTATCTATATATGTAAATAAAATTATAGCCGTTTTCGATGAACGGGATTCACGCAAAATCTACTGAATCAATTTTGATCAAATTTTTTAGTCATCTTTCTTAGACGTTTGGTCCCAACATAGAATTAAAATTATCACGAAATTCCTGCTAAATATCAAAATACTAAAGTTTTTAAATTGCTAAAAAAATTAATTTCACACATAGAAAGAAGCATGTAAGCATAACAAATCGTTTAATAGCAAGTTAGTGGGTTAGTTAGGGTGTGTGCGTTTTATTTTTATATGGCAATGCAATGGAAGACAAAAAACAGAATTTTACTCTCGCTCTCATTCTCAATTTGTCAACACAACAACGCGTAATTTGTGAACAATGAAGAATGAAAAAAAAAATAAAGTAGAAAACACATATGCTGACCTACATGGCTTGACAACATGTGTGACTGTCAAAATTTCTTTAAGTTCACATTATCGAGCATGCCATCAAACATCAATTGCAGAACAATTTATGAGCGTCCACTTCGAAGTAAACTGCATGAAATCCTATTTAAAATGAAAAATTTTCACTAGGCTTGACAGTCAGTTCACACAGGTTGTATGGTTGTACAGTGATAGCAGAAAAATCAAAAATTTTTGAAATCCATCCAACATGTGTGTCAAGCAGTCGTTCCTAGAGTTTACATTATCGAACATTGATGTTGTCAAGCCATGTTGGACAGCATGTGGGATAATGTGAACTGGGCTAATTAAATGTGTTAGTTAGGCTTTGTTGTTTATCTTTCACATGGCAATGCAATGGTATATTTATGGAAGAGAAAACAACAACAACTCTAGATCAGTATAGAAGAATCAAAATTGACCGTAGTTCTATTTAAAAAAAAAATTAAATTGTTTGCCTTCGCAGAAAAACAGGCTACGCGTACAAAGTCGCGGGCATCTGCTAGTCATTAATAAAGGTTTTTATTTTCTATATATAATATAGTAATTTTTTCAAAAAGTGTAGTTTTTATGCTTGATCAGTATCAAATTAGCACGAGAGCCCCTATTTATGATTTCATACATAAGAAAATTTGTATACATAAATTTTTTAAAAATAAATTATTTGAAATATTGGCCGGAACTAAGGATAACATGGTTCATTCGTACGTTCCAATGTTCGATAACGCTTTCGACCATTTCGCACGTTGATTGGCGATAGACGCGAATAATGTTGACTACCGAATCCTCAATTGAAGCTGACTTGTCCATGTTGAATTTGGACTTTACGTAGCTTCAGGGGAAAAATTCTTAAGGTGTGATATTAGATAATCTAATGGGTGATCCAATAAGAGCTCCCTACTTTATTTTCTAAATAAAATACATGAAAATCAATGCATTGAAATCTTTATTTGCAATGATAGTTCGGTTCCTACAACTCAATGTTTAAAAATTATTTCGTTCAAATGTTGCCTTAAATGGTCCATTCTGTTGGTCCAATATTCGACAACTCTTTCGAGCATATCGGCCGGTATTCCTTGAATAACACGAGTTATGTTGGTTTCCAAAGCGCCAACAGTTTCGGGTTAAATAAGTTATTTAACATATCCCCAAAGAAAGTAATCCGATGACGTCAAATCACATGATCTTGGTGGCCAATTAATAGGACTATTTCTTGAGATGATGTTTTCATCGAACGTTGCCCTTAATAAAGCGATTCTTTCTCCAGCTGTATGGCATGTTGTGCCATCCTGTTGAAACCAGAGGTCGGCTACACCAATATCCTGAATTTAAGGCAACAAACAATAGCACATTTTCTATACTAATATCGACGAGTTGGTTTTAGTGAAGTACTGGTGACTTGAATTGTTTTCGATTTTGACTCATTCGTTTTCAATACTGTTGCTTTTAATCCTGATTCTAGGATTGCAAGTTGTCCCACCAAATCAGGTGTATTTTTTTCTTTGGTACTCTCTTCTTTCGTTAATTTTTTCGAAATTAAATCAAAAGATTTTTTTGAGTTCAAATTATTTGTATTTCTTTTTAATACATTTTTTGGTCCAGTGATTTATGGTTTGCGAAAGTATGTAATTAAATTCATTAGCAGCTGTTTCAACTGAATGTGTGCTGTAAAGTGTTAATCAAAAATAAATATGCACCAGAAAATAACATTTTCAAAAAGTTACTATGTTCAGTAGGGTGGTTCTTAGGAAAAAAAATTGTGGACCCCCCTCAATCGATTCGAAATAGGAAAAGAAAAATTTAAAAATTAATTTAAAATTTTTATCTTTAACCCCTACGGACCCTATTTCAAAGTGAAATTTGACTTTTCTTATTTGGTTTTTTTGCTAAAATCAAATGGGACGCACCCTCAATCGGTGCCAAATAGGGTAAAAAAATTATAAAATTAATCTAAAATTTTTATCTTTAACCCCCACGGACCCTATTTTAGAGTCAAATTTGACCTAAGCCACCATTTATATAACTATTTTTTCTTGAGTGGCTTTTAATTTCAGGAAAGAATATATAAATATAGCATCATTTGGATTTAGTTTTGGAGATATAGTAATTGAAATTTGAGGAAATAGCTTTTCTAAAAAACCATTTTAGGTTGGAAACTCTTGAACAGTTTTTACATATATTGATGTCACATTTCCTATGACTATATCTCGAAAACTGGAACTGAACGGTACTTTTTTTTATTATATTTTTTCTTAAAATTAAGTAAATAGTCCAAGAGCCGGCTGTAGAAAAGTCGAGTGTATAAGATTACAGGATGGGATGCATGCCAAATGATAGAGCTCGACGAACCTAAATAGAATATCTAGGGTTGCCTTGCCAAAGCCTGTCCCGATGGCCAAAATACCCGAATTTTAGCCAATTTTATTGTTCTAATTAAAACTGTAGTACATAACAGCTCGAAATGAATGCCAAATGATAGAACTCGAAGAGGCCTAAGTATAATACCTGGAATTGCTTTGTTGAATCCTGTCCCAAACATGGGTTTTCACCGGTTTTTTAGATCAATTTTCATTAATGAAGATAACAGCTTGAAATTTGTGCCAAATGATAGGTATCGAAGAGATTTAATAGAATATATAGGGTTGCCTTGTAGAATCCTGTCCCAAACATGAGTTGCCACTCATTTAAGAAAAGTTGACCCCAAAAACGGGTGTCAAATAATGTTTAGGACATGATTCGACAAGGCAACTCTATATATTCTATTTAGGCTCTTCGATATCTATCATTTGGCACGAATTTTAAGCTGCTATCTTCATTAATGAAAATTGACCCAAAAAACCCATGTTTGGGACAGGATTCAACAATACAATCCCAGGTACTATATTTAGGCCTCTTCGAGTTCTATCATTTGGCATACATTTCAAGCTGTTATGTACTACAGTTTTAATTAGAACAACAAAATTGGCTAAAATTCGGGCATTTTCGGCCATCGGGACAGGCTTTGGCAAGGCAACCCTAGATATTCTATTTAGGCTCATTGAGCTCTATCATTTGGCATACATCTAATCCTGTAATCTTATACACTCGACTTTTCTACAGCCGGCTCTCCGCCTAAAAAGCTACTTAAGAAAAAATAATTTAAAAAAATGGCGGCTTAGGACAAATATTATTTTAAATAAGGTCCGTAGGGGTTAAAGTTACAAATTTTAAATTATTTTTTAAATTTTTTTACAATATTTCGAACCAATTGTGGGACGTCCCATTTGATTTTCGCAAAAAAGTTAACCTTAAGAACCACCCTAATGTACATATGTACTGTTGTAACTTATCAAAAATACTTTCCGAATTAATCGCTAAAAGGTTTTTAACATAAAAATGTACGTAATTAGTCAAGTGAGTTTTAAAAAAACAATTTATTACTTTCTTATGCCATTTTATAGTTATTTTAGTTTTATTTACACTCTAAAAACAAGGGTTGCAAACATGGGCAAATTTATAAAGTGCGAAATTAACTTTAATTACAAAACTCTCTTAATTAAACAAACAAATAAACTACGAACGTAAACTGAATTATTTTGTTTTGTGCATCTGTCGTATGAGTGATGTTTAATTGTGATAAAATTAACACATTTAAAAGTTTAGGGTCTGATATTTTCAGTTCGATGTACTCCAGCGATTAATTGTTGCTTTCAATTTCCAAACTTTTCCTTGCTTTATGTGACGATAAAGATCTCTGTAATGGCCGCTCATAAAAAAAAGATTGTAAAATATTTATAAGTTTGTTTCAAATATATTTTCTGCAGACAATTTCCAATAGATAAACAACTCATTTTGTCTGATGTTGTAATGAAAGTTCGTATCGAACTTGGTTATTTTCAAAGCAACGCATTTCGGTCATTTCGAAAGCTTTCCCCTTTAATAGGAAAGCTAAGGATTCGAAAAAACAAAATTGTAATAGATTTTCACATTGAAAGGACTTTGCGAATTATTCGAAACCTCTACAAGGAGAGTTTTCGAATTTTGATTATAATGTATTTCGAATTTCGCATATTCCAAAGGGGAATGTTAGCCGAGCACATGTTTTGTTCATTTTAAAGTTGGCGCATGCGCATGGATTACTGAAAGTTCTATTGTTGTTTTTTGCACCATGTGCTCTTCAAGTAAAAACAACACAAAGGACGCAGTTCATTTTCTATGTAGCATTTCAATGGAATAAATTTGTAAACAAAAACAAAAATATGGCAACAACTCGAACATGTGCGCTCTGGCATTGGAATAAATGTTGTGTTTTGATTTAAGCGAAATTGTAAATTTTATTTTTGGTTGTAACCGAACAGGATGTCGTGGCCATATCCTTTTTACATGTAGTGTTATAAGTGAAATATTTCAGTACGTATTTAAAACGCAACGTGTGCGGTTGTACAATAAAAATAAGACAACGGTGGCTTGATGTTCTAAAAAATAAATTTATTAAGACTTGAATGAAAAAAACCGAAATTTCAATAGTTTTTGTGAAAATGAAATGAAATATAAATACAAAAAAAAAAATTGTTACACAAGTGAAAGCCAGTTTTCAACATTTGGTATCAAGTGAATATTTTGAAATCGAAATTGTTTAAAAAATCTTAAAATTGTATAAATTTTCTTAAAACTAAAATATCTCAAAAATCGATCTGTTAAAATCTATTTCCAAAACTTAATCTTATAACTCAACATACATCAGCGCGTATCTGTAAATAACACGTTACGGTAAACAAATCCATTTGACCTAAAAAATCACTCATTAGAGTCGATTTGCGGTCGTTTAATTTGACCCGTTTTCTCTGTGACCCGTTCACACATCACCCATAACTTATCTTCGTTGTCGTCCTTTTGCTGTCGCTTTATATTAAACGACGACGCTACAAAAATTTATTACACATCTAAGCTGCATGCGCCATATTGACGTTAAGTCTATTCCTTTTTTTTTTTCTTTTTCTATAGGCCATAAAATAAATCCCCATTTAAAGTCCAAGTGCGTGCGTTCGCTTTTAAGCCATTTAAGCAAAAATAAAGTGAAAATAAAAGAATCTGAAAAATAAAAAATCGAAAAAATAAAATAAAGATTCATGACAGATTCAAATTGACCTTTAATAGTAAAATACTGCACGCAGTCTTTGTATTTATCTACTTGGCTGTTGGGACATTAAAGTCATTCTTAAATCGGTACATTAAAATTTGAATAATTTATTTTTATTTGCTGCTCACTTCCGTCGGATTTTATTACAAGGAAAGCAGAGCAAAGTAAAGCATGCCTGAAAAATAAAAAAAAAAGGTAATACGTTTATTCCTTTTGAATATCACATTGCACACCTACGACACATAAATCCTATCCTATTTTATGGGTATAGCGCGTACTCATACGCACAAACATTTTTATGAGCTGCTCCTTTTTTTTGACTCCTTTCTTTTGCTGCACACTGCTCACTCCTTTGACAACAACGACGAGCAGTTCCGTTTGCTTAGCTTCACTTCACTGCCAATGGTGCATATGTTGGTATCTGCTACTTGGCATATGTTAACTTATATAACAAACATTTGCTATAAGCAGCTTAATTTTTAAGCATCTTCTTATGAGCCATGCTTTGCATGCTTTCTTCCCACTAAGCATCTTAGATGTTAACAAACTGCTGCCGCTGGCTAAAAGGAAAGCACCTATTTATTCTGCAAACATAATTTGATGCCGATGTCGTTTTTTTTTGTTCACCCATTTGGGAGATCATTGGATTTTTTCGTGCATACATAAAAGTAAGTAATAATAATTTGGAAATAGAAATAAATTAAATTATATATCATACACATAATGACATACACATAACAATGCAAAGCCATTGAAAACATATACATATAAACAAATTCATAGGGAGATAAGCTTAGTGGTTTTAATAAGAGATTCATCACCGTTATCGTATTGACTGATTTTCTTTGTGTTAGTGAATACATGCATAATTGACTAGTAGGCGATTAAGTTCAAAGCCTCCATTTCATTCACTTTTTTATGTTTCGATCATCTTTAGCTGAACAATGTGTATTATATATTGCCACGCGAGTTTTTATTTGTCCAGGAAATTACTTTTCTCAAAATTACATTAGACTCTTTTTGATTTTATTTTTAACTACTTAGCTAATCCCCGCAACTTTGTACGCGTAGCCTGCTTTTAATTAAGTCAAAATCGAAGTTATTTCGGTCACATCTAAAAGAACACTAACGCACCAGGCTATAATGATATAGTGAAGAGCAAAATATATAAACCATTAGCTCTAAGTTGCTTCTAAATTTATTTGACAAATTTTCAAACTCAACTTTTATAATTTTTCAAATTTTTTCTTCTTAAACAAACAGCTTTTATTTTCAGGCATTTCAAAATTTTATTCAAAGTTTTTAGTAAACAATTTATTTATTTTTTAAATTGCCAAAGGGAACGACAAAAAAAAAGCACATGTACTAACACATTCAATTCCCATTCATCGAATTGCTTGTTTCTATGTGTGAAATTAATTTTTTTGCAAATTTTAAAACTTATATATTTTGATATTTAACAGGGATACTGTGACAATTTTAATTGGAGATTGAGACCAAGCGTTTAAGAAATAACCCTAAGTAAATTTGATTGAATTTGATCAAGCAGTTTTTGCGTGATACATCGAAAACAGCTATCATTTTATTTGTACAGATTAACAGCCCTATTCTGGCAGCTTAACAAAGCTCACCACATTAACAAAATATTTAATATTAACACGTTGTTAATGTTCCGTATTCTGGCAAAAATTTAAAAGCTCTTTTCTATACTATTTTTTTAATGTTAGAAAGTGTCTTAAAAGCGAGTGATATTTCAGTATTGAGCTGAGTAAAATTATTTTTGTTTATAAAATTTAAAAGACAGGACAACGTGGTTTTAAATATTTACAACTATGTCTTAAAAACACATTTATTTTCATTGATATCAATAAAAAAAAAATGTTGGACTTACGAGTATCGAACCCACGCACGTGAGCTATGAGTTCACAGTCCTAACTACTTCGTCACGTTGCCTTGTATATTCAAGTTTTTTATTACTCTATTTGTTATTTTATTAATTTAAATTTAAAAAGTTAAAATTTGACAAGCTTACCACGAAAGCCTGCTCGAAGCAGGTCTTTAAAATTGTCTTACGAAAGACAGAAAAAAGCTTTCAAGATAGCTGCCAGAATACCAAAACATCTTAAGTAAGACTTTTGTCTTACTAAAGACTCTGGTGAGTTATAAGATAGTTGCCAGAATAGCCCTGTAAATGTACAACATTGAATTTGACAACATTTACTTAAATATCTCTCTGTTTAGCATTTTGAAGCATACATATGCATGTATGGGAGTGACCACGCCCTATTTTCGAAATTTGCCAACTTTTTATCTGATGCTTGGCTGTAGAGTTTTTTGAATTTGTGTAAAATTTAACTTCATTACTTTATATAATTCGCTTAGTGTAGCGTTTTAAAGTTTTTCTATGGAGTGTGCCACGCCCACCAAATTCAGCGAGTACAAATGCACAGCTTTTCCGAATCATTCTTTAAAAAAATATTCTTCATATTCTTAAAAAATTCTCTTAGTATAAAATTTTGAAGTTTTCGATCGCATGGAAAGTGCTACGCTCTCTTGTCGAAATTTTTCAGCTTATTTAAGTTCTTCCTAGTATTTGAAAGAAAGTTGGTTACTCCACATGAATAACTCACTCAATACAGCGTTTTTAATGATTTAATTGAATGGGCGGCAGGCATTTTCGTGAACTGATTTCCCCCATTTTCAATCCCACGAAACTTTTTTGAAGGTGCGTTGAAATTTATTCAATTAGCTTGATTTGTTTCATCATAATCATATTTCCCTCAGACAGACATGCCTAAGACGACTTACGTGGTCACACTGATTAAGAATATATATACGACACAGAAAAATTCATATCTAGAGAACCAGTACTCGTCCCAAATTGAAATAAATTGCAAAATTATTGCCTGAATTTAATTGTTTCTCTAAAAAAAATAAAAAAAATTTACATACCCCAAATAAGAAAATTTTCGATTTTATGTTTTAAATTGCGAAAGACGAAAATTTTTTATACGATAATATGAAAATAGACGTCAAATGCTAACTTTTAAGCCTTAACGGTTTTTCCACATGACGCGTAAATTTTGATATACAAGCGTCCGAAAATCCATGTATTTTTAAAACTTGTGATTTTCAAAAACCCGTATTTTCGAAAATAAGCTCGGGAAAACTTTTTCCAAAAACACGTATCGAATATTATTTTTGAAAAAAAATTGTTTTTGAGAAATCTAAATTTTCAATGTAAAAACGAGGTATAATGACCCATATACTCTCTCTGTAAGGTGTAAAAATAATACAGTAAGTGCTGAAGACTCTGATATCTTTGTAAAAGATCAATCACACTAGTTTACAAATTTTGGGTTCATCTCGAGATCTGGTTTCTCATAGACTTTTTTTTATGTATTTTGGGGCGTAGATTCCAAAAATGGCAACCACTTATTTTTTTTTTCTCAAGAATCGTTTTCAAGATATTCTAAAAAAAAAACCCCTTTTTCATATTTTTAAGATTCAATATTAAAGACTATTTTTTTGCAAATATCATAAGTACAATTTAAAGAAAATTGAACAAAAATGTAGAAGTTATTCGAAAAAAACAGTAAAAGACTTGAAATAAAATTAAACGAAAATACATATATGTGTTGTTCTTTTATTCTCCATTTCTTTTTAAATAAAAAACATTCAAAACATATGACAAACCAGATCTTTTTTTTTTGTAAAATAGTGTAATCTTTAGTTATAAAAACAAATTTCCATGGAAAACGATAACGAAATTTGTAATAAAACATGTTTTATCCATGCTTTAAAATCTCTGTCGATGACTACAAAAATATGCAAAATTTATATGGGTGTGCGAAAGAAAACAAATCTTAGCCAAATATGAGCCGCCCTAATGTTCATATCTGTCTATTGATTATATGACCTTTCGCAAATGTAATCACATCTAACTTAAATATTTTTTTAAGCTTTCTGAGCTTAAAAAAAACGCAGACTAATACTCAATATTTAATCGAAAACAACAAAAAGAGTTTCTAAATAATCAAACAAAAGGTCGCCGGTACTTATGTATATCACAAAAAAAAACAAAAAACAAATTTATAAAGCGACCTGTTGTTTTTTTAAGCCAAAGTTATATTTATATACATACATATGTATGTTAACAATTGAATTGTTTATGGTATAAGAAATCAATTTTTCTGTTTTATGTTTATTCACCATAATGTAAACAGAAGATTAATCAAAAGTTTCAAAAAATAAAATTTCCCGCATACACTTGAGATTTGATGTTTATTTGTGTAGGTACGATAAACGATATACAATATAAAAAAAAACAGACTTAAAATTTCACATAAATCATTTTTATTGTTTACTTAACATTTTCTGCCGTTTGCTGAATTTAATTTTTTACAGTTTATCTATTTCAGCCAAGTTGAAAGTATTCAACGTGAAAAAGAAAATACGTTATATTTACACAATGTTGGCATAAATAAGGACTTTCTTGTGTTTTTTGAAACAATTTATATTGTGTTTTTTTTTTTTTAAGTCGAGTCTTTACTACTACTTTGAAAAATGCCACAGGAAAGTAACTATTTACGAATTATTCATCCAAAGCTATTAAATTTTAATAGTAAATACCTATATATACGTAAAAGTTTTATATGAATATATATTTGACTGCTTCTTAAAATAGTCTTATCCAAAAATTTATACTCCCGTGGGCTTAAATGTCTCTGAATAAAGTAAGCGTAGCCAAGAGTTCAGTTTCATAACTCAATCCTAACACCTTAAAATACAAGAAAAAAAAATATTCAATGACCTGAAAAACATAAACATCCCTATCATGAATACACATTCCTTTGGATTTTTTCTCCAATCCCCTGTTTTGCGATCGTGGAAGATTTTTGGGGAATGGGAACAAATTCCCTGGAATATGAGGTTATCAGCAATACTTTTTTGGGGAACATTTCTTGACGTTTCACGCATATTTTGTTCCCCAACTTTTTGGCGAGGAATTTAATGAGGAAAGTGTCAATGCTAGCAATATTTTGTAATTTTATTTGATAAAAAGTTTTTTTTTTAAATATTTACAATATCTAGCAACACAAACAAAGAGCAATTACTGCTATAGGTCCAGTACATGGAATCCAATTCGGATACCGTAAAAATCTTCATGAAGAGGAGTAGATGGCAAACTATCAATATTTTAGGTGGTTTTTTTTTTTGTAATATAGATAAATGCACTTCATTTTTATTTATAAAATTGTTCAGCTGACCGATAAGCTAATGTCAAATACGCAAAATTACTGAAAAGCTAATGTCAAATATGAAAAATGCAACTGTGATTTTGGACTGAATGGAAGTAATTGGAAATATTTTGGCAGCACTGACTGGATATGAAGTTTTCCATTCCTCAGTTAAGTATGATCGCAAAATACTCCTCTCGAGAAACAAAAAAATCCGAGAGAAAAGATTTCCTCCGGATATTTATGATAGGGGTGAAAATGAATTTGGAAATAAAAATATTCTTATATTTCTTTCAGGATATATAAATTATTTTAGGAAGATCTTTATAAAACTCATAGATTAAGCAGCTCCGACTTCCCAGAATTGCAAAGTTTACTTAAGCCTTATAAAGGCTTTTATTTTCTTATTCGGAAGAAGTGTGAATGTTCTTAAGCAAGTGGTCCTGGTACATCTAATGGAAGCAAGAGACCACATCATAACAATTTTTCAGGCCAATAAAATGGAAAAAGCCATTGTGAAGCACAAACACCATCGAAACGAAAAACGCATAGCTTTGGAAGGAATTAAAGTGTCATCTACATCATTTACAGTAAATTTTCATTAAGCCAAGATAACTTATGTATATATTAGGTCGTCAAGGACGAAATTTGTAGTTAAAAATAATACAAGTTTTAACAGCTTATTATTTGACATGGGCTTATAATTTTGTTATTATTATTTTGCTTGTTGGAAAGTGACATAGCTCGTCTGTTTAAATAAATCATTTTTAGCTCTAAAATATATTAGAGCCTTCTTTTAAATTGATTTAGTTGAAAATCGGACAGTCAGTATTTAGGACTTGTGTAGTAAAAATAACAGAGAGTACCAAATGATGCAAAAAATTGAAGAAAATCAGCCTTAATTAGGCAGCTCCTATCTTATTGCATGATGACGTTAGACCACAAATGGCTATGGCAAAACTAAAGAAATTGGAATTGAAACTTCTTCGTTATTCTCTATACCAGCGGTGGGCACAAAAATATAACAAAAGAGGAAAACAACAACATCAAGCAACAACAAACGAAATTTTAAAGTTTTTTTTTACTTTCATTTCCAAAATTGCCATTAGCACAAAAAAACCAAATTACACTACAAACAAAAACAATTGCTACATTCGTCAAGACACAATGCGGCGCCGTCATTTATGCCTTTGTGTTTTGTTTTTGTTTTCATTTGAATTCAAGTCAACGCTGTGCCTCGATAGCGTTAAAATTCTGCGAATTTTGTGCCTCGATAGCGTTGAATTCTGCAAATTTTTTTTTTGCTTGCTTGTGCGTCGAATAACGGTTAGAGCAATGTGAGTAAATTGAGGCACTAAGTGCCCTTCACTGCTCTATACTCATCAATATTAGTCCCAACTGACTACCACTTTATCCTGAATTTGACCAAATTTTTCATATAAAAAAAAATTAAATTCTGAAAATTTTGTAAAAGTGGCTTTCCAGGAATTCATTAACTCTTGTCCGCCATGTTTTTATACCACCGGCATGAACAACCTTTCACTAAAATGGCAAAAGTGTATATATTGTCTGAATACTATGTTTGTAAGTTATGAACCAACCTTACCTTTTTTCCTAAAAATTTCGTCCTTTAAAACCGAATAATTATCCAATATTAACAGACCTGTATTGCATTTACTTAGCCCTTAGCGGCACCATGGGGTCGAACAACCCCACGAAAATTTTGAATTCGTTTTTGGAATTAATAAATATTCAAGCTTAGCCTCATGTAGCACAAACATTTTTTTAAAATATATTTCTAATAATTATTATTATAATAATTGAATTTCATAAAGTAAAGTCATCTCAACACTCGATCACAGTTCCGAAGTCTGGAATTAAAAATTCGTTTTCTTATAAATTTTTTTCAACAAGGGGTCGTGAAAGACCCCAATGTGCCGGATTGTTATAAAATTGAAGTGGTGCCGCTAAGTGTTAAGCCTCCGATTACCGACAACGTCAATCCCCAGGGACATTCTCTATTAGTATGGCGTGTAATGCGTTTAATTAATTCTTTGTTGATGCGAAAGTGATACTGCAACATTCTCTGATACCGCTGCACCACATCCAAGACAACTCGTTGTCATTGATTCACTTAAGGCTCCTCACCACTCTGTTCTCCAGGCTTTAATCTTATGCTTCTGACTCAAAGAAATTAAATTTTTGTAAAAATCCCTTTTTGTTTTCCTTTGAGTTTATTAACTTTTCTATTTGAATTATTAAGAATTTTTTCTGAGAATTAAGCCAGCAAAATAGAAAAGAATTTTGTACATTTCATTTAATGGGAAAATCTAAAATTCGTACTTTTACAAAATTTGAATTGGGGGTAAAGATAATTAAAATTTTTCAACATAACATAAGTCCTTTGAACTATTTTTTATTGCTGCGGTTGAAACGGAATTTCAATAAGAACCAATCAAATGTAATGGGTTTAGTTTAAAAACATTTAGGTTTTCATTGCTTTCTTTGTGACTAAAACATTCAAAAGTTATAGGTAGGCGAGACTTATCAAATCTTTCTTTTATCGTTTCGGAAATTACTGGTTATGGTAAATTAATCATGATAAAGCTTAGCAGAATTTTCTTGCATGATAAATTAAATGTTTTTCTCTTGAAAAATGAATTAAAGATTGCAAAAGAAAGACATAGGGTATGTTGCGTCTTTTCTGTTCTTAAAAAGTTGGTTTCGTTTAATTGCAATTAAATAAAGTTTAACTAAATTGATTTTTATGAATTCTGGGCAAAATCTTAGGCAAAAAAAAAATTTTTCTTTGTCTATGAAAAATTTATGAAATAATTTATTCATTTTGAAAGCGGCTACTCTAAATATTTACTAAGCCATTTAAAAAATATGTAAGCCAGTGTTACTATCAAATTGCAGAATATGCTTCAATCTATATTTATTTTTTGACAAACCAATTATAGATTTGCTTGATAAGCAAATTGATGTGTTGCCGCTGCAATTCAATTGTTATATAATACTTAACAAATATGCTCGTACCAAAGCTAAATATTTTATTAGAGCCACTATAGAAATAGATGAATTTGCACTGATAGCAACAATAACGCCAAACAAAATTGGTCATACAAAAAACATTATAATAAATCGATGACATTAGGATTAAACAAGTGTCACACAGCAACAACAACAACTGTGGTAACAACAACAAAATAGAAAGATCTAGGAACAAAATCTCATGTTGCTAACGCAAAAAACATGAAAATAATAAAACTGCCATAACTTTTGCTGATACAGCAACAGCAGCAACTGTTAGACAAAACACAGTATTCTAGTCAATAATATTTGCGGACATTTATCGCAACATTACGAAGGTTGTCATGCATAACTGTTGCAGAAAAGGGTTTCCAAACAAATTTCTTACTGATGTTCCCTGAACCAAAAGTAATGACAACAACATCTTCTGCAGAAATATTAATTTGAGGAATATAGTTTTTGTAAACGTATACGATGCTTCAGTTGAGAACTTAAATAAAAGAAGAAACAGATCGATTTTTTTTTTTGCAAATGCTAAAAAAAGCATTAGTTTTTAGCTCAAACCGATATTGATAAATGTAAACGTTTTAGAAAACAAAATATTACGTTCGATATATACATACATGATTTGGTAATTATTATCGAATGAATTTTCGCAACAAAAAAATACTTGTTTCCACCAAACAATTATTTGGTAATTATTACCAAACATTTGATTGATCCAATAATATTATCTAATTCAGCAGAATGTGTGACATGTTAACTTATACTAAATATTTATTTTGCCTCAAATATATGAATTAATAAGTATGATCAAATTCCGATTTATTGGGTAAAATATACCAAGTGCACCAGATAAAATTTTACTTTGCTGCGCACTTGTTTAAATTTAAGTTACTTATAGCAGATCTTGTATAGGTCGCTTTAATTTCGGGAGGATTTTGTCCAACATTATTAAAAATACAGAAGTGCAAAATTGATAATTTTCGTCTTTTTTCGACGAATGTCTTTTTTTGTGTCAACAACGGCTTTTTTGCAGGACGTCTTCGATATAAACCAGCATCTCGCAGCATCCTGCGTTCAGTTTTCACAGTAATTTTTGTGAAATGATGCGTTTCTAGCTTATTCCGTATAGCAACTACACTTTTAAAATAATACTTTAAACTTATTTTCTACTAAATAGGCTATCTTTGTCCTTCAACTTGTTGCACGCTTAGGGCCAGATCATTTTTTTTTCCTCTCCATCGGCTCCTAAATATCCTTTTTACTCTTTTATATAGTATGAAAATTTTCCACCCGGAATTTTTTCATAAAACCCAAACAATTTCTTATCCAAAGTAATCTTTGAATCTGTAATCTTTGCATCTACACACAGTTGACAACGACTTTAAAGCGATTCAAACAAGTGGCACATGTCCTTGATCGGTACTGCCTTCAGTTCCCGATTAACTCGGAATCTTATGATAATGCGTTGCCTATTTTTTATTTAACGACCCAGTGGCAAATTGATGAAGTACTCTGATTTTTCATGTATGAAAAGCTATACCCTAATTGTTACTGTGATATTTTCTTTATGAGTCAAAAAAAAAAAAGTCAAACGGCAATTTGAAAAAAAAAATCAAACGGAAATAATTTTCAGACTTATCTAATTTTTGCTGTTATTGTTATTCAAGAGCCACATTATATTAAAGTTTGAGTACTGAATTACCGATTTTCTATATGGAGATGCAGTTAAGCAATTTGCTGCATGCTTTCAAAATTTAATCAGTCTGTTTTTTTTTAGCTGACTGCTTTGTATATGGAGATGTAGGCGGTCTGTTTGTTGGCTGCCTATATTGTATATGGAGTTGTAGGCAGTCTGTCTGTTTGCTGTCTGATTTGTATATAGAGATGTAAAGGGTCTTGCGTGTTGGCTGCATACTTTGTATGTGGAGATGTAGGCAACTCGATAAGCTATACCGGCACTTAAGGCAATCTGCCTTTCCTTTGCTACACATTGTATATAGAGATGTAGGCAAGCTGACTTTTTACAGCTGTGGCTGAGGTTGTGAAGTGGATAGACCAAGCTGAGGAAGTCCTAACCACGCTTGGCATTAATGATTGGAGAAGGCGCGCGCAAAACAGAGGCGCCTGGCGAGAGCTAATGAGGTCGGCCATAACCTGACAACGGGTTGTTATGGCCATCTAAGTAAGTAAGTAAGGCTGAGGTTGTGAACATTACTGCCTGCAATGAGTATAGCTATTCATTGATGTTGTTTATAACATATTTGCCGCTGGGCACATCATTTTCCTTTCTTTTTTTTTTTTTTTGGGCTGTCGCGCAGAATGTTGTAACCCAGCCATTTGACAAGCTATCGCAGCCAAATTGAGCGAGTTGAAAATAAGAAAGTAGAATTTTTTTTTTGCGAGATATGTGTAATATCATTAGATAGCGCTATTCATTCAGGCAAGAGATATAAATTCTGGCTGGAAAACTGTCGCACTGTATACATTATCTATAAGTGTTCGATATTTTTATGAGATCTTTAGATTTATAATACTCTGATACTTTGGTACCTTTCGTTATTTTCACAATTTCTTTAACTTTATGTCATATTTTTTGCTTAAAGTTAACACTGTGACAAATAGGATATTTATTTCAGATAATAAAAATTTTACTATAACGTGAATAGACATACATATAAGTACATATACACATACATGCAGTTAAACAGCTGTGTCGACTTATTTGTATTTATTTATGCTTAAACTTTTGCAAAGTTGAGTGTTCTCATGTAAGTCAATGTGCGTGTGTTTGTTTTGTATACGGTGTAAAAGCTTTAATATTACGTTGATATAGTTTAAATAAATTTATTTTTTCAACAACGAACACTTGAAAAACACATTAAAGTGTCTAGACCGGATGCTTTAAAAAAAATTGCCAACAAAAAGTGCCACCTTGTGCTTTTTTTTTGTACTGCACCACTTTCGATGTGCGTGAGATGAGTGTCTCCTCAGTATGTGTGTGTGTTTGCAGCATACAACATAAATATTGTATGTGCGTTGATTTAACTGTAGGTGTGTCCATTTTGGCCACAATATGCGGTTTTGAATGACCGACAGCTGTATAATAACTTTTTGTTTTGTCGGCGGCCGTCGGTAATGTGTTTCCCAAGTTGCGGCTGCTGCATCACTCACTTCCATCAAAACATTTTCTTATTTTTACTTCCTTTTTTCCATCGAACTTTTAATTAACAACTAACAACGTCATCAACACCATTTCTATTAATAACGTTGTTGATGGTGATGAATTTTTTTTCTTTTTTTTTTTGCCTTACATTGAAAAAAAAGATAATTTTTCTCTTTGTTTACCTTAAATCTTGAAATTTGTGGCAAAAATTATCTCAGTGTAGCTATTTGCATCAACTTATCATCATCATCATTATCAACATAATTCTTTTATGTATTCGGTAATGTGACCCAATTAGTTACTTTGTCCTTATCACCCTTCAACTTTAGCGCCATAATTCAGCAGCAGCGCCAACAGCAAAAGTGGCAAACCTCTGCCTTTATTAATTACGAGTACGAGTATGGCTGCTTTGCTTCTATGCATACGTTGGGTATTGCTTTTCTTACTTTTCCACACTTTTTTTTGTTTTTTCTTTTGCTTTCAATTATTTTCCTAAATATTGGGGTAATTTGTATTTAGCTCTTGAATTTTTAAACTTTTCAAACACAAGAATTTTAATTTTAATTATTTTAAAAATCATTTTCATAATACTGATTAGAACCTCCATCAAAATTCCAGAAATTTTTCTGACGCGATTGTGAAATAACTTAGTTTTGCGATTAATATGTAAGCCAAAAGGCAAACCAAAAAACTATTCGATAGATTTTCTCTAACATTTTCAAAATTTCAAATTATGCCAGGTCTGTTTTAGAAAATGCAGATATCTCGGGTTTGAAATCAAAAAAAATGATATGCAGTTTACGGCATTCTTTTAAGCAAATAACAATACATTAAAAAATTATGTAAGACAGGATCGGCGGCAAAAATAATAATGTACAAAATTGGAATTTTTTCATTTTTACCGGACAATTTTCAACATTTTTATAAGAACAAAAGTAGGAGAAGAAAAACTAATCACGGATTCAAATTTCTCGATTAATAAAAACTGTTTGATACAAAAAAAAAATTTGAATCACCTTAATATGTAAATTTGTCGACTCCGATTCGAAAAAAATCAGGTCTGTTAATTTAGAAAAACGCAGATATCTTGCTTTTGAAATAAGATAATAATATACTGTTTCGGAAAATATCATTTCATTAAAAATTATGTACCACGAGTTCGGCGGTAAAATAATATTTGAGATATTACAACTGGAAAGTCGAAAATCGGTACTTTTTTACTTTTGTCCGGCCAACTTTAAATTTTTTTATAAGATAGAAAGAAGAAGAAGAAAACTAATCACGGATTTGAATTGCCCGGTCGATAGTTGACTGAGAACCATACCCAATTTGTTGGAAAATTTATTACCTGCACCATTTTTAAATTAATGTTTTGGAAAATGGGTTGTTTACTTAAATCCACTAATCCACTTTTCTATATTAGCCATAATCCTAATAATGGATCTTGTCCAGATATATAAGGATATTGTTATCCACTGACACATCGTGAAAAAGTCAAAAAGTTTTTTTTTTTTTTTTGAACCGCTCTAATATACATGTACATATATGACAAGGACTATAGCCAAATTAAAAATCGAAAGCGAAAGCCCGAAATGCTTCTTTTTTTTTTGTCGATTAGCATGAGCTGATCTGACCCATGGCATATTTTAACAAGATTATATTTAAATCTTCATCTAGTTTTTATTCATATTTACAAAAATTTTTAGTTTATACAATATTACTGACTTTTTATGATTTTTATTTTGATTTGTAAATGATGAATAGTCCGGATTATATTTTTCTGCTAATTTTTATCACTGTAAGTATTAACTCTACCGAAAATTTTGTTGGCACATAACTATTATTCATTGGTTGGTTTTTCGAAAATAGATTTTTGAAGATTTTAGAATAATATCAATAAATTTTTAATTTTATTTATGGCCTTTACCTTGGGATACCATTTTGGTTTTTAATATATTTTGCTTTGTTATTATGCAAAATTATATTATTACAAAAGAGATTTTGGAAATAATTTGTGGATGATATTTTAAGGCTCCCTGAGGAAATAAAGATTACAATAGAGCAACTTAAAAAAAATCATTATCCCAGCGGCAAATATGTTATAAACAACATCGATGAATAGTTATACTCATTGTAGACAGTAGTGCTCACAACCCCAGCCATAACTGTAAATGTTTTATGAAGTAAAAACTTCTTATGGCACGTTGTGAGCCTCCGTAAGAAAACACTCGCGGCTGAGGAAAAAAGTATAAACTCGCAACACCGACCGTCATCGGGATTCCTCGTCATAAATGAGAGCGATAGTAAAATTTGAATGTTCTATTGTTTCTCTTAAATAAATATTCCAAGTGGAAGACAAAAAGCAAAGCAGACACACCAACTGACACATTGCATTCTCATTCAACGATTGTTATGCTTACATGTTTGTTTCTTTCAAATTCCGCGTTGTTGCGTTGACAAATTGAGAATGAGAGCGAGAGTAAAATTTGAATACATATTCCGTTTTTGTCTTCCATTGCATTGCCATATAAAAAGAAAACGCACACATACCAACTAACACACTAACTTGCCATTAAACGATTTGTTATGCTTGCATTTTTCTTTTTACGTGTGAAATTGATTTTTTGTTTCAAGTTTTCACTTCTGTCGGCACTCCCAGAGTGCAACCCTCCGGTTTTTTTTTTACAAAAGGATGGCCGCTTTGTAGGCAGCTTGCCTACATAGCTATATACAATGTGTAGCAAGGGAAAGGCAGATTGCCTTAAAACATTGCTTACTAAGTGCCAGTATAGTTTACCGAGTTGCCTAAATCTGCACATACAAAATATGCAGCCAACAGACAAAACCCCTTACATCTCCGACAAGAATAACTGCAATTGAAAGTTATCATGCGAAAAATCGACGTATTATACAAACTATTTTTGATAGTTTTTTTTGTAGTTTATAACCTATGAAATTAGATAATGAAAATTTAAATGGATTTTTGAATCCCATGTAAAAAACTTTAAATAGTGAGTTTTTTTTTACCTTAATTTTGCGTATTTTAAGAACAAAATAATGGAATAGAAGACGAGTTGGTTAAAGCTATTGAAAAATAAAATAGTTACTTAAATAGCCAGATTTTCACTATTATATTTTCGGCCTCTTGCTTTCATTTTTGATTTTCAGTATCTCTTGATAATGGGTACAAAATGACAAAAGAAATTACATTGGAAGTAATTTGGATAAGATGTTACGGAGATATTTGTGAACATCTAAATTGCAACATAAAAAAACCTTTTTTTCATATATTGAGAAAGATTCACATTCAATTCAGAATTCAAGGCCCGGAACACCTGAAATTCAGGTTGTACATATAACTTTTAAGTCACTTTAAAATACAAAATTTTGAGAGAACTTGGAGAACTTCGTTCATAAATCTTCTCAAAACTAAGAATTTACCACCGTGACAACAGCAGCAACCACGTTTTTTTTTCTGGAACTGCCTGTACGTCACACAAGCCATTTGAAATATACTAAACGTAGATTTTTATATTTAACAATCGACTGTATTAAATTTTAAATGGTTTCACTTGGTAGAAAAAAATTTAACCAATAAAAGAAAGAAAACCTTTTATTTTCCTTGACAAATGACACAAAAGTTAACGTTTGACACATGAAAAACAGACGAGTCTGCAAATAAGAGCTCACGAAAACTCTCCGTTTAAATAACAGCAGTACAGCCACAAAACAGGAAAATAGAAAATCGAATAAACGAAGAAAATACTTAAAAACACAAAAGGAATAAAAATGAACTAGAAAAAAAAATTAAAATAAATATAAAAGAGTAAATGGAACGTGTTAAAAAGATTTTTTATTTTGTGATTTTCACAGACAGCTTTCAGTCACATCCTTCTGTTTCTACTAACACAGTGCAATTTAAGCCCAACACCATGCCACATCAAACAAATTGTTGGCCCATAAAGCTACTCCTACCATATACAACAGTACAAATAATAAAACAATTGACTGAAATATTTTAAGACATTTATTCGTCGTCTCCTTGCTTTAAACATATGTAGGTGAATATATGCATGTGTGAGTGTGTGTGTGTGTTAACAATTCTTCTTCCTTGCCATATTCTTTTTCAAGTGTTGCTGTTGTTATTCAGTTTGTTTTTGTTGTGTTTTTTTTTACGTGCAAATAATTGAGGTACCTTTTAAGTGAATTAACAAGCAGCAACGACAGGATGCAGCAGTACAGTAATACATAGTGAAAATTTTGAATTCATAGCTACCTTTTATATACATATATAAATGTATATGTGTTTCAGATATTTTGCTTAAATCAAATATCTGTTCATTTATAAAATTTTTCAGCCTGAGTTGCAGTCATTGTATTTACTAGAAATTTATGCTGAAAGGGAATACAGAACGCCAAGCTGCATTAATCTAAACAACCTCAGACTTTACCGCTGAAAAATAATATTAAATTTAAGTAGCAATGATTTTATTTATAATTTAAAATATAACTTATTTATATTTATTGAAAATCTCACATTATACCATTGTAGCACCATTTACATAGGTAGTGAGCAGATATTGATTATTATGTCGCTAAAGCTTTAAAGAGTAATCGGTTAGGATATCTGCAATGTCAGTGAAGCCTAAGATAAATACAGTCTGTCAAGAAAGTGTTTTCGTAAGCAATAATAATATGAAAAACAGTGTTTTTTTGGAAAATTAAGGCATTTATTTTCTTATTTTTTTAATTTTTTTTAACAGTTCATTAGCATTGTACAAAAAGTGACAACATCTCATAAAAAAAATTTTTCATTTAGTAGAGAAACATAAAAAAATAATAAAAACTTAGAATGTTCGTAAAATTTTAGTGTCAAGAAAGTGTTTTCACATTTCATTTTCAAGAATATTTCATTTGCAATAACCTGACTAATAGTCGATATGATGACCTCCAACGATAACAACCTTCTGGAGCCTCGTTTGCATTGAACGAATTAATTTGGGTAGATCATAATTTCCTGGAATTTTGGCCCATTCCTCTTGAATGTATTTCACCAGCTGGTTACGATTTTTAGGACTTCTTTTGCCAACTTTTTTCTTCAAGTGTGCCCACAAATTCTCAATAGGGTTGAGGTCTGGGCTTTGGGCAGGCGCGTTAAAAACTTTTTTGCAGTTATAGAGAAGCCACGTTTTAACAGTTAGCTCTTTATGTTTCGGATCGTTATCCTGATAAAACTTAAAACTTGGTTTTGCGTTATTGTCGCCACCATCAAATCCAAATTTACGAGCACTGGTAAGTAAGTGGGACTTTAAAATGCTCAAATATTGTTTAGCATCCATGTGGCCATTAATAAAATAAAGATCACCAACTCCTTTGCTTGATACGCAGCCCCACACCATAACTGAAAATTTTCCAAATTTGACTGTCGGAATAATATTTTTATTTTCTAAGCTTTTTAAGGGCTGTCGCCAAACCCTATTGGGCCCCTCATTGTAATAAAGCATTATTTTGGTTTCGTCGCAGAATATAACATTGTCCCAATATTCAGTAGGCTTATGAACATATTCATTAGCGAAAGACAACCGTCTTTCTACATTTACTTGTGAAAGCAATGGTTTTTTCCGCGCTACTCTTGATGAGTATTTGTACTTCAAAAGGACTTTTCGAACAGTTTCGTGCGACACATTGACTCCACACTCTGAATTAAGTTCTATTGCTATAGTTCTTGTTGAAATTTGGGGGTTTTCATATATTTTTCTTATTATTTTCCTTTCATTTCTTTCCGATAATTTGGAAGGCCTTCCACTTGCAACGACTGCTTCGAAACGTCCTTCATTTTCTGCCCGTTTAATTACATTGTGAATCGTTCGTGGAGTAAGATTAAACATGTTTGCAAGCTCACTTACAGTTTTGCCTTTATAGTGATTAAAATATATCAATTGCGCTACATCAGAAGATACCCTTTTACCAGGCATTTTTATTTTAAATATGTTGCAACTACTCCAATGGAAAACTGAAGTTAAACTGAATTATTATTGTACTTTGCAAACAATAGAAAGATCACAGAAACGAGAACCAACAACCGTTAAAACGGTGATAGCTAATTACGCAGATTATTGCATATGAAATATTCCTGGAAATAAAAATTGAAAACACTTTCTTGACAACAAAATTCTGAGAACATTTAAAGTTTTAGTGGTTTTTTTTATGTGTTTCTACTAAATGAAAATATTTTTTCATGAGATATGTTCACTTACTCTACAATGCATATGAAATGTTAAAATAAATTAGTAAAATAACAAAATAAATGCCTTAATTTTCCAAAAAAACACGGTTTTTAATATTATTTTTGCTTGTGAAAACACTTTCTTGACAGACTGTATTTCAAATTTTCATCGAATGACTTAATTTCAATAGCTAAATAAGTGTACCAAGCTTCCTCGGTCAATAGTGCTCTCGAAATAATTACACAAAAAACGGCATTCGGAAGAACTAGTTTGGCCTAGGAAAAACTAGTTTATCCTGAAAACTAGTTTGGCCTAGGAAGAACTAGTTTATCCTTAAAACTAGTTTGGCCTAGGAAAAACTAGTTTATCCTAAAAACTAATTTGTCCGGTAGCACATACATTTTTCTAAGCCTTCCACACCCACTTATTTGCGTTATAAATGGAATGATTAAGTGAATATATCCTCAGTGTAATGTATAAAAAGGAAGAAACTTTAGTTGCTAACAACATCATACAAAAACAAGACTCAAACAACACATTTTATAGAGAAAATACATATATATTCTAATGGATACCACCAAGTACAAACAAAATAATCAAAGCTTTAATGTTATTTATCGAAGTTATTGATTGAGTAGGGGAAACAGTAAGACACAAAAATTAATATTTTTTCAATAAACTTAAAGCTTAACCGAAATTTAACCTTTAAACGCAGCCTTTAACATCAACATAATATCAAATTATGATTATGGTCTTAAATATCTTGCCACTCACATTAAAGACTTTGTGAAAATGAAACGCATAGCAATTTGGCTCTTTGGCCTTATTAGTTTTGGTATTGATTTTTTCACTTTCAGACCATTTTTCCGACATGTGATATTGAGGAAAACTTTTTGAAACAATTCTAAATATATAAAAACGGTTTGATTAGTATGCTTTATAAGTTGAACGTAAAAGTCCTATATGATCCACGTTGTTGCGGCAACTCCACATTTTAGATTGATTTTTAGCATTCACATCATTGGCCGAAGTTTCAAATTATGTATGTCATTTTTTCTATAAAACATTTTCTTCATTTTATATTTTAAAGGCAAGAACCAAATCAAACAAAGAACCAAATCATAGAGGATCATATAGCATCATATAGAACCATATGTATGGTTCATTGCTATATAGCAATGAATAGTTTTGGAATCCTAAGATTACCTTCTTTTTGCTTTTGAGCCACTAACTTCAAGAAATACCTGTATTTTTGTAAAGCAAGTCTAGTTTCCGAGATGTTTAAAATGCCATTTTTCAAAAATTCACAAATTCACTCAAATTCGAACTTGCAGTTTTTGTAAAAACATGTCGAAGTACTTTAATTAAATCCAATGAATAGTAAATAACTTTATGAAATAAAAAAGCATATATGTATCTTGGAAGAAAAAAATGATTACTCGTAAAATTAATGTCGCAACATAAACAACTTCTTACTTACTTACTTACTTAGATGGCCATAACAACCCGTTGTCAGGTTACGGCCGACCTCATTAGCTCTCGCCAGGCGCCTCTGTTTTGCGCGCGCCTTCTCCAATCGTTAATGCCAAGCGCGGTTAGGGCTTCTTCAGCTTGATCTATCCACCGGAGGCATGGTCTCCCTCTTCGTCGTTTACCGGGGACCTTCCCTTCGAATACCTTTTTCGCTGGAGCTTCTTTATCCATACGATGGACATGACCCAGCCAGCGTAGTCGCTGTGTTGTTATACGCTTAACTATGTCAATGTCGGCGTAGAGCTCATACAGCTCGTGGTTCATTCGAATGCGATAGTCGTCGCCAACTCGAACAGGACCAAAGATTTTGCAGAGAACTTTCCTCTCGAACACCCCAAGAGCGGCTGCGTCTGTTGTCGAAACCACCCATGCCTCAGCGCCATAAAGAAGCACAGGTATAATGAGCGTCTTGTAGAGTGTTAGCTTTGTCGATCGAGAGAGAGCTCTGCAACGTAATTGCTTACTGAGACCGTAGTAGCACCTATTAGCAATTGTTATTCTCCGCTTAATCTCCAGACTGACATCATTGTTGCTGGTTACGGCAGTGCCAAGGTAGATGAATTCCTTGACAACTTCTAATTTACAGTTGCCCGCTGTAACATGAGAGTCTAGATCCCGTGTTCTCTTGTTGTTGTTAGTAGACATCATGTATTTCGTCTTGCCCTCGTTTACCGTCAAACCCACTTTGGCTGATTCCTTTTCAATAGCAGTGAAAGCAGCAGTAACATCTCTCTTACTCCGACCGATAATATCAATATCATCAGCGTACGCAAGGAGCTGAACACCTTTGAAGAAAATGGTGCCATTATGATGCACACCGGCTTTTCGTACGATCCCCTCCATAATGAAATTGAAGAGATCGCACGAGAGCGGGTCGCCTTGTCTGAAACCTCGCTCGGTATTAAAAGTTCCGAAGAGGTCATTCCCTACCTTGACGGAGCTAAACGTATTGCTCAACGTCATCCTGCAGAGCCTTATCAACTTTGCAGGTATACCGAACTCTGACATTGTTGCGTATAGGCAATCCCGCACTGGGCTATCGAACGCTGCTTTATAATCGACGAAGAGATGGTGAGTGTCGATTTGATATTCATGGGTTTTCTCCAGGATTTGGCGTCTATGGTGGACTTACCAGGTCTAAAGCCACACTGATAGAATCCGATCAGCGTTTCTGTATACGGCTTCAATCTTTCACACAATACGCTCGAGAGGATCTTATATGCGATGGAAATAAGACTGATACCCCTGTAGTTGGCGCAGATTGTCGGGTCTCCTTTCTTTATTACAGGCCAAAGTACGCAATGATTCCAATCGTCGGGCATGCTTTCCGCTAGCCATATTTTGCTGATGAGTTGATGCATGCACCTTATCAATTCATCACCACCAGCTTTAAACAACTCAGCTGGCAGGCCGTCAGCACCCGCTGCTTTGTTATTTTTGAGTCGCTGAATAGCAACTCGAACCACTTCATGGCTAGGTGATGGTACTTCCACTGCGTTATCATCGATTGGTGGTATCGTACTGCATTCTCTCTGGGCGGAATTGGTGGAATCATCGCCCGTAAGCAAGTTGGAGAAATGCTGCCTGCATAACCTCAGTACACTCTGTATATCTGTAACCAGATTTCCATTTTCGTCTCTTCAAGTGGATGCTCCGGGCTTGAAACCTTGAGTTAGACGCTTAATTTGTTGATAGAATTTTCGTGCATCCTTCTTGCCCTGGTACACCTCAAGTTCCTCACGCTCACGCTTTTCCTGCTCCCTTTTTTTACGTCTAAAAATGCGCCTCTCTTCCTTCCTCTTTTCGCGGTAGTTTTCTCGCACGGCTCGCGTTGCGGCTGACTGCAGCGTCTTTTTGTATGCGGCGTTTTTTTCAGCAGTCGCATCGCGACACTCCTGGTCATACCATTGGTTTCGAGGTTGTGGGCGTCGAAAACCAATGACTTCCTCGGCAGCAGCACGCATGGAGTGGGAGATGTGTGTCCAAAGTTCACCGGCGTCGTCGGTTCCAGAGGTTGGTTGGTTGAGCTTAACCGAGAGTTGAGCGGAGTACGCCTCGGCAGTCTTCTTCTATTCGAGTTTAATTAAATTCACAAAAGTTAAAGATGTTTCCATTTGCTTTAAAATAATACGATGATAATAATTCTGAATAAATTTGGTTTCAATATGAAAAATCTGAATAATCCTTATCTACTAGCCCAGTCAGTAGCGATTAAAAAACGTATGTGCTTTACAAAAGGTGGAACAAGGTCGATTTTTATAAATGTTTTCAAGGTGGTAACTCTTATGAAAAGTTGAGAGGCTGAGGCTAAGAATCGCATCTATACTAAGGAACTCGACACAGTGGTGCACCTTAAAACCAACATTCGCCAAATTCTGGCAGAGATACAACCCCAAATTTAAAAAAGAGGTCAACAGAAATTACCCCGAAATGATCGATTGCTGCCAAAAAAAATACAAAATTCGCAGATTTTTTTTAAATTGAAGGGGTTTTTTTTGAAAAATGTTAACTGGTTGGATCGCCTTTTTACTATCCAGTTAAGTTTAAAACAAATTCTTTTAACTTAGGTCGATTTTGCTTGATGAAATTATAGTTATTGATAGTCAATTCTTAAATCCAATATGGCTAATTATTTACTTTAAGGAAATAAAGCTCCTTAATTACAATTTTAATGCTCGATTTGGGGCAACATTTTTTAATTGCTGATTCTTTAACTTTCAGCTTTTTTTGCAAAATTTTGAGCGTTGAAAGTACCCCCTGCTAAACGTCGCGTTGTCGGTTTTACTTTAAAACAACGGTTTTGAGAAACATCACACTTTTTTATTCTTAAACTTAAATCACAATCGTTTGTTGCTAAAGAGTAGAGTTAATTTTTGAATAGACCGAAAAATAATTTATTGAAATCTGAATTTCTTGTTTCATGTCATTTCGCGGGAAACTATTCGTTTGTAGCTCAAAATACCGCAGATATTTTTCACTGAAACAATAATCAGGCAACAATTCTAACACCAGTCTTTTATTGCCACAAAGAACAAAAACTTTATCATCAGAGTATAGCTATCATATCATATGTTTAAACACAAAACAGTTGCTGTTTACGAATTTCAGAAAATTATTACGAACTTTTTTCGTTTTATTTATTGGATACTTCGAACTCGCCAAAAAATTTTATGGAAAAGTTTTGAAAGAGATATTTTTTTTTTCTCTCGTTAAAACTCGTAAAAAACAATTTTGAAGAGTTAATATTCAAAAAACTTAATAAATTTTTATGTGGTATTTTCCTGAGCATTGTTTGAATGCCAAGAAAAATCTAATAATTATTCTTTTCTGTGTAAAAAAAACTTAACCAACAAACGAACAATAAAACACATTGCTGTTTTTGTGCCTCACCTAAAAGTTTTGCAAGACGGTACATCATCGTTTTCATCATTATCGTTGCAATCATCATTAACAGCTGTACTGGAACCACCGTTGCCACCACCAGCATCATTGTCAAAGGCAGCTCCTTATAAACAACAATAAAAACAACAACAACAACAACAATAATAGTGGAACAACATTCATCACTTGCAGGTTCCTATATCATTCTTGAGAACATTTCTCATCAAAAGAGCTCTACTGAACAGTGAAAAGCGAATCAGCAACTCCAGCGTTGAAAGGCCATTTTTATGGCAAAGGTGCTGTCGTTGAGAGGGTGTTGTGCGTTTTGTTAACTTGGCTTCTTTCTCATGCCAACAAAGTTGTCTGTAACTCTCGAGGCTTTTTTCATGTTTTTATTATCTAGTACTATTTCTTTGAAAGTATTTTTTTTTTTTGCTTTATAGAAATGTAAGTACAAATCACAAATTAAGGGACATGTTACATGTGACCTGTAACGTAGGCGAGTAATATGCAAGAAAGAAATATTTTCGATTTATTTTAATTATGCTTACTCAACATTTTTTTTTTTCTTTTGCCAATTTGATGTTTTCTCTTAATCAAAAATTGAGCAAGAAGACTCCTAAAAATAGGCAATTAAAAATTTATACAAATATGGAACATACTTGCAGTTAGCAATCGACAAAATATATGGCATACTTTTAGGCTCAAAATCTTTGCAATCATATTCAAATTAGAATCTTGATGAAAACGTTTTTTATGGAACCTCCCTTTAATATATTATCTCTCTTTCATCTAATGCTCATTTCAAACATTTGACGTAGCTATGGGGCTACAAGATGCCGTATTTGTTAATGTTTGCTGTCTCCTTACGTTTTCCTTTCTTAAGTTGCCTTTTGTTTGTTTGCTTTTTCTTCTGTTGTACATTTCATGAAATTTCCTTTTTTTATACATTAATTTGAAAAAATTCGCGAAATTTTGTTAGGCACTTTGATTGTCTATTTGAGTTTTATTTTTAACATTTCGTTTATTACATAAAACTTTTTTCTCTTTTAATTTACATCTGAAAAACGTTGATTTATTTTGGATAAAATTTTTGTAGCAAAAAACAATTTCATTTATGAGATGAAATTGCCTTGAGGCTACTTGAAAATATTGGTAGACATGTACTTCAATTTCTAATAATTGATGTTGTTCTGGTCGTTTGATTTTATATTGATGAAGTATGCTCTTTGGGAAATAGAAAAGTTTTTAATTTAATTTTTTGCACTTTCAAATTGTTTTGAGTTTCTGAATTATTGAAGCGATTCAAACATTAAAGGGAAACTTTTTGAAACATAAAATATTTTAAGGCTGCTGGAAAATTAAGCACACATTTAAGAAAGGAAACACAGTTTACTTAAAGATGTTTCTGTGACAAAAATATACGAGTAGATAGTGACATGAGAAAGTAATAATTTTTTGTGCTATTTTCAGTTATAATTGAGTGCTACGTCTTTTGAGAACAGGTTGAATGAATGTGTAGAAACGGCATTCAAAGAACCTGTTATACGGCGAGTCTAATAAAACTTCTAATTGGTGATATCTTGCGCAAATCAAACAAAAAGTATATATATTTTTCAACATAAGAGTATTATTACTTATTCTACATTGTTTGGGTTTTTGGTATGCGTACCTCAAAGTACTTACACTTTTCTTAACTTTCAAACAATTTTGAACTTTTTCAACACGTTTCTTTATTTTGGCTTTTACGACATCTAGTCGACATTTATTAACTTTTTCGGTCTTATAAGATATTATCAGTAGTCCAAAGTTTTTATTTTCATTCGATAATTTTTCACATTTCCTTATACTTTTCTATTGCAAGATATTGAAATAACATCACAAATCTCGTAACGAGTGCTTGATATCATCTGCTTTTTATTATTTGCTTAAACAAAAGAGTAGAATATTGTCAAGTCAGCAAGATGTTAAGACTTACATTTAACACATTTGCATAATTTCCTTGATGACCCAAGATATAAAAATATTCAAAAGTTTTACTTTACTTACGCATTTATGCAAATAAATGATCCAAAAATAAATTAGGTAAAATTAAAAAGGATACCAGTGTTTTTTTGGAGCTTATTACACAGCGCAAAAATGAACTTACATATTAAAGCTTTACTTTTAATTAAGTATTATTCAAAGCAATTGATAATTATTGAAAGCACTTGAAAAAATACTGGGTGTTTTTTTTAGGGGTTTGTTTTTCGAATAGAGATAAAACTGGTATTTTATGGTCAAATCTGGCAACTCTAATGTCATTTATGTTCAGTTTGGTTTGCCATTTCATCATAAACAGGTTGACAAAAGAACAACGCTTGCAAATCGTGCAAATTTATTTCGAAAATAATGGTTCAGTTCGCGAAGTTTACCGCAAGCTCCGTCCATTTTATGGTCGACATAATCGTCCATCAGAGCAATTAATTCGGTTAACCATGGGTCATTTTCGCACTACGTTTACTCTATGTGATAATACGCATCTGCAGAGACGTCGAACAGTGCGCACCGAAGAAACAATTGCCGCTGTAGAGCAAAATGTTGAAGAGGACCCGAATGAATCGATTCGCCACCGTACACAGCAATTGGAGCTTTGTCCATCAACTTTATGGAAGATTTTGCGCAAAGATCTTGGCTTGCGACCTTACAAGATCCAGCTTGTGCAAGAATTAAAGCCGCGAGACCATGCAATGCGTCGTGATTTTGGTGTATGGGCCGAAAATGAGATTGATCTCGATGCTGATTTTTGTTCAGTGATGAGGCTCATTTTTGGTTGAATGGCTACGTCAACAAGCAAAATTGCCGCATTTGGAGTGAAGAGAATCCACATGAGACCCTTGAGACGCCATTACATCCACAAAAACTGACAGTTTGGTGTGCTCTATGGGCTGGTGGAGTCATTGGGCCATACTTCTTCCGAAATAATGCTGGAGAGTCAGTTACCGTTAATGGAGACCGGTATAGAGCCATGATAACCGACTATTTTGTTCCCGAATTGGATGGCATGAATGTGGATGAGTTGTGGTTCCAACAAGACGGCGCTACATGCCACACAGCGCACGTCACAATCAATTTATTGAAGGAAACATTCGATGAGCGCATAATTTCGCGGAATGGACCTGTGAATTGGCCACCAAGACCGTGTGATTTGACACCATTGGATTATTTTCTTTGGGGATATGTGAAGTCGCTCGTCTACGCCAACAAACCAGAAACGTTAGGGGACTTGGAAGCCAACATTTGTGGCGTTATTGCCGACATACGGCCCCATATGCTCGAAAAAGTGGTTCAAAATTGGAACTGTAGAATTGCCTTTATTCGAGCCAGCCGCGGCGGCCACATGCCCGAAATCATATTTAAACATTAATGGCATAAAATTATCCTTCCAATAAAGCCAAATTGATGGACATTAAAACGATTTTCTTGTGTTTTATTTCAATTCGAAGCTCTACACCTCTAAAAAAAACACCCTGTACATATTCAATTTAAATTGACTTGAAACTAATCACTATTCAATTATGTTGATTACAATCAAAGCAAAATTATGTAGTTAAATCAGAAATGCTCCTGCAAGAAATTCCTTTTATCAAAAAAACAAAGGAACGTTTTTTTATTTTATACGGTTTCTTTTGACTCTGTATATGCAATAAGTTAAGCGCATTAAAAAGCCGTTTGTTTTCATTAAAGTTTTCAATACTTTCAACTTTGTGCTGTCTTTTAAATTGACTTTTTATAAAAAAAAAAAGAAATGTATCAGGCAGGATTAATTTTGTTGAGTTCAATTAAAAGTAACTTTTGTGAAGCCTTTAAATTTTAAAAATATAAGTGTTGCGCCGATCAAGACAAAAATTGTGACACTAAAATTCTGTGGATTGTTTATTTTATTGCCAAAGTTGAATAAACTAAAACTTGCTAAACATGTTGTATGAGTAATATGTAATGGCGCACATTATTATAAGTCACTCATACGACATGTGAACCCAATCAACACTAGTGATTGCGGGAAACAAAAATAAGAAAAATTTTATGATCGTATATATTTAATAAAAAATATATATAAATAAATGGCAGGAGGTTACGAATCGACCGCATTCTCATAGTACTTTATTTTTGCCTTGGATCCTTTGTACCTGGAGTGGCAAGCTACACTAACTTCGAGAGCCAATACATTTAAAGAAATTATTGAATTATCTCTGTTATCAAAGCACATAACACTAAAAGCTTTTGGATCATTGAAAAAATAATGAGAGCTGACAACAAAAACGTACGATATATAACTTTTTTAGAATGTAAATCCGACCAAAATAGGGGTTCGATTTTGAAGAGACCTTTACGTCACCGAGTTTCGAACTAAAAAGGTTATATCAACACATGTATGTAATACATTTGCATTAGATTATCATAATAAATATTCAGTTACACTTAGAAACAACGGTAATTTAATATAATATAGAGAACATTTATGAAATTTCGGCAAAGATTTCAACTTAGTAAAAGATTATCAGAATATTGACCTATTCATAACATAACTATTATTGGTTAATTCTTTTCGGTGGGATTTGAAAAGAATCCCTGCTTTATTTAACACCAAAGTATTGCAGTTAAGTTCTTAGGATACCACGTGATATTATTTTGTTAAGCTTCTTAGAAGTGAAAATAAATGCCAGCTTATTGCTGTGCATCAAAAAAAAAATTAACTTAATTAATGCAATAATTTGCACTTCAATGAGTGGAAAATTTCAAAAGAATTATGCAGAGGAACTTAGTGCTGCCGACAACAGACAGCCGTAATGTTACAGTTAATGAACACAGCAGCATTAGCAGTAAAACAACAACAGAAAAGGCAAACAGTTTAGTTTCATCATTTTGCCGGAGCTTTACCTACCTGCCTACTGACATATATATACTCGCATGTATCTGAAACTATGCTTAAACTTATGAAGTGTAAATAATTAAAAAAGGAAACGCGATCTACTAAAAAAAAGAGCAAGAAAAAATTTTTAAAAAATAGTAGAATTTTATAAGAGCTGAAACATAGTTTCAGAGCTTTCCGTTAAATAAATCAACTGCAAATTATATAAAAGTGTGCTTTTTATCGCTCATTTATGTGGTACATTTCTGATGGAATAATATTTACACAAAGCTACAGAGTTTCATTTTTTAATTTTAATTTTTGTCAGAATTGTAGTTGGTAGAAATCGCTATATGGACAATCTAAATTGGACCAGCTTATGAAATAAATCAAATAATTGCAAGGTTCTTCGAGACTAGCTTTTCCACGTTGATATCGTATTTCACTTTACTTAACAAACTTTATAGAAAAAATGGTTATCAGCCTGCACTATGCGGTAAAGCACACTAGCAATGAGCGGATTTGTGGTATCAACTATCGAAAAATATGAAATTCATGGTAAATTTGTTTTTCTAACTTCAACGAAGACATTGACTGAGTCGGCTAGAGCGAGCTCTTATCGTATAACATCAGTCTCATGTTTGTATAGTTGATTTCGAGGCATCAGTTCTGGCCGCCGTATCTCGCACAGTATTGCTGGGAAGTGCTGTTTTGGGTCATTTGCTTTTACCATTTTTTTTTTTTTCAAAGCACAAAAGACCCTTTTTGTTATAGAAAATATCTCTTTGGACAGTTTTTACTCTAACATATTATGACTGGTTTTTTGTGGTAAGTGGTCAAAATCAGTTCGCAAATTTTTCTACGATTACTAGACATCTTTCTAATTTAAAGTGTTATCACCAAAAGAATTTCAGCATTAATGTTAAAATGGAGAAATATCTCGGCATTAATTAAAGTTATAAAAAAATGCAAAGACTTTTAATTATGCTTTTAAGAAATAAGAATACGATGATCAACTTAGAGCCTTTCAAAAGTCACAAATTTTCTAATGAATTATGTAAAAAGTCCTAAAAACAAAACTCAAACGAAGCAACCTCAATAACAACGTTGTATTGTGTTAGGGAGATCTGTGTGATTTTTTGTTTCTTTGTGTAATTTTAAAATATATATATATATGGGACGTTCCATGTCAACCGGGACAGTGGTCTGCCCAAAATTGAGCACAGCGGAAAAAAGTTTTTAAGGTGTCAAAATGTTCGTATGCTCAAGAGCTTTCATATGAGAACGGCTATTTTCGAATTTTTATGTTTTTAAGGAAATGGCGACCATAAAACGGCGCCTACATATAGATATCTATATATATAAATAGGCACTTGATAAACAGCCATAATCATAATCGCTTATTTTTTTTTATTTTGTAGGAAGGCTGTGAAGAGAGGGAGTGTAGTGTATATGTTTTTTTTTAATTGAAGGTGGTGCCACGCCCATAACGGAAAATGCGTTGCTACGGCTAAGCTAATAAGCCGATTTTAATAAAATTTGGTTTGAAGATAGACTGTACCATAAGAAAAGTAATTAGAAACTCTGAGTTCTTAAATGAGGCTTTTTTTCCTTGCACCACAGTATTTCCGTGTTTTCAGCGCTGATTTTGTGGAGGTGCCTGGTGCTCTTGTTTTTTTGCAAATACTTACAAACACATTGAGTTTTGCCATAGCTGTACTAATATTTGCTGGCGGTGTACGTAGCTAATCATTACTTTATTATTCATGTAAGCGCTCAGCAATTGCGACGTCAGAAGCGTCAGGAACACGTACCGTTTGTCCGTTTTGTGTGATGGTGCGAATGCCTCATGAACAATAAATGATTCCAAGCCAGCAACATCCAATATATTATAGAAAATTTGATAAGGTTTCTTTTTGTACGCATTGTCAACGTTAGACGCATAATGCTCGGTCGATAGAAAAATGAAAGGCCTTGTCCTTTTTTGGTACATAAGAACACAACGAAACTTGTTCACTATTATAGCCAAACAACGTCTCTTCCTGCGGTTGATTTCTAGATTTTTTAAGTCCTTCCGTCGTAAACCGTTTGTTGTGGCGTACAGTGCCTACAATTGAGATTCTCAATTTACGCGATTCTTCAGCCAAGTACAAAGGAGTGAATAAATTCTCGCTATAAATTCTTCGATCGATATGGTCAAATTTTTGTGACAACAATAACATCACTCATTTTCTTTTTAGTATATCTCGAGCTAATTTACCGGTGTAGACTTCACCCTTCAGCGGATTGTTGCTCTTCGAGTGTCAAATCCACCATACTTTGATACCATATTTGGCCGGCTTCGAAGAGATATAACAATTTTGAAATAACGAAAATATAAAGCTAAAGACTCGAAAATTTTTATGAAAAATGGAACTGCGGACATTCAATTATTTTCAACCCGAATAACGCATAGAATCGCAATGATTCAGGTCAGAAACCATAATTAGAACGTATTGTAAGATGTTTTTTTATACGTTTACATATATTTGCCATACATTTAACAGCTGGGCCTGGCGAGGCCCAGCAGGTACACTTATGATAAACATAAAAGTTTTGTTTTGCGAAGTCAGCGCAAACGAACCGTTTCCGGTTTTATTGCGTTCAGAAACCATGCACGGTAGTTGGCAAGAGATAGTTTGGCGCTTAGACCTTAGAAACAATTTTGCCGATGACTCAAAGTCAAAATGCGCCTCGAAAAGCCCAGCTGCACATCCTAGGGTTAAAAACGTTTTTCCGCTGTGTTCAATTTTGGGCAGACCACTCTCCCGGTTGACTTGGAACGTCCCATATATAAGTTTAAAAAAAATCATAGCCTTAAAAATAACGTTCAGTTGAAGCTGCAGTGAAATAAAGTTATTTATATAGAAAACTGTAAGTAAACTCTCTAACCGCAGACAGTTTTTATTTGTTCAGTGGTTTTCCAAGAAACATTTTTATAGTTTCACTTTTGAAAGTGCAAAAATATGGCATTGGTCATTTACAGCTGGAGCAGATGAATAAAAATCCATTCAAGTGAGTGCGAGTGAAGGTTTTTTAAAACATTTGTGCAACATGACTGAATCGGGGAAGAAATTATGTTCAGTACGACATGATGGTTGCAAACGACGAATCGCATTAGTGCAACGAAATGTTTTAGAAATTGTTGAATGCATTGGATAAAATTACTATAGCATTTACTGTTTATTAAGCAAAAGTGGAACAAAATATCCGAAAATCCAGAAAAATGTGGCTTATAACAAACAGAAAAACTCACCAAAACACGAATAGGAAAATATATACCATACTAAAATTGATGAAAAGTTACCGAACATAATAAGATCAGATTTTTGATCTTACTTTACTTTTTTGATACTCCTTTCTCTGCAAATTTTAATGGTTTTTTTCATCCATCCTTTTTTCAATTGGAAATTATGTGTAGTTATTCAAACCGAAATAAGTTAAAGCAATATTTTCATAGCAACTCAAAAAAACATACAAAAATACTTATTAACATTAAGCTGAAGGTCCTAGCGATTTTTCGAAACAGTAAATAAAACGTGGTGAAAATAAATACAATGTTTCGTAGCTAACGTCACAAAAAGGATCTAATACAAAAAACACTCAGTTTTTTACTTAACTCAAAAATTCTTGACTTGACGCCTTCACCCTCACAATCCTTCATTTTAACCAAGACACTTGTAATTTTCAAAGACAGTATTTTCTTACAATTTCCGTTTTACCGTATCCCTTAGTTCTCTTATTTTGAAATAACACAAAAATGTGACGTAGTAGAAAAAATGCAAACACTTAATTTCGCCAGTTGGTAATTGTGTTTAGAAATTGAAAAAAGTTAAGAAAAATATAAAATAAATTGAAAAAAAAAAGCTTTGAAAGAAAAAAAATGACGCCGGAAATGAAGTAACCACAAATAAATAACGCGCCGGAAACGCCTGCAAAGTAATAGTAAACATTTTCGTATTGCAAACTGTAATTGACTTCTTCTCTGTTTTTATTATATCGCACAATTGCCACTTGATTTCGCTTTGTTGTTGTTACTTTTGCTTTTCATGCCACTTGACAGTGGCGTATATGTGACAAGGGTTCGAGGTGAAGTTGGGGCGCACTTTGGAAACTATTTGTTTTTTTACATCGTCTTAATCAATAGTTTTCTTAGGCATTTTTTTATAATAAATGAATTATTGGTTTTTCTAATCTCTTTAAATCGCGACATTCCGTAGTGAACAATTTTTATTTCCATCATTCAAAAATTTTGTTTTATAAATGATTTTAAGGCAGAAAGTTTTATATCATTTAACAAAAGATTTTGTTGAAAGTTTTATTTTTATTTGTCTAAAATTTTTCTTTTATCTAACTCTATATTCAAGACAATAGGAGCCACTAAATAAAAACATCAGAATTTATGAAATTAATGCATAGCAAATCTTTGAAAATAATTTTTGATACGCCAGTGTCTGGTACAATTGTGTAAATATCTGACTAGTCCAAGGGGATATTTTATGTAAATTTTTGTTTTGGTAATATACGTACAAGTAAAGCCTTCGACTTGATAATATTTTGCAAAATTTTTACGACTTTTTGATGAATTTTCTTTGGTTACATTTGTTGTCATTTGCACCCTCATGTTTGTATGAGGGTGCAATTCTTATTTTTTTTTTTTATTTTAAAATTCAATTTAAATTGGATTTTCAACATCATTTAAATTTTCTCTGTTATTACCTACTTATTTATACTTTTTTTATGTTTTTTTAAATTTTACGAATGTCTTATTGAAGTTGCATATTCAGTTTTTTTTTGTTAATAAAATTACCAGAAAAATTTTGAAATTTTTTACAGCTTTTGCATTTCAATGAGATCTGTGAAATCTATTTTAATAACCTAATTTCAGAGTATATTTACTTTGTCATTACGTTTGTAAGCTACAGAAAAGTACAATTATCCTCCATTTATCACGCTACTTTTGTACACGTTTTCGATCTTACACGGTTTTCAAAATCAAAAATTCTGCAACAAAATAATGGCTTCACACATTTTTGTTCCAAGTTAATTTTAATCAATTCTTTTGTCAACAATTTGACACACAAAAAAAAACAAAAGAGAAAGGAAATAAGGTTTTTCGGACTTAGCAGAGTCAGATACTGTTAAAAGAATGATGGACCAAGAACTCAGTAGATGAAGGTGACTTAATCGATCTGTTTAGTAAAGTAAATGTTATTGACAATGATGTTAATAGAAAGGAGTCTGAACCAATTGCATTCACATCAAACATAACTTGCATAGATCTTGAATTAACCGTAGACCGGTGTTAGGGTCGTTTTTGCCGAACTTTTTTTTTTTTTTCATTCCAAATATCTCGAAAACTATACGATATGTGGGTCTGTGTTTTCGTTTCTATGTCAGTAGATATGTTGTAAATGAAAACATGTAGTGTAAGAGCTTATCGATAGTTGTCTCTAAGGTCTTATCGACTTTTGGACTTCTTTCGTCATTGGGGTCGTTTCGACACGTACGTGTTTTTTCTTGTATAGGTATGTTTTCGTATTTTCTGTCGACGTAAATATTTAACCGCGAATCAGCCTAAACGTTGCATACGATATTTACTTGCAACTGTAGATGGAATGAAATCAGGAAGAGTGTGTTGTTTCTGACTTAATTCAGAGGCACCATTTGGATCAGAAGTTGCTACACATTAATTTGTCTATGGTTGGCATATTGCGGAAAATATGCGTTCTGCCTGAGCTCCTATCCAAAAAAAAAGTAGCCAGTGTTCTAATCTATATTCGCCTTCACCGAAAATACTACTATGGCTTTATATGTAAGCAAGAAACTCAAATGCATCATTGTTCAGAGCACAAGAGAAATTGCCCAAGATTGTTTCATACTATAATAAAACAAAAGGCGGTGTTGGCAATGCCGACAAAATGCTTTCGATATTCAAAAACAAATGGAAAGCTAACCGCTGGCCGATAGGAGTTTTTTCCAACTTCGTTGACATTTCATCAATTCAGCTATATATGCAACTTGGCAAGAAAGCAGCGAAAACAATATCATAAGAACTTTCTTCATGAACTTGGTCTTGCATTGGCTAAAAATCACATGTCTTACAGAGCCAGAAATCTTCAAAATGCGTATTTTCTTTTACGTCTGCCTACACTAACGAAATCATCATTCAATCTTACTTACGACGAAAGAAAGATTCCGGTCCTTCTACCAAGCGGCCTAAAATGGTCTCACTACATGTTAACAAACGGTGTAAATGCAGTCTTTGTTTCACCGACAAGACTTTACCCAAACCAAATAAGAGTGGATTGGTTTGCTGTGATTGTAACAAAAATGCTTACATTGAAAAAGAAAACCGAAATGTGTGTGTCAAACGATTCCAAGAACTGGAAAAGAACTAAATATTTGATTAATTTTATTATATTTTCATTGTTACTACCAATAAATGTAATTAATGCAATTTACAAACATATTTTTGAAGACATTATTTTTCTTTGATATTCCATACAAAATAAAGTTTAAAACGACCCGTCAACGTAAAATTAGTTGAAATATTCAAAGATTGGTAAACAGTTAATTTGTTTTAAATTTGTGCACCAAATGAAACCCATAATGTGATCTATATATATAACAAGAAAAAAACTTGAACGCAATTTTTTTAAGTCTAATGGTGATTACTAAAAGAATCGTTCAAATGCGTTCAAATTAAAGGTACTTAAATTTCCTATAAATAATGGTGCCCACATTTTTTGATTAGTTTGTTAGTTTCGGCGAAATAAATTGATTACTAAAATAAATATTATTTTTTTCGAAAAAATTTATATAAGAAAGAAAATTTTAAAATCATTTTGTTCTTTTATATCCTTAGTCTATATATTTATAAAGAATTTAAGATACTATTTAAGAAAATCGATGAAGAAATGGAAAAGTTATATAATATTGAACAAAAAATTACCGAATTGCACTTTTGCTGTTTTTCCATTTTTTTAATTTTATTTGTCACTAGCATTACCCTATGCGCATCGCTACACCTCAACCATGGTGTATATTCGATGTGCAGTCTGCGTGAAAGTTCTATTTAAAAAATACTTTTGTATGAGGACCACCCTTAGTATGCATCCAAATTAAAATTTTTACAACCTTAGCAGTGCCTCTTAATATAAAAACCACGTGGTGTAAATTCCATGAGAATCGATTAAGCAGTCTTCGAGAAAATGATATTTAAAAATATTTTTGTGTGAAGACCACCCTAAATAAAAGTTTTGTAGCTTAAGCTATGCCTATTAACATAAGAGCTACGTGGTATAAGTTCGGTGTGAATCGACTAACCTGTCTTCGTGAAAATGATATTTGAAAATATTTTTGTATGAGGGTCACCCTAAGTATGCACCTTAAATACAATTTCAACGACTTTATCTGTGCCTCTTAATATAAAAGCCATGTGGCGTAAGTTCAATGAGAATCGATTAAGCAGTCTTCGAGAAAATGATATTTAAAAATATTTTTGTGTGAGGGCCACCCTACATATGGACCCTAAATAAAAGTTTTGTAGCCTAAGCTATGCTTCTTAATATAAGAGCTACGTGGTGCAAGTTCGGAGTGAATCGACTAACCTGTCTTCTTGAAAATGATACTTAAACATATTTTTGTATGAGGGTCACCCTAAGTATGCACCCTAAATAAAATTTTTTTAAGCTTATCTGTGCCTCTTAATATAAAAGTCATGTGGTGTAAGTTCCAAGAGAATCGATTAAGCAGTCTTCAAGAAATATTTTTGTCTGAAGGCCACCCTAATAAAAGTCTTGTATTTTTAACTATTCCTCTTAACATAAGAGCTACGTGGTGTAAATTTGGTGTGAATCGACATACCAGTCTTTGTGAAAATGATATTTTAAAAATTTTTTGTATGAGTGCCACCCTAAGTATACACCCTAAATAAAATTTTTACAATCTAATCTGTGTCTCTTCGCATAAAATCCATGTGGTGTAAATTCCATAAGAATCGATTTAGCGGTCTTCGAGAAAATGATATTTAAAAAATATTTTTGTGTGAAGGCCACCCTAAATAAAAGTTTTGTAAGTTATGAGTAAGTTCGGTGTGAACCGATTAACCTGTCTTCGTGAAAATGATACTTAAAAATATATTTGTATGAAGGCCACCCTAAGTATGCACCCTAAATAAAATTTTTATGTTCTTATCTGTGCTCCTTAATATAAAAGCCATACTGTGTAAGTTTCATGAGAATCGATTCATCTGTCTTTGAGAAATCCCTATTTTTAAAGTATTTGTGTATGAGGGCCACCCTAAATAAAAGTTTCATCGTCTTAGCTATGCGTCTTATAATAAGAGACAGGTGGTGTTAATTCCATGTGAACCGATTAAGTGGTCTTTGTAAAATGCTATTTTAAATATAATTGCGTATGAGAGCCACCCTAAATTAAAGTTTTATAGCCACCACGCCCCTGGTGTCTAGTCCCGTTCATATTTTGTGAAGTGCTTTACATAGGCTATGTGCATCCTGACACCGAATTTTAAGACTCTTGTTATCATATGAACCAAGATATAGCGAGTTAAAGGTTTTAATTGCATGTAAAGTGCCACGCTCCTTGCTTTTATCAAAAAAAAAAATATAGCCCATGTTACTCAAGAATAGTGTAGCTTTCTATTAGTAGAAAAATTTTTGGAATCGGCTTCGTAGTTCCAGAGATTACCCTGAACATACAAACAAACAAACAAACAAACCTTACCTCTTTATATAATAGTGTAGCGAAATTTGGTTTATGCTAGAAGACTCTTGAAATAAATACCAACGAAAGAAACTAAACGATATTAGCACCATCTAGCGCAAAATGCTAAAAATGCTGCAGTAAACAATAAAAAGTCAACAACCGAGAGAAATTATCGCCGTCGTACAACGTACAACGCCATCTAACATCTAGCATAATAGCTAGCTCAACGTCAGTGTGCAATGCTGGTGAATTTGGTGAATTGTGGATAGTAGTAGAATGCACGCTACAAAGTAGCACTGGTGGGTTGTAGATAATGGTAGAATGTACGCCACTTAGAAGGTACTGGATTATTCGAGAGAGTGATGACTGCAGTATAAAAAGGGTTGTCATCTGAGCTGAACTGACAGTTGAGTTACAACAGCGAAGCAATAAGCAATAAAGTGAATACAGTGTGATCCATAGTAGAACAAAACAGTTTTCTATACAGTGTTAAATTAATATTAGAATTTGAACGTTAATAAAATAAACCATTTTATAACTAAATAAGTTTGTGTGTTTTTAATTGTTACACAATCCAGTGATCGAACTCAGAAAAGTGTGAGAGATCGAAATTATCGTCAAAGAGACAGAAATTTCGTATCAATTGGTGTCAGAAGTGGGATTGTGTAAAAGAATTAACAATCAATTTTAGAAAAAAAAAAAAAAAAAATAAAAATAAATAAATAAAAATGGTCAAGTTTGAAGATCTGAAAGTGGATCAACTGAAGAAGGAGTTGCAGCAGCTGAATCTGCAATCTACTGGCGGAAAGGTGGAGTTACAGAAACGCTTACGGCAGGCTCTTGAGGCTCAAGGTGTAAACCTGGAAGAGCATGAATTTTATAGTGATGTATCAGAATCAGCAGCGAAAGTGGAAGAAGCTTCTGGATCAGCGGCAAGTGGTGAAGTTGTAGATATGTCAAAGTTCGAGAGAATGTTAATGGCGATGACAAGCAATATCCAGGCCGTTCGGGAAGAAATTTGTCAAAATGCACTGCAAATAGACGAAAAATTAAGTCAAAATGCACTGCAAATAGACCAAAAGTTAAGTCAGAACGCGACGCAGATCCACGAGGCTGTTCGAACGGAGGTTGCCAAAATGGTAGATGGCCTCGATGCAAAAGTGACTGAATTACGAGATGACGTTGAATCGTTCAAGGAAGAAGTTCAAAATAATCTTGAAAAAGTTCAAAATAATTTTGAGGACGTTAATAAAAGGATTCAACAGTTGGAAATAAGTGAACCAACCACTCAAGTTATCAGAGAAATCAGCGCAGAGAGGCTTAAGGCACCCTCATTCGATGGAACAACGCCATTCAGTGTTTTCAAGCTCCAGTTTGAAACAACATCTGGTCACAACCGTTGGGATAACGAAAGCGCAGCTGCAGCGCTAATTGTGGCATTAAAAGGCGCAGCTGCAGAAGTATTGCAAACGGTTCCAGTGGCGGAGCAGAAAAATTACAAGGCGGTGATGGATGCCTTACAGCGAAAATATGGCAGTGACCACATGAAGCAGATTCACAGATTGGAGTTGAAAAGTCGTATCCAGAAATCTGGTGAGTCCTTGCAGGAGTATGCCGCGGATATTGAGCGATTAGCACACCTTTCCTATCCTGACGAGTTAAGTGTCGTAGCTGAAAAATTCAAAATAGAGGCGTTTATTGACGGCATACGTGACTCAGAAACAAAACGCGAGACAATGAGAAGCCCGAAGACGACATTTAATGAAACAGTAACGGTTGCCCTCACGCAGGAGACGATTGCGTTGACATGCCGCCCATCACTGAAAACTCGTCGGATGGAGGTGGAGGCTGAAAAGAAAAATTCATCGTTCGCCAGCGGTAGCTTCAGCGGAAAATGCTACAATTGTGGTAAGCAGGGACACATGACACGTGACTGCAAATCACGTCGTAAACGATCTGCATCACGTTCACCAAAAAGAAGACTTGGAAATAGGGTGAACGATGGCGAAAATGTTAGCGAGCAGCAGTCGTTAAACTAAAGAGAGTCAGTACAGCGGGGCGTGAGCTGACTCTTACAGATGATTGCCCCATAGTCTTGGTTTCGAAGCTCTGCCGAAATTCCAACAGCCTTACTATCGGTGGAAAAATCAACGGAAGACCATGTGAGCTTACTTTGGATACAGGCGCATCGCATTCAATTGTGAGGAAAGACTTATTTGAAAGACGACGAGTAACGCCGTTAAATGGGATCCAATTGAGAACAGCGACAGGAGAAATTGCGCAAATAGTAGGAAAAGTTACAGCGAGTATTCTCATCGGCAACAAAACTGTGGAACATGATTTTATTGTTGCAAACATCACCGATGAGGTTATCATTGGCGTGGACTTCATGATTCGACACGGGTTCACTTTGGATCTTAAGAAAAAAACGTTAAGGTATGCCAATGTAGAGTTGCCTTTAGACATTGGCTGTGGACAAAAATTAGCAATTGCAAGAGTCTACATAAGTGAGCGCTGTCGAATTGAACCCAATACCGAAGAAATTATTTGGGCCACAACAAATGAAGACTGTGGGACAAGCCATCTGTGGGTAGTGGAAGCAGATAAGAAAAATTTTAAGAAAGACCTGATTATTGGAAAGACCCTAGTAAACACAAGAACAGACAGAAAAATACCGGTGCGAATTTTGAATCCAACAAATAAGCCAAAATGGATGCAAAAAGGTGAACTTATAGCGCAATGTGAGAAAGTTACAGCTGTGATAAATTGTGAAAATGACCAGCAGAACACACAAGGTACAACTTTAACAAAATCGTCGGCCATGGAAGTATTGACGAAAGAATGGACGAAGGAGTTGTCTGCTCAGAACAAAAACAAAGCAAAAAGGTTTCTGCAAAAACATTGGCGGATATTTGCGTCCAAAGGAGAAAATAATGGCCGAACATCAGTTGTCAAACATCGCATTGATACAGGTGATTTTCAGCCGATTCGTCAACCTCCAAGGAGGCTAGCACTCGCTAAGAGAGAAGAAGTGACGGGCCTTATAGAAGATATGGCGCGAGAAAATGTCATTGCACCATCAGAAAGCCCATGGAGTTCACCGGTCGTACTTGTGAAGAAAAAGGATGGAAGTATGCGATTCTGTGTGGATTACAGAAAATTGAATGACGTCACTAAAAAAGACAGCTACCCGTTACCCAGAATCGATGATACACTGGATACGTTATCTGGAGCAACATGGTTTTCCACCCTGGACTTACAAAGTGGATATTGGCAGGTGGAAATAGATGAAAAAGACAAAGAGAAAACTGCCTTTAGTATTGGGAATGGTCTATGGCAGTTCAACGTCATGCCGTTTGGTCTTTGTAACGCTCCAGCTACGTTTGAACGGTTAATGGAACGAGTTCTCAAAGGACTACATTGGAAGACTTGTCTAGTGTATCTCGATGACATAATCATCATGGGTAAAGATTTTGATGACCACTTGAAAAATCTGGAGGAAGTGTTTGTGCGCTTGGAGGCAGCTGGACTAAAATTAAGTGCGAAAAAGTGCTCACTTTTCCAGCGTGAAGTCAAATATCTGGGGCACAAGGTTACGTCAGAAGGAATACACACAGATGAAGATAAAATAAAAGCTGTGAAAAATTGGCCACGTCCATCTAATCTTCATGAGTTGCGAAGTTTTCTGGGTCTATGCACTTATTACAGACGCTTTGTTCCTGGTTTCGCAAATGTTGCAGGCAGTCTACATGAGCTGACACAGAAAAATCGAAAATTCGAATGGAGTGGGGCACAGGAAACTGCATTCCAAAAGCTGAAAGAATTACTGTCTACAGCGCCAATACTCGCGTACCCAATACCCGGCAAAGAATTTGTATTGGACACCGATGCGAGTGGCCATGGTATTGGAGGAGTTTTGTCCCAAATCATCAATGGACAAGAAAAAGTCGTCGCATATTTCAGCAAAATTCTGTCGAAACCTGAGCGGAATTATTGTGTAACTCGGAGAGAGTTACTGGCAGTAATGGAATGCGTGAAACACTTCCATAAGTACTTATATGGACAGCACTTTCTCCTGAGGACAGACCATGCGGCATTAAGGTGGCTACTTCAATTCAAGGATCCTGAAGGTCAAATCGCACGGTAGATAGAACGCTTGCAGAGCTATGATTTTACCATAGAGCATCGCAAAGGAAGCCAGCATGGAAATGCGGATGCACTTTCCCGTCGTCCATGTAAAATTGAATGCGGTCATTGTTCGCGAACAGAAAATAAAGCTGGAACAATTGATGTGCGCCTTTTGAACGTTTTGCCTGAAGAAAAGTGGACAAAAGAGGAGGTAAAACGGGACCAGCGCAATGATACAGATTTGGCAATTATAATTAAGTTTAAGGAGCTGGGTAGGAAACCGGCGTGGCAAGAAATTTCAAATGAAAGCCAAATCTGTAAAGCATACTGGGCGCAATGGCAAAGCTTGGAGTTGCATGATGGTTGTCTCTACCGAATCTGGGAAAGCGAGGATGGTAAAACTCGCTCAAAACTGCTGGTTATTCCAAAGGCCAAATTTAAGGAAATAATCGAGGATTATCACAATGGATCGAGTGGTGGACATCTGGGCATAACGAAAACCACAGAGAAAATAAAGAAACGGTTTTATTGGGTAGGATGCCAAGAATCAGTTGCTGACTGGATCCGCCGTTGTGACCAATGTGCAATTGCTAAAGGACCAAGGCAACGCACTCGGGGAAAAATGCATCAGTATAACGTTGGAGCTCCCTTTGAGAGGATAGCCATGGATATAGCGGGACCTTTTCCAATCAGCAATGCAGGAAATAAATACATCCTTGTGGTAATTGATTATTTCAGTAAGTGGCCAGAAGTATATCCCATTCCCAATCAAGAAGCAAAAACAGTGGCAGACATTTTCATCAAAAATTGGATTTGCCGATATGGAGCTCCACTTGAGTTGCATTCCGACCAAGGACGAAATTTTGATTCGACACTTTTTAAGGAGGTTTGTGACATGCTTGGAATACAGAAGACACGCACCACAGCTTTGCATCCTCAGTCCGATGGCATGGTCGAAAGGTTCATCCGTACTCTAGAGGAACATTTAAAAAAGGTTGTCGATAAAGGACAAAAAGATTGGGATGAGCATCTACCAATGTTTCTGATGGCTTATCGGTCGGCAATACACGATACCACTACAGTTACGCCAGCAAAAGCCATTTTTGGTACGGACTTAAGGCTTCCAGCAGATTTGAAGTACGGAGTAAGCGTTGTCCCAGAAACGACCCATGCTGACGATTACATGTCGCGGAAAAGAGAAGAATTAGCAGATATACACGAGCTTATTAGAAGACGTACTCAATTGGCTAGCGACAAGATGAAAGCTCGGTATGACCTGCGAGCAAATACTGAAGGGTTCAAAGAAGGTCAACTAGTGCTGCTACATAACCCACAGCGAAAACGAGGCTTGTCTCCTAAATTACAGACTCATTGGGAGGGACCTTACCGGATCGTCACAAGGATTAATGATGTTGTGTATCGAATCCAAAAATACCCCGGGAACAAAAGTAAATTAAAGGTAGTCCACATCGAAAGGCTGGCACCTTATACTAGGGACGGAGAGACTCTTGTTCGGGACGAACAAGTTTAAGCGGAGGGCAGTGTAGCGAAATTTGGTTTATGCTAGAAGACTCTTGAAATAAATACCAACGAAAGAAACTAAACGATATTAGCACCATCTAGCGCAAAATGCTAAAAATGCTGCAGTAAACAATAAAAAGTCAACAACCGAGAGAAATTATCGCCGTCGTACAACGTACAACGCCATCTAACATCTAGCATAATAGCTAGCTCAACGTCAGTGTGCAATGCTGGTGAATTTGGTGAATTGTGGATAGTAGTAGAATGCACGCTACAAAGTAGCACTGGTGGGTTGTAGATAATGGTAGAATGTACGCCACTTAGAAGGTACTGGATTATTCGAGAGAGTGATGACTGCAGTATTAAAAGGGTTGTCATCTGAGCTGAACTGACAGTTGAGTTACAACAGCGAAGCAATAAGCAATAAAGTGAATACAGTGTGATCCATAGTAGAACAAAACAGTTTTCTATACAGTGTTAAATTAATATTAGAATTTGAACGTTAATAAAATAAACCATTTTATAACTAAATAAGTTTGTGTGTTTTTAATTGTTACACAATCCAGTGATCGAACTCAGAAAAGTGTGAGAGATCGAAATTATCGTCAAAGAGACAGAAATTTCGTAACAATAGTATAGATAATCTATATATTACTTATATATAAAAATATATATATTAGAGTGGTTCTTAGGAAAAAAAACTAGGAGAAGTACCACTTGGATCTAGTTTTCGAGATATAGTCATGGAAAGTTGATTTTGTTGTTGGATATAGCTTTTCTAAAAATCATTTTAAGTTGGAATGTCTTTGAGAGTTTTTTCCGACACACAATAATTTCTGGGCAAAAATTGATTATATTCTAAAATTTTGAAAGCTTAAAATCGCTTTTTCCTCAATTATAGTTCAGAAACTTGATAGTAACATTATGCTTTGCATGATTTGAAAAAAATCCAGCTAAGTATTTATGTTGACCATGGTAAGAAAATAAGCAAAGTGAAAATTGCATTAATTGCAATTAAGATGGAAATTGCTATGGTTCACCATTCATTGGTAAACTATGTGGGTTAAATATTCGCTTTTACGATTAAAAACATACAAAGTAAGCAGTATAGCAATTTTAACATTCAATTCAATGCCAGGACATTAGCATAAACAAACAAAGGGTTTTCTTAGGTCCCATGTTCAAATTTGAATATTTAAAAGTCTGTCACCTTGTGATTAACGTATTGTTTGTTACATCTATCATAAATTTTTGTTGTTATTAATTTTTTAAATAAATCTCAAAGATAACTTAGACTGAAAAAAAAAATTATATAACTTCCAAAAAACGCCCCAACCCACCACTTGGTGAAGTATAGCAAATGGTTTTCATTTATCATAAATTAAATTTCTGCGAATATCCACGGTTACTAAGTGCGCTGCTGTTCGTTTTAATTAATTAGAAACATTGTATCTTTTATGAAAAGCATTTTGTTACACTTACTAATTGAAACCTTTGAATTGATGAAATACGTAAAGCACAAATTCCAAATGCTGCGTCACCATCGGCGTCGCCTTTGGAGTAGCAAGCAGTTTCACTTTGCTACTTAGACAAGTCGTGCGCGTATTTGAAAAAGATAAAAGGGACAATTTAAAAGTCAAAGCGCCATCAACTTACCCGACCTATCATTTATACGCCTACAACGATGAAATATCCTTTCAACTATTTTGTATTAGCAGCGTTTTCATCTGCTATCAGTGCGCTGCTTTAGTCCTTTTTTTCTTAGTTATTGTTGTCATTTGTTGTTGCTGTTATTGTAGCTCACTAAACAAATTTAAATTAAAAAACCACAACAACAATGTATACGAACAAGCACAACAACAACAACAACAGTTTTGAAATAACAAAGTCAAAAAACAACAAATATTGAACGAAATTGAATGAAAATGGTTTTGCTTGCATGTATTTGTTTTAATTTGTGAATTTTCAATTTGTTGTCCTTTCTAAAAATATAGCTATATATATATGTGTGCGTTTGTATTGGTGTATTATGTGTGAAAGCGTTGTACAGTGGTTGCAATTAAGAAATATTGCAACAAACAAAACCCCTTTGATTTCGAGTTATTGTTGAATTGAATTTGTTTTGTCTTAGCAGCGTTTCAGTTTCAGTCGATACTGAATGTACTGAAAATAGAATTGAAATGTACAAATGTAAATTTCAGATGCCGAATGTACTTTTTTCGTCATGAACATGAAAAACTTACCATTCTCCTTTTACTAAAAAAAAGGTCACCAAACTAAGTTTTTAATTTTTTAGAAATTGTCCAAATATACTGAAATATGTACAAGAAAAAGTTTTTTCTAAAAGTTTTTTTTTCGACTTTTATTAATAAAAGTTTTTTGAAGTGAAAACTTCTTATGGCACGTTGTGCGGTTGAGGAAAAAAGTATAAACTCGCGACACCGACCGTCATCGGGATTCCCCGTCATGAATGCGATAGTAAAATTTTAATGTTCTTTGAAGACTTGGGAAACGAACTCGATTTTGGAATTTCGAAGACCTGGGAAACGAACTCGATTTTAGAATTTTGAAGACTTGGAAAACGAGCTCGATTTTAGAATTTTGAAGACTTGGGAAACGAACTCGATTTCAGAAATTTGAAGACTTGGTTAACGAACTAGATTTCAAATTTGGAAGACTTGGGAAACGAACTTGATTTTTGAATTTTGAAGACTTGGGAAACGAACTCGATTTTAGAATTTTGAAGACTTGGAAAACGAACTCGATTTCAAATAATTTAAAACGTTGCCTACTTTTAGGCGCTATTAATAATTTGCTCCTAAAAGTATGCAACACTTTCTGACAAATTTCAAAATAGCACCTAAAAGTAAGCAACGATTTTAAAAATTTCGGATAATGTTGCCTGCTCTTAGGCGCTATTTTTGACATTTGTCGGGAAGTGTTGCATATTTTTAGGGGTAGCTTATCAAAAGCACCTAAAAGTAGGCAACGTTTTTTGAAAAAATTGGCCCATGAAAGTATGCAATTTTTTGGAAAAAATTTTTAAATTTGTAGCATACATATGTTGACTTCCGGTTAGCTGTTGCTCAGTCAGCAAATTTTTCTCTGCTATCGCAGCCAAAAGCAGAGCCTGCAGCCCAAAGCAGAGAATAATCTGAAATACCAGGCCACCACGAACCAGCAGCAAGCAAATTTGGTTTTTTGAAAAACTTTAAAACGTTATATCTCGGCTAGTACTTAACCGATTTAGACAAGTGAGGTTTAATAGTTTTTTTAAGAACAGGCAGACTTTTTTGAAGACATTTGTGTCTTGATAAACTGTCACTAGATGGCGTTTTAAGCAGTTTGAATATTCTAACAGCCATAACTCGGCAACGAATTAGCCGATTTTGATAAATGTGGTGTCACAGTGTCTGTAGGAAGAAGCAGATTTTTAAATTAAGTTTTAAAAAAATTATGTTTAAGCTGTTTAGTCACAGGTCCAGGTACTTTTTTTACCTGATTTTTTCTTATACTTACATAATTCGCAATGATGTTTCTTACTGCGATCAGAATAAATTTTTGTTCTCAAACATTGGGAATACTTAGCTCAAATTTAATCATTCACATTTGAGGCTACTGAGCCGAATATACTTCTTCCAGCAATTTTTGAAGTGAAAACTTCTTATGGCACGTTGTGCGGCGGAGGAAAAAAGTATAAACTCGCGACACCGACCGTCATCGGGACTCCCCGTCATGAATGCGATAGTAAAATTTGAATGTTCTATTGTTTCTCTTAAATAAATATTCCAAGTGGAAGATAAAAAGCAAAGCAGACACACTAACTGACACATTCCATTCTCATTCAACGATTGTTATGCTTACATGTTTGTTTCTTTCAAATTCCGCGTTGTTGCGTTGACAAATTGAGAATGAGAGCGAGAGTAAAATTTGAATACATATTCCGTTTTTGTCTTCCATTGCATTGCCATATAAAAAGAAAACGCACACATACCAACTAACACACTAACTTGCCATTAAACGATTTGTTTTCACTTCTGTTGGCACTCCCGGAGTGCAACCCGCCTTTTTTTTTACTTATATTTTTAACAGTCACATGCAAAGAGATTTTTTGACTTTTATTTTCAAAAGTCGAAAATAAAAGATTATTTTGTACGAAAAAACGAGGAAAATCCTAAAATAATATCTTGGATTACTAAGCAAAAAACTTAAAAGGAGAACACTTAGGATTAATCATAATAGAATCCAAAGTAAAATACTTAACATGTTTCTAAAAAGAAAATAATTCATGATAATTATGCACTTCTATTTTTAAAAAAATTGTATTCCACGCATTAATGGGAAAATGCCAAAATCGGATTTTGGGAGTGACAGGGCAGGTTCCCGATTCACCTAAAGAGGCAATAAATTTTTTTCGAAAAATTGGTCCAAAAAACATTTTAGCATTGTCGGGGACCTCACTTGTCACCTTAAAAATCCATTTTCGGCCTTTTCCCATCGATTCGTGCATTAAAATTTTTTTCGAAAAATGGGTCCGAAAAGCTCAAACACACCAGTTTTTTTAAAAACTTTATGAAAAAGTTTTTTATAAAAGTTTAATTTATTCTTAAAACTTAAGTCATGCAAATCTTATCATTGACAATTAAAGAACATTAATACTAAATTTAAAGTCAAATATTTTTATTTTACCCCACTGTGTAGTCAACGATTCATTTTTAAGCATTTTTGGAAGTTTTATATTTGCCTTTTTATTCATGGCACGTGGTATTTAGCAGATAGTTTTCAATTTCACTTCAAAGTTTTCTCTTTTTGAATCGTTGAATCGTAGGGGTTCTTGGAATTTTTTTCTCGATTTAACTGAGTTTTAATGTTTTGTAAATAGCTGAGGTTGCTCTTTCAGTTCAAAGTATTTTGTTTTCCTTTTACTTTTTATTTTTGCTTTTGTTAAAACTTTTTGTTTTTTGCAGCTCAACTTTGATATATAATACCTAAAAAGTCTACGATTGAAATTTGTAGTGTCATTCAAAATGAAAACACTTAAGTAGCGTTTTGTTAGGTGACACTATTCAAAAAAGGATCATAATACAAATTTCGAATTTGATATTTAAAAAAATATTTTAATAATAATCAAAAATGAATGTGAGCAACGATTAACGATTTAGTAAAAAATTGATGTGGTAGTTTTGTTTTGTTTTGTTGTGTTTGGATAGTTTTACATTAATTACAATAATCTTTTTGCATTTTAATTGAACAATTTATGTAAAATCAAATGCATACAACCATTAATATCAATTAAAAATGCCATAATGTATAAATTAATTTAGGAAACATATTTTAGTCCATAATAGCATAGAGTGTTATTAATATTTATGATGTTAAATAATTAGCTAAATAATAATATAATTAAGTTTTAGAGGTTTTTCATAAAATTTACATAACATGTTTTGGACAATTTGCAAAAATCAATTTAAGTTTATATAAATTAGTTTTAAAATAATTGAAAAATCCATCAAAATATTGTTTCTAAACAAAGTGAAAAATCACATAAGAGTGAAATAAGCTTCGCACGAAATTAATTAAAAAATAAATAAATTAAAGCTAAACACGAACATTTTTCAAGGAATATACATAAATGGCGTAAAATTTAATAATTAGGTAAAATTTAATCACTTTGGTTTTAAAAAGTATATGCTTACATTCTCTTGTCAACTACAAATTTAATGCGAAAGAAATTCTGCTCTTTGCATCCTTCTTGGAATCTTCCTTCAAAGTAACTCATTTAATTCTGTCCATAGCATGCACTAGTCCTTTGCTCAAGATGAGCTTTTTATCCCACAATGTCCAGCTAGGAATCGGCTGATCAGAATTTTTAAGAAATTGTTTTTTTTGCATATTCTCAAAGTTTAGTATCTTAAAAACATGTCCCGAAAATTTGAAGTCAATCTGACAATTACTTTTAGAGTTTTTTGGCAATAACCAAAAGTCACTCGGGCGCTCTGGAGTGCGAGTGAAAATCTTTAAGTGCGTTTTTCTCAAAACTATGACCACAGTAACTCGAAAACCGCTCGATAGATTTCAATGAAATTTGAACAGTTTTTGAAAAACATATAAAGCTAGTGCCTAATAGAAGGATTTTTTTTTTAAATATCGATTTTTTATGAACAATTGTTGGTATTTTCCCGAAAATCTGGATTTAAATTTCCTGTGGCTGCCACTTTGTTGATTTAAATAATAAAAAAAACCTTCGATCAGGCACTAGATTCTTTATTTAAATAACTTATTTTTCTTATCCGATGGATTTTAGATGATTTTCCAAGGATTTGTGATGGTCACCACAGGGTCCAACACAGCCAGCTATAACTTTTTTTGTTTTTAGTTTTTTTTTTTTTAAACTTTCTTCAAGTCAAGTTGAAACATAATATAATGATGCCATCTTATCACTTTTATTAAATAAATTAAATTAATACCAAAAATTAATGAAAATGCTCTATTACTCACGCCTGTGACTGAGCATGCCCCTTAAATTCAATAATTAGTTTGGTTTTTTGGAAATCTAATAATCTAATTTTCTATATGTTGCCTATGATTTCTTTCCCGAATATCATGTGCTCTCTTATTTCTAGTAGAGTTTGAAGTGGATTTCCGCAGTAGTAGTATTCATCGCCTTTGACTTTTGCATGCCCTTGTGCTGAAGTGCTAAAGACTGTTCTTTAAGAAAAAACGTTATAAACAGCTGGATATATTATTATACTAATCTGATCGGATATATATGTAGGGGAGAAGTGGGGGTTGTGGGCATGGGTCGGTTGTGGGCACCCCTACGTATATTTTCACAAAATGAAGATTGAGTTTCGTTGGTAATGTCATTCGCAAGCAATTACCCTATGTATGATTCATGCCAAATATCAAAGTAAACGGACGCGTTTGCTTTTGGAAATGAACGAATTGGTTTTTTTTTGGGCTTTGAAAAGGTGGTGAAACTTTTTTCTACCATTTTCAATAGTGTATCAATCAAAGTGGATCGATTGGAAAGGTAAGTGTAATGTATTTTTATTTAGTCGAAGTATTATGCTGAATGGAACAATATCGATTTGAACCAAAAAATTTATGCATAAACATTTTTTCATTACTTTTTAAAATGTCTGCTAAAGTTGGTTGTGGGCGCTCAAATTGGGTGGGTTGTGGGCACCCGTTTTTTTCCACGAAATCACAAAAAATTCCACCAAAAAATATGAACGGTGAACGTAGCCTACTATGATTGATATTGTTTTTTAAACTTTAGTTCCATAGAATTTTGTTTTGTTTGAAATTTTTGCCACGCCAATTGACCGCAGCCAACTCCATCAATTGTTACATCTGCGATCGAGCTTTTCATTTGAAATGTGCGGGCATGCGGGCAAGTTATTATACATGTCAAAATTGTATTTCCGACGATGAATAACGCCTATGCAGGCTTTGAGATTAATAAACTGTCATTTTGTTCATATTAGTTGTGGTTTTTTTTCATATTTTTCCTTTTGTAGCATTTTTTCTAAGGGTGCCCACAACCCCCTAAAAAAAATTGTAGCTGAAATGACGATTTTACGAAAGTCCATGTAAAATTTTTTTGCATGACGGAATCGGGTATGTTTCTTTATAATTAGTTAGCTTAGGTCTAGCTTTACACAGATACCCATATGTCCAAATAATATGCACTAGGTCGGTAATTATGAGCCGAAAACAAAACTATGCCCACAACCCCCACTTCTCCCCTAATCACTGATACATAAATTATTTGTAAATTATGGTCTTCTATTTAGCTGAGTTTTTTAAATATTGGTAATATTTGAATAGTTGGCGTTGAACTAATAATGATTTCGCTACACATTATTGCGTTTTAATTTCTAAAATTTATTTTAAAAATATTTTTTACTTATGCCTAGCAGCTAAGTAATATGTTGAAAAGCTTTGTCTTTAATAAAATTTATTTTAATTTTTTGATTTTAATTTTCAACGAAAAAAAAAATAAATGAAAATCTGAATGACACCTCAAAACCTTAAATTTTTCGAATTTTTAATAAATTTTCAACAGATGTATTACAAAAAACTCAGAACAAAATTAGAAGGTTATAAGATCTCACATTGATTTTATAATATAATTGATTTTTTTTTTTTGTAAATATAAAAAACAATTTGGATTTTTAAATTGATGTTTTTGGAGCTATACGCTTTTCAATATTTTACATGACAAAGTTTGTAAATGCCTATAGTTTGTACAAAAATAAAGCTTTTTACTATTTTAAAGGCTAATTCCACGGGCTTACGTACATGTACTTTGAGGTAGAATTTCTATAAATTTCTATTAAATAAAGAAACCGGTTTGATTTTTGACAAAAAAAACCGATTTTCTTTCAAATCTCGACAATGGAAAAAATCAATATTTTTAGCTTAAATGGTAATAAATTCATTTTTATCTAAAGGAAATGCTCAGAGGTAAGTTTTGAAATACAATATCTGCTAAGTATCCACCAGGCCTTTATTGATGATATTTTTAGTCATATTTTTGCATAATTGTGGCTGTTTTTGCCAATAACAGCTCTAAAATGTATTCTTTTTTAGTGCTTGAATATTGGCATGCATTTTATCTTTAATATAAACTCAAACAAAAACTCTTTTTTCTCTTAAATCACATGACCCGGTAGCCAATTGAAGTCTCTATTTCGAGAAATCAGACATCCAAAAAATTTCAGTGAATTTTCACTATTTTAAATCGTTGTGTATCGATTAACCCTCTAACACCTAAGAGTGCCTCAAGACACTTATCATATTATTCGCATTAGCAAAAAAAGTAAAAGCTTTTATAGAATTTGAATAATTTTCGGAAGTTACTAATAAACACACCAAAATATATGCGGAAGGTTTGAAAGCTCTCCGAAGCCTTTAACGGTACTTTTTTTTTGACTTGCACAAGCCATGTATTTTTTCGCGCGTAAAATTTGGTCAGGTGCACATTGTGTTTTGCTGCAAGTGAAAGTAAAATTTATCAAATCAATCCAAGTTTTTTCGAGTATCACAATAAAAAATAAAAATAAGTTCCGTAAGGCAACCTAATTCACAACTACCATTTTTTTCACTCAAAGCCCCAAAATCGCCTTGAGACACTTGTTCACATTTTTCAGCTTACATACAGGTAAACGAAAGCTTCTACACCCTTTCTGAGTTCATTTCTCCCACTATTTTCACTCTAAGGTGTTAGAGGGTTAATAACTTCCTAAACTTTACTTATCAAAAAACATCTCAATGATAGTTGAATGTTGACAGTTCCAAAATAGTGCTTTAAATAAGTACCAGGAGACCGACCATACTTCGGTTTTTCGTTTTGAGGCTTAAAAAGTCGAAATATATGGAAAATATTTAAAAAGATAAAAAAATTTGATAAAATATGGAATATGTTGTAAAACGTCAAAAGAGTTTAAAAAAAGTATCGAAAATGTTAAAATGGATTGAAAAAGCTGAGAAATGTTGGAAAAGTCGGAAAAATATGGCACAGATTGAAAGAAGTTGAAAAAATTTTGAAACAGGAGAAAAAAGCTGAAAGGTCGAAAAACCATTGAAAATGTTGCAAAATATTGAAAGATATTGAAAAATGTTGAAACAGTTAAAAGAAATTGAAAACGTCGAAATAAACTGAAAAAAGCTTGAAAAAGTCGATAAAGTATGGGAAACTTTAAAAAAATTTGAAAAGGTTGAAACAGGTGAAAATGGCTGATAAATTCGATTAAATATGGAAACTGGCGAAAAAAGTTAAGTACGGTTGAAAAAGTCGAAAAAAAATTGAACGAGGTTGAAAGAAGTTGAAACAGTAAAATATGGCTGATAACATTGATAAAATATGTATATAAAATGTTAAAAGTTGAAAGAGGTTGAAAAACTTGCAAAAAGTTGAAGGCAGTTAAAATAGTTTAAGATCGCTAATGAAGAAAGTTGAAATGGTTGAAAGTCGAATAAATATGGAAAATATTGAAATAAGTTGAATGAGATTAAATAAGTCGGATATATTTAATAAATATTAAACTGGGCTGTAAAGCCGAAAAAAGTCAAAAAAGTTGAAAGAAGTTTAAAAGGCTAAAAGTCGATATAATATGGAAATTGACAAAAAAGTGGAATACGGTTGAAAAAGTCGAAAAAAACTGAACGAGGTTGAGAAAAGTTGAAAGAGGTTGAAACAGTAGAAAATTTCTGATAACATCGATTTAATATATAAAATGTTGAAAAAACTTGAAAGAGGTTGAAAAACTCGAAAAAAGTTGAAAGCAGTTGAAATAGCTTAAAATCGGTAATGAAGATAGTTGAAATGGTTGAAATTCGAATAAATATGGCAAATATTGAAATAAGTTGAATGAGATTGAATAAGTCAAAAATATTTTAAAAATATTGAACAACAATCCAAAGCCGAAAATAAATCAAGAAAGTTGAATGTTGAATGTTGAAACAGTTGAAAAAGGCTAAAAAGTCGATGAAATATGTATAGAAAAAAGTTGAATAATGAAAAAGTCGGGAAAAATTCAAAGAGGTTGAAATAAGTTGAAAGAGCTTGAAAAAGTAGAAAATGGTTAATAGCATCGATAAAGCATAAAAAATGTTGAAAAAAGTTCAAAGAGGTTGAAAACTCGAAAAAAAATTCTAAGCAGTTGAAAATTTCAAAGAGAAAATTAAAACAGGTTGAAAAAGTCAAGTTGAAATATCTTGGCAAATTCAATTAAGTTGAAAGATGTTAAAAAAGTCGTAAGGAAAATGTTGAAAAAAGTTAAAATAGTCAAAAAATATTAAAGAAAATCTACAAATGTCACGTTTACAACTTTTTGTTAACATGGGAGGTTCCACACCCACTTTTAGCTCGTTTAAGTATAGTAGATATTTTTGGTTTAATGAACATTTTGGAACTTAAGCATCTTCATAAAAATCCAATTTCTTCAATTGTTTAGCCACCAAAAAATTCAAATGGTAATAAACTATTAAAATTCTTTCCAAACAAATCTTTATAAGCTGCCTTAAATGAGTTTTAGCCATTTTGCTTATATTTTAGTAAAACACTGCGCGTATACAACAATTACCACTTTAACAAAGAATCACCATTGACCACAAAGTTTAACGATCTGTTACATTGACCGACCGAACATTTGTGGTTTTTTGTTTTTTTTTTTCAAACACGGTAGGTGGTATCAATGAAAAACACCCTTTGTATTGTAAATCAAACTCATGCATAACACACGAGACTCCATTAGCTTTACCACGCACACAACACCGTCACAGCAGCTCGATTTCGGTCTGACGCACACATGTATACATACATACGCATAATTAAAAGTACCCATTTGGAATTGGAGTTATTTATATATGCTCTACTAGTTTTTCACTAGCTGCCTTCGTAACTTCCCAGTGTGCAAAACGAATTCGTTTCGAATTCGAAACGAACTCGTTTCTTCGTACTATTCATCCGAAACGGATTTCGTTACGAACTCGTTACGAATTCGTTTTCGTATGAAATTCCTCTCGAAAAAACGGAAGAATTTTCCGCTAATTATGAACAAAAAACGAGTTCGTTTCGAATTCGTTTTCTGTTCATAATACGAATTCGAAACGAAATCGTTTTTTGTTCATAATACGAATTCGAAACGAATTCGTTTTTTGTTCGTTTTTTGTTGATAGAACGAGTTTTTTTTGTTCATAAAAAAATTAATTTTATTTAAAAAAAAAAAATTTTATGTATGCAAATTGTAAGACTTTATTGCATATGTATGTGAATTTTATTTTATTATCAAATTAAATTTTACTTACGATTTACAAATTTCCAAAGTCAGGCTCGAACCCATGTCCCAGCGATTCATAGTCATGCGCGCTACCTACTAGGCTACCTTTCATATATTAAAATATATGTCAAAGGCGAATGATATCTTCTCTCATTTGATACGCTTTATTTACAAAAAACGAATTCGTTTCGAATTCGATACGAACTCGTTTCTTCGTACTATTCATCCGAAACGGATTTCGTTACGAACTCGTTTCGAATTCGTTTTCGTGTGAAATTCCTCTCGAAAAAACGGAAGAATTTTCCGCTTATTATGAACAAAAAACGAATTCGAAACGAACTCGTTTTTTGTTCATAAAAAAAAATTTTTCTAAGTCCCGGAAAAAATGTTATAAAAAAAATTTTGAGAAAAAATTTTGTTTCTTAATCGACTTAGAAATGTTTAAAAAGTCGAAAAAACAAAAATTTTTTTGAATATTTTTCTTTGAAAATTTTCCGGGACTTAGAAAAATTTTTCAAAATTTGAGTAAAAATGTTATAAGTTTTTTTTAACCTTCTAAGCAATTGAAGTCGCTCGAAACATAAAATTTTTTTATGAACAAAAAACGAGTTCGAAACTGATCCGATTTATGAACAAAAAACGAGTTCGAAACGAATTCGTTTTATGAACAAAAAACGAATTCGTTTCGAATTCGTATTTGAAGTCCGTTACGAATTCGAAACGAATTCGCTTTACTTACAAAAAACAAAATTCGAAACGAATTCATTTTATGAACAAAAAACGAATTCGTTTCGAATTCGTTTTCTGAACAAAAAAACGAATTCGAAAAGAATTCGTATTTGCAGTTCGTTACGAATTCGTTTCGTTTTTCTTACAAAAAACGGAATGCTCACAAACGAATTCGTTTCGAATTCGAAACGAATTCGCTTCCGTTTTTGTGCACATTGGGTTAATTTCCATTTAACAAGTTTAAGTGTGTGCATAGGGAGGTCAAACTTACACTTGCACAAATCCGCCAATTTTTTTTTTATTAGGTTGTATTAGTAAATAGCTGTTTGTCATTGCGTACACTTCATCACAGCTAGCTGCTTATGATGGAACACTGTGATTAATTTTCATACCACGCCTTTTTTAAGTTCATAATATTTAATTTTCTACTGGGTAACTTCATATACATTTAAATGCATGCGTTTGTGTGTATTTAAAATTTAAAGCAGCCTAAACGAAAACTAATAGGCCTTTTTGTTGACGCCTGTCAGACGATGACATTGTCTCTGTCGCAGTTGCTGTTGCTGTTGCTGTGCCTTTGCTGTTGTGTGTGTCCACTTTTCAAGAAGGCTCTCAACGGCTTAAAACGTTTTGCTTAAAACGTGATTTTAGAAACATATTTGTTTCTGTTGTTGCTAGTGGTGTAAAGCTGTGATACCCTTGCGTGCAAGTACCGTCCGTACCATCATCACCGCCGCTTGTTTATAAATGAAAGTTAATTTTGACGCTTTTTTGACGTGCACTCAACTGAACCGAACTGAGTCCGGTTGAGTGGAGTTAATGATGAGACTGAAACTGAAACTGTGCTAAAGAGCCTCTATATTCCTAGCTGTTAGCTGGACGTAGCTGATAGCGCACTGCTGCGTACGCCAATGATTCTTCAGAAGATGCTTATTATAATGATGATGTGGGTCGGTTGGTTGGTTGGTTACTTTACATTGAAGACCATGTGTTGAGTGCGATTATTAGGTTGTTATGTGTGCTGTGTTTATGATGATGCGGCAAATGTTGAAATCGAAATTGGAATTTTTATTTTTCTTGCTTTTAATGTTAACGCTTTTTAAACTACTGCTTTGTTTCAGAGATTGGTTTATTCTTGGTGGCATGATGAAAATATGCTGATTAGCGTTTGTACATATTTTAGGTTGAACATGATATGACATTTATTAAGAAATTATTTGTACTGCAAGCAGCTTTTACTGTGGTGTACGAAGTAAGAGTCAGATTAAACATCAATTATATTAGGGACACTTAATTTTGTTTTCTTTATTTTAAGCTATATTTATAAGTATTTCATTTAATTTTGTTTTGTTGTAATGCATATAATCTATTAAGGTTTGTCGTCAATTAGTAACCATTTCCACATGGTTGTAAATTTTATAATGAAGATAAGAGATTATTGGTACTACAGAGTCAGTAATCATTACTAAATCGTTAGGTTTCCTTATATAGGTTTTAAGGCCAAACAAATATTTTTAACCCAATTTTGTTCAAAACAATGCTAGCGATTAGGGCTGGGAAAACATCGGTTACTATCGATAGACTAACGATAGTTGGCGATATCGTTAACTATCGATAGTTTTTTGTTATTTTTGATAACATCGGTATTAAACATTTCTTTTTTTAACGAAACTACGAAAAAATTGTATTTTCTGTGAGTTTAAATTATAAAAGGATTAAGATATAAAATCGCGTTTTTCACTTCAAAGTGTTCCCAAAAATTGAAGAATTTAAATTTCAAAAAAACCCTCCAGCGTTACTTGGGGAAATCGATTATCTAACGAAAAAAATTTTTTTTTTTATTTGAGATGATCCAGCACCGACTTATCGTGGACACCGCAATTCTACTTTTTTCTGAGACGCTTCCAAGAAAAGCTGCCATTGCCGTAGTTTTCAATATTTCTACCTGAAAATTTTTCAAAATATTCTTCAAATGTTAAACTTTGATCTACAAATGGTTTTAATAAATAGATTTTAACTGTGTTGTCGAAAAAAATTCACAAAAATGTGCCTGTTTTTGTACGAATTAACGTTACCCTCCCCTTAAGATATTGTAGCGAAATTTGGTTTATGCTAGAAGACTCTTGAAATAAATACCAACGAAAGAAACTAAACGATACTAGCTAGCATACACCATCTAACGTAATGGTGTAAAAATAATAAACCGAACAGACGCTGCAGTACACTATTAAAGTCAATAACATAGAGACATCTAGATTGTGAAATTCATACAACGTACAACGCCATCTAGCATCTAACATTCTGGATAATTGTGAGCTCAACGTCAATGCGCCATGCTGGTGAATTGTGGTGAATTGTGGATAGTGGTAGAATGCACGCTACAAAGTAGCACTGGTGGGTTGTAGATAATGGTAGAATATACGCCACTTAGAAGGTACTGGATTATTCGAGAGAGTGATGACTGCAGTATAAAAGGGTTGTCATCTGAGCTGAGTGACACAGTTGAGTTAGAACAGCGAAGCAATAAGCAATAAGTGAATACAGTGTGATCCGTAGTAGAACAAAACAGTTTTCTATACAGTGTTAAATTAATATTAGAATTTGAACGTTAATAAAATAAACCATTTTATAACTAAATAAGTTTGTGTGTTTTTAATTGTTACACAATCCAGTGATCGAACTCAGAAAAGTGTGAGAGATCGAAATTATCGTCGAAGAGACAGAAATTTCGCAACAATATGATCACAGTAAATCATATAAAATGGTACTGAACCACTGCGCGAACTTTAATTTAATTTATAATCTCATAAGTTTATCTTGTATATGTCATGAATATTTTGAATGTATTCTTATGGCACCTCTACCTCTTCAGCAACTTTTTTAACATGCATATAATATCTTGGGTGCCAAGCCCCAAACAGAGTTTTTATGAAGCTTTTTATCTAATTTGTTTTTTTTTCTCATTCCTTTATTCATCAAATACGATTAAGGCATTTTAATAATAAATGATCCAATTACTTATATTGAAGTCCCTTTATATCATAGGACATACAAGACAAGTTTTTTGAGCCTTTGAACTGTGACTCTGTCCTCTTCTCAACGAGTCTACAGCGACACCACGACAACTGCAAAATATTATAAAAATTCTATCTTACTTATGACAAGTCTTTTTTTATAATACAAAAATTTAATGAAGTTTTCATGAAATCAATTCAAAAAACTCTAAGTATACAGAATGCTTGAATCAATTTGACTGTGGTACGAGTACCTAAAAGATGTTATTAAATTTTCTTTAAAAAATGTAAAGAACTATAGAAAATAAATGTGAATCATATCGACATTTATTTTTTTTTTTTCTGTAAAATTCTAAGTCGTTGAGTCTGAAATGTCCATGTAGCTTATTTAAATAGATAATACTATAATATATAGGATAATAGTTAATGATGAGCCTTGAGTGCACTGTCTCGTAGTTTAAACATTTTGCCACTGGTACTGCTGATATTCTAGATGTTATCATTCTCTTTGGTATAAACGAGATAAGACAAACATTTTAAATTATTCTAACGAACTCAAGAAAAGTAGAGAGAGCAATTTTAAAATAACACAGTGTTACAAAAAAATAAATCTTAAGTGTACAAACTTTTAACAAAACATGGCAAAATCTTCAAGACACCCCAAGTATATCATTTTAAGGTTCAAAAACCATTTTTTGGCAGATGTGTGGATAAAAAACTCATTACCAGTGATGTCATTTGGGTTTTATGGGAATGTACTGAATTATGACGTCGGATGTACTTTTTAGAGGGTAAACGTACTTTTTTTTTTGTAATGGATACAAAAATTTACTAAAATTTATTAAAAAAGTCATTCGATTTTTTGACATATGTTTCACAAAATTTACTAATATATATAAAAAAAATAGTCATTGTTAGAACTAGTCCTAACCTTATTTATTACATATCTTTTTAATAAAATAAAGATACTCCATACAATTTACATGTTAAACCATTAGGTTCCGGAACCACCTTTTAAAATTGAGGCATAGAGCTAACTTTAGAAACTTGCTGATGACGCTCGCCATGGTTTTTCAACATAAAATGGAAAATAGCATACAACTCATATAATTAGACTGATGCGCGCCTTTATAAAAACTCATTTACATATTCCGAAGTTATTTCGGGAATTCTGATTTGAATGAAGAAACATTCTTAGGATTGATTGAAAATAAGATTACAAAAAAAAAATTTAAAAAAAAAATTTTATGTCGAATTTTATGTTGAAAAAAGATGGTGCCAGTCATCAGTAAAAAATTCGTAGTTTCCAAAGTTATGGCGGGAATTTCGATATGAAAGCACTTGCATTTTTAAGATTGATTGAGGAATAACATATAAAAAAAATGAAAAATAACGGAAGATGTGATATTGAAGATATTTAAAGAAATTATTTAAACTGATTTAACTTTTTTCACAAAGTTATAAGCTTTCTTAACAAATATGATTAAAGGATTTTTAATCCTATCTACTATAGTTTTTGAGATATTTCGATTCAAAAAATGTTCAAGAATGAATTAAAAGAATGACTGATATATATATACATGCCAGGTTAAAAGTATATTGTTACGAAATTTCTGTCCCTTTGACGATAATTTCGATCTCTCACACTTTTCTGAGTTCGATCACTGGATTGTGTAACAATTAAAAACACACAAACTTATTTAGTTATAAAATGGTTTATTTTATTAACGTTCAAATTCTAATATTAATTTAACACTGTATAGAAAACTGTTTTGTTCTACTACGGATCACACTGTATTCACTTTATTGCTTACTGCTTCGCTGGTTTAATTCTACTGTGTGTTCAGCTCAGATGACAACCCTTTTTATACTGCAGTCATCACTCTCTCGAATAATCCAGTACCTTCTAAGTGGCGTATATTCTACCATTATCTACAACCCACCAGTGCTACTTTGTAGCGTGCATTCTACTACTATCCACAATTCACCACGTTGACGTTGAGCTAGCTATTATGCTAGATGTTAGATGGCGTTGTACGTTGTACGACGGCGATAATTTCTCTCGGTTGTTGACTTTTTATTGTTTACTGCAGCGTCTGTTCGGTTTATTATTTTTAGCATTTTGCGCTAGATGGTGCTAATATCGTTTAGTTTCTTTCGTTGGTATTTATTTCAAGATTCTTCTAGCATAAACCAAATTTCGCTACACTGCCCTCCGCTTAAACTTGTTCGTCCCGAACAAGAGTCTCTCCGTCCCTAGTATAAGGTGCCAGCCTTTCGATGTGGACTACCTTTAATTTACTTTTGTTCCCGGGGTATTTTTGAATTCGATACACAACATCATTAATCCTTGTGACGATCCGGTAAGGTCCATCCCAGTGAGTCCGAAACTTAGGAGACAAGCCTCGTTTCCGTTGTGGGTTGTGTAGCAGCACTAGTTGACTTTTCTTGAAGCCTTCAGTATTTGCTCGCAGGTCACACCGAGCTTCCATCTTGTCGCGATCTTTATCACGCTCTTTCTCACGTTCCTTTTTGCGCGATTTAGAACGACGTCTAGAAGATTTCTCCCGACTTCGAGAACGTTCTCGGCGTGACTGCTCTCGTTCTCGCTCTTTCTCATGTTTGCGTTCCCTTTCTCTTCTTCTGCGCTCACGATCTTTATCTGGCCGTTCTGGATCCTCCTTTTCAACTTTATCTCTTTCAGCGCGCTCTCTAACCTCCTCTCGTTCACGTTCTCTTTCACGTTCCCGCTTTCGTTCTCTGTCGCGTTCTTCACGCCGTTCGCGATCACGCTCGCGATCTCTTTCATGTTCTCTCTCCCGCTCTCGTTCGCATTCCATTTCACGCTCTCGTTCACGATCACCACGATCCCGATCACTGCGCTGGTCCCATCTTACCTCCTCTTCAGGCAAAACGTTCAAACGGCGCACATCAATTGTTCCAGCTTTATTTTCCGTCCGTGAACATTCAATTTTACATAGACGACGGAAAAATGCATCCGCATTTTCATGCTGGCTTTCTTTGCGATGTGGTAGTCGTTTCTCAGGCTCCCTCTCCGGAATCGAACCCTGATTCCACGTACGCGCCTGCTGCTCGCTACCATTTTCGCCATCGTTCACCCTATTTTCAATTCTTCTTTTTGGTGAATGTGATGATGATCGTTTACGACGTGATTCGCAGTCACGTGCCATGTGTCCGTGCTTACCACAGTTGTAGCATTTTCCGCTGAAACTACTGCTGGCGAACGATGAACTTTTCTTTTCAGAATCCACCTCCTTCCGATTTTCAATTTTTCCTCTTGGTGAACGTGATGCAGATCGTGATTTGCAGTCACGTGCCATGTGTCCCTGCTTACCACAGTTGTAGCATTTTCTGCTGAAGCTACCGCTGGCGAACGATGAATTTTTCTTTTCAGCCTCCACCTCTATCCGACGAGTTTTCAGTGATGGGCGGCATGTCAACGCAATCATCTCTTCAGTGAGGGCAACCATTACTGTTTCGTTAAATGTTGTCTTCGGGCTCCGCATTGTTTCGCGTTTTGTATCTAAGTCACGTATGCCGTCAATAAACGCCTCTATTTTGAATTTTTCAGCTACGACACTTAACTCGTCAGGATAGGAAAGGTGTGCCAATCGCTCAATATCCGTAGCATACTCCTGCAAGGACTCACCAGATTTCTGGATACGACTTTTTAACTCCAACCTGTGAATCTGCTTCATGTGGTCACTGCCATATTTTCGCTGTAAGGCATCCATCACCGCCTTGTAGTTTTTCTGCTCCGCCACTGGAACCGTTTGTAATACTTCTGCAGCTGCGCCCTTTAATGCCACAATTAGCGCTGCAGCTGCGCTTTCGTTATCCCAACAGTTGTGACCAGATGTTGTTTCGAACTGGAGCTTGAAAACACTAAATGGCGTTGTTCCATCGAATGAGGGTGCCTTAAGCCTCTCTGCGCTGATTTCTCTTATAACTTGAGTGGTTGGTTCACTTATTTCCAACTGTTGAATCCTTTTATTAACGTCCTCAAAATTATTTTGAACTTTTTCAAGATTATTTTGTACTTTTTCAAGATTATTTTGAACTTTTTCCTTGAATGATTCAACGTCAACTTGTAACTCAGTCATTTTTGCGTCGAAGCCATTTACCATTTTGGCAACCTCCGTTCGAACAGCTTCGTGGATCTGCGTCGCATTCTGACTTAAGCTCTGATCAATTTCTTCCCGAACCGTCTGGATCTGCAGCGCGTTCTGATTTAACTTCTGGTCCATTTGCAGTGCATTTTGACTTAAGCTCTGACCAATTTCTTCTCGAATGGTCTGGATATTGCTATTCATCTGTAGTGTATTTTGATTTAACTTCTCGTCTATTTGCAGTGCATTTTGACTTAACTTTTTGTCTATTTGCAATGCATTTTGACTTATTGCCTGCGTCATCGCCATTAACATTTTCTCGAACTTTGACATATCCACAACTTCACCACTTGCCGCTGATCCAGAAGCTTCTTCCACTTTCGCTGCTGATTCTGATACATCACTATAAAATTCATGCTCTTCTAGGTTTACACCTTGAGCCTCAAGAGCCTGCCGTAAGCGTTTCTGTAACTCCACCTTTCCGCCAGTAGATTGCAGACTCAGCTGCTGCAACTCCTTCTTCAGTTGATCCACTTTTAGTTCGTCAAACTTAACCATTTTTATTTATTTATTTTATTTTTTTTTTTTATTTGATTGTTAATTCTTTTTACACAATCCCACTTCTGACACCAATTGTTACGAAATTTCTGTCCCTTTGACGATAATTTCGATCTCTCACACTTTTCTGAGTTCGATCACTGGATTGTGTAACAATTAAAAACACACAAACTTATTTAGTTATAAAATGGTTTATTTTATTAACGTTCAAATTCTAATATTAATTTAACACTGTATAGAAAACTGTTTTGTTCTACTACGGATCACACTGTATTCACTTTATTGCTTACTGCTTCGCTGGTTTAATTCTACTGTGTGTTCAGCTCAGATGACAACCCTTTTTATACTGCAGTCATCACTCTCTCGAATAATCCAGTACCTTCTAAGTGGCGTATATTCTACCATTATCTACAACCCACCAGTGCTACTTTGTAGCGTGCATTCTACTACTATCCACAATTCACCACGTTGACGTTGAGCTAGCTATTATGCTAGATGTTAGATGGCGTTGTACGTTGTACGACGGCGATAATTTCTCTCGGTTGTTGACTTTTTATTGTTTACTGCAGCGTCTGTTCGGTTTATTATTTTTAGCATTTTGCGCTAGATGGTGCTAATATCGTTTAGTTTCTTTCGTTGGTATTTATTTCAAGATTCTTCTAGCATAAACCAAATTTCGCTACAATATTTTCACTGAAACACAGTGTAATGATTTGCAAAACAAAACAATAAAAACTTACTTTTTGCTCGACTCATTTTCATTTAAAAAGAAACTGAAAAGAAAAATAAAGTTATTTTATTAATAATTTTATTGTAGCGTAGTACTTAATTAAGTTTTATTTGCACGCATAAAAATATTTTAATAAAACAAATTTTAATAAAATTTACAAATGCCAACTGCATTACTTAACCAACATCAACAAAAATATGTGTAAATCAACCCACAAGATGCTTTGACACGCATATCAACCATTCAACAAGCCATGTCAATATATGATGAAACCACAAATTCAATTTGCAGGACATTGGTCCTTTAGAGCAACAAAGTGAGAGAGAAAAAGAAACGAAAGTCAAATGGTAATTTGATGAAGCCACGACTCAAAACTACACTCGCCACTGCATTGTGGTTTTAATGCAATAAACTTTTATGCCAATACTTTGCGGTTAAGTTTGCAACTGAGATGAAGCGAATGACTAACAGTTGAGCAAGACAGGACTTATGGTACAGCCGAAAAGGCTCAGGCCAATGTGGGTAGATTTAATTGCGTGATAACATTTAAAGAAATTCAATAAATAAAGATCAAAGTCTCAAAAAAACGGGTACTACTGTAGTACCAGAACCAGAACAGACCTTCAAATTAAAACACTCATATCATTTTTTGAAATAAAATGTTCAACACTTAGAAACAATAAATTTTCGTGCTAACGGTGATCATTTATTATGTAAAGTAAGAACATCCTTTTAATGAAAATTCCGTGACGTATAATAAAGCTTTTCACCCGTTGTGCTTCTGGAAATTACATAGAAAAAATGTCCCAAATTGTCAAATGTGAAAGATTGATTACTTCAAATTATTGAACAATTCGACTTTCCGAGACTGAGTACTTCAAAATATTGCAACCTTGGGAACTAAGCCTCTTTGTCTTCTAATTATGTCGTATAAGTCAAACTTTTTTCCTTTGCTTATTAAGCTTATGGAAAATTTTTCCTATTAGGACAGCAAAACTTTTCTTGGACCTTAACTTCAATAAACAAAAAGTCCGACTTTGCAGCTCAGCCATGAAGTGCCAAGCAAATATGCAGCGTTGGATGCAAAAGAAGAAAATATTCGTAGATACGTTCGTATGTATGCGTTAGTTAACAAAGTAAAAACTAATAAATTATAATGAGGAAAGCAGAAGACCATAAAAGGATAAACTTAATCATGAAGTAAACAACAAACAATAGTTGGCAACATTGCTGCCAGCTGTGTGTTGCTAAAAGAAGAAAAAAAAAACAAAAATATAAAATATAAAATATCATTTTGTACAATTTTTTCTTTTTTCACTTTGTATTTTATGCAAAGCAAACAAAACTTTTTGCAATTCAGCAATCATGTCATCAACACAAATGAAATGCAGTATCATCAAGCGGCGTCTTTGTGTTTGTCTATCAGCTGTAAGTGTGTTTATGCATAAGTATGTGTATTCGCAAATGTCCTTCTCAGCGACACGTACATATACGATGAAGCTTTATACGTGGTCAGTAGGAAAAATTTAAGGGGTGACCTATTGAGGCAACTTAGGCAACATCTGCAAGAGTGTTGAATGTTCCATGCGATTAACTTATAACTTTTAAAGAGAGAGTAAAATTAACATGAATCATTTTATATATAACATATCTATATCAATGCAATTCGATCAATTATATCAATTATAAGTTTTGTTGTTATTTACATACATATTTCATCTGACCATATTTCACGAACAAATTGTCGCTTTGCGTCAAAATATGTTTTCGTACGTGATTGACCCCATCGTTTCGGAGGTTGAAATATGTTCCCACTGCGTTTAAATATATTTGTTTTGTGGAAGGTACTAGCTAAGGATATTAGTGAAAATGCTTGCTACCGAAATGCGTAAAAAATGCGCTAAGACTCGAGGCAGAGTCCTAACAAGTTGCTTTTATAATTAATTCGCAAAAAATAGAATATTTTTAATAAATTGAAAATTCACAGTACAACAAATTTGAAGTTTTTTGATCCACGGTATAGTCCTGAAATAGCGCTTTGTGGTGCTCCATTTACCCGAACAAAGTTGAAGCCTAGCACATTCTGTTTTTTTTTTTAGCTGCACTTGAAGGTGAAAGACGTCATTAGAAATTAATTGTATCCAAACTTTAAAAAAATTTCTTGAAGTAAATGAAAAATTTCCACCAAGTTTCAAAATGGGATGACTAGCAATTAAGAGGTTATCAGCTTTTTACTTTTGTACTTTATGGTCATAAGTTACGACCAGCCGTTGCAAAAAAATTAAATAAATAAATCTTGCATTTAATATTACGAGCCCTCACCGCCAAAATAACTTAAAACTTTTCTATTTTCGTTTTAGTTCGCGCCATAAAAATGTGTTTTTTTCAGTTCCCAATTAAAAAATCGCTTGCTCCTTTTAGTGACAGCGAATCAAAAGAATTTTCAGAGGACTCAGTTCACCCAATAGCAAGTTTTTTATTAGAATCAAGGACTATAAATTTAGGACCTGAGCTGGAGGAAGAAATTGGTGTTGGAAAGAAAGGCTAGAAAAGACTGAAACTTTTAACGCAGAGGATTATGAAGAAGAAGAAACGTTGTATTGGAGTTAAACCTAATTCATGCAAAAATAAATAGTCTGGAAATGCCAGTGACAAAAATTTTTTTGAGAGCGATCGTTCGGCCATTAGCGTACATTTTTGGGGCTTGGCAACAAAATGCGACATAGGGATTGGAAGCTGTTCTGCATCAGCTGAAAAACCGCTGGCAGAAAAACATTGGAAAGCGTCAAAAGACATACACCTATAATTATTTCATCAAATATAATGATAAGAGTTTTAACTTGTGTCAACAATTATTCCAAATATTAAGATCCGCAATGAAAAACTCCAAAACAAAAGAGTATAATCTCGATTCAATTGCTCAAACAAGACGCAACTCAAACATAGACCTCCTCCTCTTTTATACACAAGTCCACTACAAATTTCTTCAGCTAAGTTCAGAGATAAAATCTTTGTGATAAGATCAAAATACCGAAAAAGTTCCATAATGAATTCTTAAACCTGAAGCACTATAAGGGTATTAAGGATTCTTTACCTGAAACGGATAAAAAGGCACTGCAGAATAAATTTTTGTTTCGTGTATCCTTTTATTTATTTATATCTTCAATAGTTCAATCAAAGTCACAGGACTTATAATTAAATACTAAAAATTTATCTGGAAAGAAAAACTATGAAAACATGAGAATTTCTTTGTAATTATTTTCTGTACGGGAGGTGCCACACCGCCTTGTTCGAGAACTCCAAATTTCAGCCTTTTACTTTCTTAGGTAGACCTCAAAAGTTTTGTGGTACATAGATTTAATATGAGGTAGGTATTCTGGAAAAGTATAAAAAAACTTAACAAACACATCGGTGCACAAAAGCTTGGTTTTTATGACGGTGAAAATAACTTAACTACCAAAAACACACGTTATAATATAGATACGTAAATGAAAGTAGTTGCATCGCACATCTTACCAAAATAAGACTTGTAAACTGATTTGCACGTTGATAGCTTTACTAAATGCAAAGATAATCAATAAAACCTTCTCCTGTAAAATTTACTTTTTGATGGTTAAGTTAATTTTGCGATTAGGGCTCGGTTAGTTAAAATGAAGATTAAGAAATACTGTCATTTGTTAATTGAATAAATGCACCAAACTACATCAAAATTTACTACCCGTTTCGGTGGTGTTCGTTTCACCTAATGCCTTTATTTAAAACATTACCTTCATATCATAACCAATTTTCAGAAACATTCACTTTCACAGGCTGTTATGGCATCACACTTTTCTGCCTTGCTCTGAGTTTTGTAATGGTTATGAAAAATTTGTCCGCATTTTTTTAAATGGGTACCCCATCACGCACAGAAGGGTTAATGACCAATGTCATTTTGAATACAAATATCAATCAAACGATAAAATTAGAAGAGGTTTGCATTTATTGCATCTCCTCAATGACTCCTCCCCCATAATTAAGATTGAGCTCGCGGACTGCCCCTCTCATTCGTAATGTCAACGGATTTTTGCTCAATGATTCCTTGTGTTTGCGCTCGGTCATTAAATATTCTTACTGTTTTCAAAGATATTTCCTACTGGTACGAATTTACTGCAGCGCTGAAAAGCAACTTAGCTAAAATGGAAAGGAAACATAGTCGGATGTCAGCATCACAGCTACAGCTGTTTTTGCTCATGGTGATAATAATGCAGTGATGTGTTGCGAATTTGCTATTTCGCGCATTTATCAAAAGATTTGCGTTACTTGCTTTGCCTGTATGAGCGCCAGACCATCTATTACACTAGTACACTTTCATACGATTTTTGATAGTCTCTTTTCAGATTCTACTGCAATAGCTGCGTGTCAGTTGGTTTTTCTAGCTTAAGCTCCATGAACGAATAACTTCTGTTGCCAACCACAGATTTTATCAAATGACTTCGTAGCGCTGGCGCTTTATTTTCGTGAAGTAACTTTTATCTATATATCAAATAGCTATAGGCTTATACTGCATGCTTTGATTTTTGTAAATTGTAATTATTGACAACAAGTCCACATGCAACCAACATACCACACATTTTTTGCTACCAATAATGCACCTATGTAGGTACTCATTTCAATCGAAGAATATATTTTTCACACACTGATGTAAATATTGAGTACAGTGTACCAAACAAAACTGATAATGTTTCCCACACAATTACTTAGTAAGTTAGTCAGTTAGTGAAAATGAGTTTATTAACTTCGTTCTAGAGAAATCAAAAGCATAATCGTCATCGTCGTCATCGTATTGAAGTATTGAAGCTTTTATTTTCCCAGAAGCGTCTGCCAGCGGAAAGAGCACTCGTAGGTGTATTATGCCAAAGACCAAACAGTTTATAAGAGGGAACGGGTTGTCTGCTTTGTAATGAGCAAATGTTGTGCGAGAGAGTGTTTGGGTATGAGTGGAGAGAAGGTTGAGCTTTCATTGATATTTAGGTTAATGGCATCTGCAGCAGCTTCGATATTTAATGCTTCGTTGCATCTGTTATTTCTGACAAGACGAGCGAGTGTGCTTCCTATTCTTATACACACTGCCACTGTGTGAGTGTGCGCTCATATGTGACGATGTTGTCACATTTAATGCAAAAATAACTCTTGAAGCATTAAAGGGATCGTATACGTACAAAACATAGACTCTTACCATAGCTCAGTCATTTAAGGAAAAAAATCGATTAGAGCTCGGAATGAAAAATAATACTCACAAAAAAAAAGTTGCTGATTTTCTTACTAAGAAAATTTGTAGCATAACAAATTTGTTCATTAAGTTTACATACAAAATAGTAAACTAACAACTTTTTTGGTAGACAAACTGTAAAATAAACTTATTGGGCTGTCGTTTTTGGTTAAATTTACATACTTTTTGGGTTAAGTTTACCTATCTTGTCGGTAGACTTACCCACATTGTTGTAGGCTTACACATTTTTCAAAAAAAAAAAAAGTTTATATAAATTTACTGAATTTGTACAAAACTTTGCTTTGGTATTTTATAAGTTGGCTCAAAACTCATATAGAATATTATGTACGCGACTCAAGATATTCCAGTTCAAAGGTCGCGAAACACGAATTTATAAGACAATACATTTTTTTTTTTGCTCTAAGCGACATTTGGAGTTATGAGAAAAGTTGTAGCACATAAAATTCTCTACAAATTTGACAATGAAAAATATTTTATATATTTGGTCGTTCATGAGATGCTTTCACATCTAGCACAACTAATAAGCATAGCATGTGCCCACAAAGCCAAAAAAAAACCTTTAAGGGCCTCCGGGAGTTTTTCGAAAATAAAAGACACCTCAAAATTTGCGGTGAGCAAGATATCTGAAGGCTGGTTCATCCGAAAAAAAGAAATTAATTTTTTTCGATTTTCAGATCAAACCCCAAAAAAAATGTATACTAACCGAAAAAAATGTATTTTTTATTTTAGGATTAACCAGTTTTCAGATATCTTGCTCACCGCAAATTTTGAGGTCTTTCACGGCATTGCAACTGTCTAACTTATTGACGAATATTTTTGAACCAAAATGTCAGAGATAAATCTTAAATAGCTATACTTTAATAATGTTAAAAAAGTTTGGTCTAAAATAAAATGCAGCTTCAAAAAAAAAAATTTTAAATTTAGTCTTTTTTATTTTCGAAAAACTTCCGAAGGCCTTTAAGCAAAAATGTAAGACTTTTTTGAGGTGTATGGTTTTTAGCGAGTCCAAAGAAACTCCTTTCCTTATATATTTTTCATTTATCCCCAATATTTTTTGGCGATTTTCTTCAATGAACCAAAGTTTCCAAATAAATACTCGAAATCACGAAGCTTTTTTTATATTAATTATAGTTTAGTTTTGTGTGGGTCTTCTGGGGCAATATCTTTCAAAAAGACTTATAATGTAAAGAAAAAACATGACCAAAGTATTCGTAACACTATCTTGCTCACACATAGCAAAATTAATAGTGGTTACGATACTATTGCCGCTGCTGGTGGTTCATAGTGTCAGTATTGTAAGCTACCAGCTGACGTTAACGCTCTACTCATGCTTGGTATGATAAAAATGTTCAAGCAATGAATGCATATCGGAGTAATAAAAATCGAATGAAAATCAAAAAAAAAAAAAAGAAATCTAACAAACTCAGTTCTGGAAAAGTTTTTGTTTATTTTCCAATTTAGGATAAATAAATTTTGACAAGAAAATTGGATTTTTTTTTCGTTTTCTTTTCACACTGGCAATTGAGTGTTTGCTTATATTTTTTTAGACATTTTTTTTTTATTTTTCTCAGGAAATTTTTCACCTTGATGGAAAATGTCAACATACGATGCAATGGCTAAGTGTCATATTGTTGTTGTATTTTTTTATTATTTACATTTCCACTGTCACATAAAGGAGTTGTGTTAAGTTAAAGACTGACAGTTAAAGCTGCTGTTGTGGAAAAAGTTTGAAAAGTACACCATAAAGATACCCTAGCCACGTTATATGTCACGAGCATGCATTTTTTTTTTCGCAATAAAGAAAATTTACATTTTATCATAAAAATGTCCCTATTTTGTGCAGGTAAAGCGAATATTCTAGGAAATCATGTTTGTGACACTGTTTTCCAAATTAGCATAATTGAGTGAAGTGGAATATTTTTAGGGGAATATTTGGCAATATTTTGAGGTTAAGCAGTGATATGTACTTTCTAACAATTTTTTCTAGAAATATGAAATTCGAAAAGTGTTGGAGTTTGGTTTTTCTTTGATTTCATCATCATTTCTATTTTTGTTTATTTATTATTATTTTTAATATTTTATTTTATATTCATATGTGAATAAGTAATAAAAATACCTTGAGTAAATATAAAAAATAAAAATAAAAATGTGAAACTTTTACTACCACATATTCCATTTATTGGAATTTCCTTTCCTCTACTAAAATAATTTATTTACTACGTACATGTCATAAATTTGCTGGCATTTATCTGAGTGTGCGTCCAGTAGAAGTTGTACATATAGTAATATATTTTTATGGCAAAACTTCAAATATCAATGTACTCCAGAAAGCAACTTATAAAATCAAGAATTTTTTGTGTAAGGTATGTTCATGTTCTTCTGGTTGTAAAACAATGTAGCACTCGCACAAATACAAATCTCCAGAGAACACCTTGTTCAAGTTGTAACATCGTTTTTGCTGTCTTAAAATAAAGTATGAATATAAAAATAACGTACAATTTGTAAAGTTTCAAACTTTTTACAACTTTATTTAATCATAGTTACCAAAAAGACTAATATTGTAACCCATAGGATGAGACTTTTTTAATTGGACCTTAAATGCTCCAAAGTTATGCATTTTTAATCAATACGGTAAGAAACTGTTGTAAATCTCAAGAAAAAGTATTTACAGGGGATAGTTTGTAAAAACGGTAGAAGTTGCACCTCAAGGTTATTGAATTCGCTAAGTTTTATTTTTGGTGGTACTTAACTAACATATGTTTTCTCAAAACTTTGCACAATTCTTATTTGAAAAGTTTGATATATGAAAAAATTAATTTAAAAAAATAAATGTTTTCCGTGCTATTATCAATCAACTCCATAGAAAAAGCTTTGAACATTATATTTACGAAAAAAAATTTGACTTTTTTTGGCTTATATATGAAGCCATTTCATGTCAAATATCCTAAGTCAAAAATCGAACATAACCGATTGACCTTAAATTTGGCCAAAGTGTTGTGCTACTGAGAGGACTGCGAAAATCTTAGTGAATGTGCTTTCTCGCATCAAACATTAATTGGTTTTTGCATAAACATTCAAAACTCAGCCTTGAATATAAAGTTCTTTTGCACAAAGCTATTATTATACCTATATGGTCATACGGAATCCAGCTGTGAGGCAGAGCAAGTTTATCGAATATAGAAATATTGCAAAGGTCTCAGTCACAAATACTTTGAACTATTTCCGGCGCACCATGGTATGTCAAGAACATAAACATACTAGCTAGGAATCTACTCCTAACATCGAATATGTCTCGATTGAAGAGACAAGACTTACCACCCCTGTAGCTGTTATGTATACGCATTTGGGTACATCTTTCACAACTTAAGACAAAATTTGAAAAAACAGCATTTCTAAGCAATGGCTTGGAAAAATCCGACGTTCTATTAGTATTTTAAGATTCGTATAATTATTGTTAGTCTCCAAGCGCTCAATAAATATATAAGAAGTTTGAGAAAAAAAAATGTGCTTTATGTCAATATTTAAGAGCTTTTCGAATGAACGTAATAATTTTTCGAAAATTTTCAATTTCGAAGTTGGTTTTTCAAAACCAAAAACAAAAGTAACTTTTTTTGAGGATGGTTTCATTTGATTTTATTTTGAGTGAAATTCGATTTATGTAGAGTTTTTCAGTTCAACTTACAAAATCATTCAACCTATAAGCGATACTTGCTTGAAAATCTTATTTTGAAAAAAATTGAATTATTTCGTAATATTTTATGTCATAAAAAACTTTTTCGTAGAGTTTATATTTACGCAAAAAAAAATATGTCTTATACCAAGTCTTTCGATATTCACAAAATTTTAAAAAAAATTCGACAAATCAATGATTTTGTTTATTATTTTTATAAAGATCAACTGTGCGAACAAATCTCAAGAGCACAGAGTATTAAAAATTAATTGATCTTCCAAAGCAAATTCTTTATCGTTAATAGGGTTAATTATATTTTGAGTCTAAAGGATGTTCATTCGTAACGCTACTTTTCGGCATTTTTAATCATGCCTTCTGTGGGCTGTCACATTTTCTGCAACCACCATTTCCAGCACAATCACACCAATTTATGTAAGTGATATCTGGTCATCAGTATAAGAAATTGAAAAATTTAATATTAAAAAATTTATTATATTACAGCACCACTGCTTTTCGCATATAGAACAAAAAAAATTAAGCTGTAAAATATAATCGGCAGATGCAAGAAATGAAAACTACAAAGTATATCACATATTTTTACTCAAAATTATTACTTTTTTGATATTTTTTTGATATATCGTGTAGAAAATTGTTTGTTGTATTTTTAAGGATACTATTTATATTCAGAGAGTATAGTCATTAAATAAAACAAATAACATTTTATATCAAGGATATACAATCGAAATAATTTCAGTGGTTATAAAGAATTGGCAGTAAAATTATTAAATATCAATATCTGGGCCCTGTTTCAGAATAAAGTACAAAGTAATACAATTAGTCTTGTAGCTTGTACTTAGTACAATTTCGTTTCATAATAAAAAAGTACAAAAGTACAAGCTACAAGTTGTCAAATTGAAAGTACAAAAGAATTTTTTAAAAGTACAAGTGATTCTGTTTCATAAACAGTCGTTGATAATACAAATACTTGAAATGTACAAGTGATTGTTGAATTATTAATACAAATGCCGGTTTACTTGTAACATCGAAATTTAGGGAAAACGCCGATGGTTTATATTGTATTATTTCTCGCAAGATGTTGGACAATTTACTATTTAGAAGTGATGACGAACCATTGGATGATCATGTGATTTGACCTTGGCTCGACGAAGAAAAATATATGGAATCAGAAATACCTTTCATTTCGAAAATGATTTTGAGTCTAAGCAACGGCTCCGAATGTCGTCGGTCAAACTAGAGACGCTGCAGTTGCAGGTCGGACCACTACTTGCAGACCCTGCTGCTAGAGCTAGAAAATGAAATGCAGCAAAACGCAAACTTTGTATTGCCTGCATTGGCTTGCAAGTTGAGTATGTAAATCCTATGTTTGCAGATGTGCAAAAAAGAGTAGTCAATGCTGTAAATAGCTGTTTATTCCAAACAGTAGTTGCATGGCCAGAAAAGGTTGCGGCAACTATAAACTCACTGATTCCTATTGACGCTTTAGTTAAAAAAAAAACGGTATTTTTAGATCGACACGGAACCCATCCGACTTATAGTATGTTCGTTTGTGAACCTTCATAACTCACGAGTGTTTCGAAATAGAACATTGTATCGCAGAATGGAAGCACAGAACATTTTCCTAATGCAGTTTTATTGTAAGATTCCGGTTATCCTTTGAAGACGTGGCTTATGACACCTCTGCACCATGAACCAAACAGCCCTGCTGAAAGAAGGTATGTACAAATACAACAACACAAGTAATTGAACAAGCTTTTAGTATATTGAAAGAAATTTTTCCATGCTAAGACCACCTTTGACTGAACCCTATACATGCTTGCAAATTTGTCAAATGTCGCACAACTCTTCGTAACTATTCAATGTCAATATTAATTTTTTGAAAAAAAAAAAAAAAATCAAAATAAATTTTCAAAAAGTGCCTACAAACCGCTCAGCTGACTTGCACTTTGTACTTTTTCGTTTGTATAATATCACTAATAGTATTAGTCAGGATGTTCCCATTATGAAACAGAAGATATTAGTACTTGTAGTTTGTAGTTTGTACACTTGTACTTATGAACTAATACTATTAGTTTGATTATGAAACAGGGCCCTGGTGTTACGAATAGTATTGAAAAAATAAAATTTTTAAAGTTTAAAAAAATTGTGCGGAAGAAATTCCAGCGCATTCTGACAAACAAATTGTAATCTTTGCCAAAAAAAAAAATGTCCTTTCACTTGAGCAAAAAATAATGAATATCAATATTTCTTCACAAACTTTGCAGAAAAGTACTTTAATATGCCAAAATCCTTTTGGAGTCAAATTATTTGGTTAGTCCAAATTATAGTTGAAAAACCTAAAAAAACCAAAGCAAGTATGATGTAAACCTTAGCAAACGCTGAAGTAAAAAAACATTTCACATACAGTTAATTACCTCATGATGATGAGGTGTCAATCGGTGTAGGACAACTGGCTCAAATGGATTGTAAATTGACTTTGAACAATTTATATTCAGCAGAAAACGACCAAGATAGCAACTCAGTATTTTGAAGAAAATGGGATAGAGAAATTAGAATGTCTTCTACAATCTACGGATATTAATACGATTGAGCATTTGTGGACCACTTTAGATGATTAACTGACCACTCCATTTAACTGCGGTGCCAGTATAAAATTCAGAATACAGAAGCAGTGAAAGATATATCCAAGGATAAACACAACAGTTTTATAAATAGTATTCCAAGAAGATCGACAGAGTTAAATTAAAAATAAAAGAGACCATTCTAGAAACTAATTGAACCATTTTATTGCGTTTCTTAAATAATTTATATGTCAAATTAAGTTTTGCACTTTATTTCAAACAAAATTTATTCCAAACAAAATTTATTCCAAACATAATTTATTACATATTAAGAGACAAACTTATTTGTTGTACTTGTATTTTAAGGACTTAATAAAACCGAAAAATATTACCACGAAACTTTCACCCATATTGAACTTTTTGATTTGAATTTGCACTTTATTTCGTTCGACTGTCTATACTTTAAATCAAACTGTTGATATTTATATAATTTTGAGCTTTTATATCTGCTTATTTGAAAATTTTTCCAGTTCAGTTTTTGGACAATTAATACAAATAAAGAAATAGTTGAATATTATATTATATTATAATAAACACAGTTATCAGTTATCATTTTTCATAAGGAATTTGATGTCACTTTGAAAAGCAACTTTCCGATTGATGGATGGATGGACTTTTTCCTTTTAATATTAATTTTTTATCTAAGACCAGTTTATAGTTGATTTAAATTTTTACCTAAAAGTTCTCATAAAATGACCTATCATCTAAGTTGAATTTTTGAGTTTGTATTTTTACGATTATATCAATCAAATTACTAAAGGGATTTCATGGAACTTGGGACAAAATTTGAACTTTAAGTTCGCTTTTTTGTTTTCTTTGTATAAAGCATTTGCATTTAAACTTATTCTCTTCTCAAATTTTAAATCTTTTAAAATTCTATCACACCCTGACTACAACCATAAATAAAATATGTAGCCTAGGCAACATTTAGCACAACAACAGATACTTTAGCAACTACAATCAAAAAAAAAACAGTGGGCGCAAAAATAAAAAGTTTACGAAAAATTCGTGTTAATGACTCGTCTAACAATGAGTCACGTTGTACTGTCAAGAACTTTGGCACAAAACGTGAGAAATGTGGAAAGTCAAAAGTTTTCGTACGAACAGCAATCAGTACGATAACAATAAAGACAACAATAGCAACAACTGAGACAAAACGTAACAACATGAACATAATATGCGTAGAGTAAAATGTTTCATTCACAAATTTACGAGTATTATGGATTTTTACTTTTTAATGAACACGCAATAAACAAATGATTTTATACGATGCGACGACGAGTTGCTAATAATAAAAAAAAAATATATAAAAATTAAATGCGAACAGCAACAACACATTTTATTGTCAATAAATGTGCAACATTAAAACAGAGCATTGCGACTCCTGCTGTTTTCATTATTACCATTCATTATCATGGTCATTCATTTCACCATTACTTTGGTGGATTTCACTGACAAAAATTTTTTACATTTTTATTTAGCAAAGCTCAAATTTTACAAAGAGCTCTCTTCTCATTTACAAATCCGACTTTTTATGGAGTTTTAGCGACTCGCAGAAAATTAGGGCTTTGAAAGTCAATTATTAAGCTTTCAACTTTCTACTCAATAAATTATAATCAGCTCAATCGATACATAAAACAATTTTTCTACATTTTGGGCAGTGTTTAAGAAAAACTAATTTAAAAACTTGGAATCATTAGGTTACGTTCTTATGGAAAAGTTGGAATAGATTTTTTTGTACTAAAAAAAAATGTGTGATATGGATTGTTATTATTATTATTATTAATGGAAAACATTAAAAATGAGTTAAAAATGTGATATGAAATGAGTTACAAAAACAAAGACAGAACAGAGGAACGAACTTTAGTTTTGCTTTGTTTTACTTTTTACTTGGATTCTCAGAGGAACGAACTTTAGTTTTGCTTTGTTTTACTTTTTACTTGGATTCTCAAGAAATCTATGCCAAAGTGAAAACATATCTGCCTTAGAAATTCTCACTTATCGACAACATGGTCACTGATGATTTCATTCAGCAATACATGAAACTTGTATGACTAGCTTGTAAGTTTTTTTTTTTTTTTTGTTATATTGCTTTTTTTTCATGTAGTTTTTTTGGGATTACCACACATTATAAGGAACAGTAAGCTCATAAGGAAAGCGATTACTTAGGAATATTTTATCATTAAATTGGGTTCAAGTAGATTTTTTTTTACATCATTTCTTTAATATGATATCTCGTAAATAGTCGCCCTTGGCCTGTACGGCGTATTGTGCCCGTTTTGCTGCATTTTACATGGTTTTTTTTCAATATTTCGACCGGAATGGCGTGTATTTCTTGACGGATGTTGGTTTTCAGCTCTTCTAGGGTCTTTGACTTGTTGACGTAAGCCTTTGATTTCAAATAACCCCACAAAAAGAAGTCTGGAGGCGTTAAATCTGGTGATCTTGGCGGTCAATCGAAATCACCATTTTTTGACATCATACGGCCAGGGAACAATTGCTTCAAAAAATCGATTGTAGTGCGGCTTGTGTGTGGGGGCGCGCCGTCTTGTTGAAACCATGGCATGAAAAAATTGGTTATCATATCGCGATAATGCGATATAATAACCACAGTAACCGTGTTGCCATTATCATCTTCGCAAAAAAACGGCCCAATGACCATTTTAGCACAAACGCAGCACCAAACAGTGACTTTTGCATCGTGAAGAGGTACCACTTGAATCTCTTGTGAATTTTCAGTGGCATAAATAAATTCGTACAAACGATAAATTGTTTTCTTGGAAGGCGCACTTTTCACAGTATTTATTTTTTTAAAAGCACGTTGAGTTTTCACTATTGATTTGTTTTGTTGAATGTAAATTTCAACAATTTTAGAGCGTTCGTGTGCTGTTCCATGGTAAAAATCTGCTTGGAATGACGCTTCAAAACGCGGTATGTCATTAGTCGATTTGACATAGCTGTCAAAAGTTATAGTGTTGCCTGATGGGCGCTTCGAATATGGACAACCCTGTATATCAATCAAGTCTTTCTAAATATAGTTTTTAAAAGAAAAATTTGTTTATATTTCGTTAAAGTTCATTACCGCTGACAGATCATCTCTTAGCAATCCTAAACTATATTTTTATGTACCATGGAATTCAATTAATTGAATCTTAAGTTTGTTTACTTTTTGCATTGACTTTCTTTCAGTGTCCTAAGCTAAATAAAAACAAATACTACAGGGCATTTAACGAGTGGTTGAAAATTGCAGTGATGGGGAAAGCCAATTAAGATAAAAATTTAATGAGATGATGTCCCAACAGAGTAAACTGTTTAGTGTTAACTGACAAAATTATTTTTAATTAATATGAACACCAATTCTAATTGTACAGCATGAAGCTAAATACTACCACTTTAAAATTAAGTTGTTTTTGAATGAGATCATTGTATAAAAAACTATTAATAAAACACTTGATTATAATAAATTTCATAGTTTTTCACCTTGGTCAGAAAGATTTTCAGCATTATAATCATCAAATAAAATGTATTCACAATAAAAAGTGTGTATATTTACGTACTTCTATGGTTGTCATTCAAGACCTCTGCCTGTACTTTTTTGATCCCGAGTGCGGTCTGTTTAGTCTAGACTAACGTGACCATGTGATCAGCGTTTCGTGAGATAAGTCCGCGTTTTTGATTTTTTTTTTTTTTCATTTCATGATATATATCCAATGGTGGGCACTAACATGCATGCACATTTTGTTTCCATGTAGTGGTACAACAACCATATGAAGTTCTACTCCGCTGAAGTAGAATTGAATCGTTGTTGTGCGCTCACATTTGTATGCGTATACACAAATGCTCTCCCGTTACTCTCAATTACGCTCTCGTTAGAACTTGCAGAAGAACTTGTGCCCACCTATGTATATATCTCATGTTGCTAGAGTTTTCGGAATGTGAAAGCGTGGACCTTTTGTTTTAGTAAATATTTTTATATAATGAAATAAATCTTATGGTTAAAATATATCTGACTTTGAAAGAAAGAACCCAAAAAAAAAAGGTCATCAACTTTTTCTGTAAAATTTTTCGATCTTAAAGCAAATTTGATGATTTTTTTTTTACAGTTCCTCGTCTGGACCCAGTTATCTGTTATCTGTAAAATCTTAATCTCTGATGCAATAATTTACCTCTTACTTTTTTTTTTGTAATTTTTTCTTTTGCTCGATATATCTGGTCTATCTAGTCAATGAACTTGTACTTTCTGAACAGTATGCATTTACAGTTTTGGATCTACTTCTTTAAATGCCATTTTTAAGTACAAGATCAAATATTTCACGTAAGTATTTCTTCCACACGTTATCTACACGGTTAGAAATCTTGAAATAAATTTTAATACAAGCGAAGTATCACAAATATTTTTAATACAATTTTGATTAAATTTAATACTTTTGAATATACTACAAAATTTTGTATTAAATTCTAATACAGTTCAAACTTTAAAACAATATTTTATAACATTTGGAATCAATTTGATGCTATCGCAAGTATTACATTTAGCCAACAACAAATCAAATCAATTGCTCATCTAAGGTATATGTTGACCATTTAACGTAAAAATAAGTTGATCCGACATACCATGCATTTTCATTAATTTTGCTAAGAAAATGCTTTTTTTCTTCGATGTTCATAATTTTTTAATCGATTGCAAATTTTTGATGTAATTTTACCTGTTTCTTTAAAAAATAATGGAATTTTGAGCTTTTGAAAAAAGCCTATGAAAATGTAGACATTAGTTGTCGATGGCTTGTGGTACGTTTTTAGTTAAAACGTCTTATACATTAAATTTTTATTTAAATAGCTAATTTTTGTAAAAGGTGGGGCAATGGGGGACTTACAATGTAGCGGCAAATAAAATTTCCAGCGTCGTACTTTCAACCGATTGTATTCATGAGCAAACAATTTTGCGACGATTTTTCAAAGAAAATCATTTTCAGTGACGAAGCCCATTTTCACTTCAGCAGATATATATATATATGTATATATATATATATATTAGTAAACACAATTTTCATACTTGAGTCTATATAGAAATCCAACAAATATTGTCGAATAACTGATGCATCTTCAAAAGTCACTGTTTTGTATGGTTTTTGGAATGGAGTAAACGTCGGACAGCTTTTTTTAAATGGTGTCGGTAATGCTGTTGATGTGAATGGCGTGCCACGGTAACTAACTTTTTGTAGCCCGAATTGGTTGATAATGATGTGGACGATAAATGATTCGAACAAAATGGTGCCACATGCTACAAAGCTAATGTAACACTAACTTTATTACACAAGAAGTTCCCGGGACGTATTGTCTTTCAAGGCAGTGATGTCAATTTACCAATGAAATCGTGAGACATGACATCCCTTGACTACTTTCTTTGTCTCTATCTCAAGAACAAAGTCAGTGATAATAAGTCAATTTCATTTCAAGTATGACATAATAAGGCAATATTCGTGGAGCAAAGCAGCAATTATGGTAAAATAATCATCCTAAATTTGGACAATCGTAATAATATTTGCCAATATTATCTTTCTCCCATATGTAATTGCTATCGATTAATAAGCATTATTCAATAAAGAAATCAAAATTATTTCAATGCAATAATATTTTATTTACTATTCACTTAGTAAAACCTTTATAAGCGCACTCTATATAACGAATTGTCTACAAAAAATCGCTTACAACCATCAGCAATATTGCTGCTTTTGCTGAAATCAAGATGTATTGAAATTTTTCATACTGCTGTCATATTGGCAAATCTTAAATAGAAATACTAACCGATTGTTCCATAAGGTTATTAATCATTTCTTTGAGTAATCAGTTACTCGTGTTATTAAAAGTATATTAGAGAATTAATGACTTAATAATTATACTTGAGCTATAGCCATTGCCATATGAATAATCGTCCACAAAGGACATTGATCGATTTTTTATCTTTCTTTATCATCTACGGAAGATAAGTTTGAAGTAATTTACAATCATTTCACTTTATGGAGTCTTAAATAATTGGAGTTTTTGAATGGAGCGATTTTTAAAAGTACGCTCTTCAAGAAAATTGGAAATCAAACAGTATAATAAATACCATCTTAAAAATGTTTTTAAACTCACAAATGCGCCTATGTATTTATTAGGGTGTTTTCTTCAAACTTTTGGAGAGGGATTTTATTTATTTTTTCGTATATTATAGCTTGAGGAATAAAAGTAATTGTCCCACTCTGTTTAAGACTTTTTTTTTGCTCGGATTCTATTATATCTATCACGCTGGTTTTTAAATTCTTTTGAGTTTTTGCGAATTTTTTGATCGAGGGCTTTACTACGATTTGTTGTCAGTGAAAATGGTGAAAGTTATGGATTTGACCACCTAAGGTCATTTAAGACTAGCCCTCAGACACAATAAGTATTAGAGCGCAGCTTTACTAAAAGCTGCTTCTGCTGTTTGTGATATCCACCTGTTTAATCTTATTATATTGATAATGTTGGCAACCCTAGCAATATTTTTATATCAACCGCTGTCCATTGACTTGAAATATCAAAACTACAGCTGTTGTAGTATCAACCCTAAAGCCTCACTTTATGCTCGTAATATTATGTATCATATATTACCGGCTAGAAATGTAACAAACTCAATTTCGTTGCAATGACACTGCACTTTTGGCATCGTAGAAATCACTAACATAAAATCATGTTTGTTACTGTTTTTATTCTAAAACATGTTTTTCATAACCAATATTAATTTTTAATTTCTGTTTCATTAATTTGCGTTTCACAAATATTTTAGTTTTGCTTAAACTTCATGAAATTCTATTCACAATGGAATTTCACGTGACGCTTACGTTTTGAGTAATCATTTGAACACATTGTCATATTATTTATTTATAATCGACAGTTGGCAACATTACGTTCACATCACAATCCAAGCCTTAAAGCAGCATCAGGTCAGGGCACGTTGCACAGTTACGCACGTCTCTTAATTGGAAAGTATTTCTAAAATCAAAAAAAAAAATAAAAATAGGTAGGCAGCGCTTGGCTTTTCTCTCTATCTCTCTCTTTTTTTGTTGGCTTATAGGTCAAGCGGCTTAAATTCAAAGAATTTATTTTTAGTACCATGGCAGCAGGCAGTCATGCAACTTAATGTGACGCAAGCAATGTAACATAACATTAAAACGGAGTAACAAAGCGCACAGGCTTAATTGTAAAATAAACTGATACATGCATACATACATATCGACATACACACATGCACATCTGTAAGTGTGTGTGTAAATAATGGTTACATGTGTTAGTTTTGGCACACTCATACATTTCCGCTACTGTGTACCTATATTTTTAAATGGTCTTTGTGAAAAAGCTGCAAAAAAATCCCGAAACTGCACTTGTTTTGTTCACAGTCCCTTGTTTTTAGTTTGCACTATATTGTTACAGGGAAATTTGAATATAAAAAATGCACTTTAGTGATTTCGCATTCATATGTAACACTATAACAAGCGAATTAATGCTTAAGAGAAAATCTTTATTTACTATAATCGTTGATGCGTCTGTTAATATTCGTGCAAGTTCAGAACGAATTGACTATATTATTTTTCAAATGTTTCTTATGACCTGCCGAAGGTGCTTACTTTAGCTTTGTTTCGAAAAAAATTATGACACGCCCCAATATAAATGAAAATTAACTTGATATATACTACGTTTATGAGACAGGTTAGTTCGCTCTGACGGAGTTCCCCATAACTCAATACACTTTTCTGGATACCTTTTATGCTTGCGACTTTATTGTGTGCTAACTCAAAGCGTATGTTCTGAATCAGGGCGAACTCAGTAAAATCGAACAAAGCTGTCGCATAAACGCAGTAATATACATAATATATAAAAATTTAAATTATATACAGTATAATTCGCTTAGCAGCCTTCAATTAAATTCCAGCAAATATTGCGCTCTTAAGCGAAAAATGCCCTTAGCCAAATTTCTTTAACCGTCTTATAGCGCATAAAAAAGGCTGTTAAGAGTGATAATTTTTTTTTTTTGTCTTGAGCTCATACCAAGAACATGTTTGGCAAAAAAGACTTACATAGTTTTCAACAGAAGCAAAAAGTTTATTTTAATAAAAAACATAAGATTAAAAAAAAAAACAATTCATTTATATGGACACTGAAGTTAAAAGTAATAAAGCACTAATACATACACATCAATTCTTGTGTCCCGAGACTCCTATGGGAAACATGAAATTTTAAGTGTTGCATTTTTTATCAAAGGCTGTTAAGTGTAACTTTTAGTATGAAAAGTTAATTTACCTAACCAATAATTAAGTGCTGTTAAAGCAAATGTGCTCTTAAGCGAGAGGCATCTAAAAAAGATATTTTCTTATATATGTATATTAGGGGTGGCAATCCCGGGATTTGCTCTAAATATAGGCTAAAGTAATTTCGGGATTATAAAGAGACAATCCCGGGATTTTCGGGACTAGAAAAAAATTTTATATTATATAATAAATATTCTTTTATATGACATATTTAAGTACAAAATCTGCAAAATAATTGTTTTCAATACATTTGATGTGCATGAAACATTATTGCATCAACCTGCAAAATGCACTTCAATTGTGTCTGAACCTTAAATTGAGTAAAAGTATTTTTTGTTTAAGATTTCGTTATTAAAAATGTCACATAGCAAAAAAAAAATATCTTTTTTAATACTTTGACTAATTTTAAGAATTTTTTACTAAGTGCGATTTGTATTGAAAATTGATAGTTCATGAGAAAAATGATAAAATGTGAAATTAAGTGTGTTTGTTTTCTTTCCCAGTAACAATTATCCAGTAAAGAAATTTTAGAGAGTAAGAAAGTATTTGCTCACAGAAAAAAATTTTCATAAAAGTAAACAAACACAATCCAGTAAAAATTCGTACAAACTGACAAGTGAAAATAAATATTTTAGTTTTTCAAAACAATTTGCTTTTTTATTTATGAAAAAATATTGACAAAATCATATGTTTTTCTTTTTGAAAAATGTTTGCTGGTAAAATTTTATCCAGTAAAAACTAGCAGGCTCTCTCGCAACAAACTGTCACTTTATTCTCTCACTGCCTCTCTCGTTACTGGATATTTTTTGTTAACAAACACAAATTTTCAGTTAACAAACAGACCTATTTAGACTAAAATTATTTTTATCAATAACGGAAATACTAAAAATGCAATAGAAAAACAACATAAGCAAAACATATCTCTTTCTTATAATAAAATACAAATCTGCAACAAAAAATATAGGTTTGTCTTCAAAAAAAAAAAAAAAACCACAGCCGACCTTGATTTGACATTGAAATTTTGGCCCATACCTAGACCTACCTAAACTTAAGTTCTAAGATATAATTAAACTTTTGTCTGAAGCTTTTTTTCTGAAGATTTTGACAACTTAAATGAAGCACACTTATGGGTGCGTCTACTGAGAGCGAGCCATTCGGTGCCACTAAATGCCATTACTGTCATATTTGAATAAGGTGATAAAATATTAATCAAGTACAAAATGTGGTACACGAATTCTTAAATGTAAAAATGAAATTGATAGTTTGGTCATAAATACTTGATTATCCTCTATCATCGCCTTTTAATAGTGGCTATCTTCTACTAGTAAAACTTAGTAAATGTGATCTAGATGTATTAACACTCGAAGTGTTCTAAGTCAATTTTTAAGCTATTATTTTTTCTATTATTTTGCGTTCTTATTCTTCATTGTTACGCTGTGAAATAAAGCAATTTTAATTTTATATATACAATAGTATAAACTTCTTGTTTTTTTTTTTTTGTAGTTCTGTATGCATTTACTAGAACTATCAATCCCGGGATTGGAAACTTCGATCCCGAAAATCCCGAAACTCAAAAAAGCTCCGGGATTGCCACCCCTAATGTACATATATGTAGCAGAATCTTGATTTTGGGCTGGTAACTTACATGCGCCCTTAAGTGAATAGGCAGTTAAGCGAATTATACTGTATAAACATATCAGTCATTCTTTTAATAACTGCACACATTGTTTTTTTTGACGTTTTTGAACAATTTTTGAAACGAAATATCTCAATCACTATAGCAGATAGGAAAAAAAATCATTTAACCATATCTGCTAAGAAGGACTATAACTTTATAAAAAAATTAAATAATTTTGTTTAAGCACTAATTTTTTTAATTACAAAAATTTTTCTCAAAATATTTTCAATATAAAATATTTCTTTGCTTTGATTTTTTTTATATGTTATTCCTCAGTCAATCTTAGGCCAGAAACAGACTGGGCGCTAGAAGCAAAGATTGGCGTGAAGCGAAGCTAGTCAATGCTATAATTTTAAAAATTGCAAAATTTCAAAAATTGAAAAAAGTTAAGTTTTCCATTTTATGCCAATTTTTGAAATTTTTCCATTTTTAAAATTTTTAATATTTCTTAAATTTTTTAAATTTGCAAAAAAAAATTGAAAAACTTTAAAAAATTGGAAAAAGCTGAAGATTTCGAAACTTTGAAAATATTATAAAAATTGCTAAAAGTATCGAAAAATTAACAATAGTAGTAGTATCAATATAATTTCCAAATTTTATTTTTAAGTTTCATAAAGCCTTAATAAAATGCTTGTCATATCGAATAGGGTAAAAAAACATGAATAACATTTTCAGTGATGGTATTCCAATATTTTGTGAACATTTTGTGCCTAAAAAAGCTGAAATCGATTTTGGAGTATTTGAGAATTTGATGTTTTCTTAAAACGTAAACTTTTTTATCTCTCAGCATATATATAGGGTGTTTTTTTTAGAGGTATAGAGCTTCGAATTGAAATAAAACACAAGAAAATCGTTTTAATGTCCATCAATTTGGCTTTATTGGAAGGATAATTTTATGCCATTAATGCTTAAATATGATTTCGGGCATGTGGCCGCCGCGGCTGGCTCGAATAAAGCCAATTCTACAGGTCCAATTTTGAACCACTTTTTCGAGCATATGGGGCCGTATGTCGGCAATAACGCCACGAATGTTGGCTTTCAAGTCCCCTAACGTTTCTGGTTTGTTGGCGTAGACGAGCGACTTCACATATCCCCAAAGAAAATAATCCAATGGTGTCAAATCACACGATCTTGGTGGCCAATTGACAGGTCCATTCCGCGAAATTATGCGCTCATCGAATGTTTCCTTCAATAAATTGATTGTGACGTGCGCTGTGTGGCATGTAGCGCCGTCTTGTTGCGCAAAATCTTCCATAAAGTTGATGGACAAAGCTCCAATTGCTGTGCACGGTGGCGAATCGATTCATTCGGGTCCTCTTCAACATTTTGCTCTACAGCGGCAATTGTTTCTTCGTTGCGCACTGTTCGACGTCTCTGCGGATGCGTATTATCACATAGAGTAAACGTAGTTCGAAAACGACCCATGGTTAACCGAATTAATTGCTCTGATGGACGATAATGTCGACCATAAAATGGACGGAGCTTGCGGTAAACTTCGCGAACTGAACCATTATTTTCGAAATAAATTTGCACGATTTGCAAGCGTTGTTCTTTTGTCAACCTGTTCACGATGAAATGGCAAACCAAACTGAACATAAATGACATTAGAGTTGCCAGATTTGACCATAAAATGCCAGTTTTATCTCTATTCGAAAAACAAACCTCTAAAAAAAACACCCTATATATTATATAAAGTCATCGTTACTAAAGGGCAAAAACCGTAGGCGCCTCAGTAATAGTTTTGTTGCAAACTAACATTCGGTGAAATAGCATCATTAAAGCCTTTTTCAATTTGGGATTTTAAGCCAAGATAATTGTTAAGAATATCTCTGAAATTAGTATTCGGATTGTTAAAATTGTTCCCAAATTGCTTGATTTTGTCAAAAACAAAAAAAAAATCGACGTGGAAAGGGCTCTGCAAGTTGGACAGTACCAATGCAGGCCCGAACGTACAGAGCATAATAAATCTGTAATGGATTTCGTTTAGTTTGCACAAGAGGCATGAAATACCTGTCCACAGGGACCTGAACAGGAAAACATAGAACATAATATATTTTGGCTTTTGTATTGATCTCATAGAAAGTAAGCTAATAAATTTTCAGAGGAAAATTAATCCATCATGAAATAGTAAAAACATTTCAAATTCGAAGACAAATAAGGGTTAATAATTGTGCAAAATGCACCCGTTAATCAGCAATAACAGAAAGCAACCGAGTTTAACGTTAAACTTTGTATATGAAAGCAAATTATTAATTCTAGCATGAAATTTTACTAGCACCGACACAGTATGAAACACAAATTTAATAACTTTGAAATTTAATTGAAAAATTAGATACGCCTTTCATACCCTACACAGAGTGTATATTCACTTTGGCATTCCATTTGTGAGGCTTAGAAGGAGGCGTGACATGTATAGCAAAATGTATATATTCTTGATCAGCGTCGTCACAACCTGAGTCGAATTGGTCATGATCATTTGTCTGTCTGTGGAAATCACGTTTGCGGGAAAACGAAGCAATCGAATTAAATGAAATTTATCACATTGGCTACACCTTCAAACAAGCTTCCTAAGATTGGTTCGGCCAAGCATCAGACAAAAAGTTGGCGAATTTCGAGAAGAGGGCATGGCACCTCCCAGACAAGCACAAGCTTTAAAACGCTACACAGAGAGCAGCTATGTATTTAAGTAAATGTAGTCAAACTCAATGTGGGTGCGTTAAGTCAAACCAGCCAGCATGTGGTGTTGTGGAAAATAATGGTTTCGAATTTATTTCCAATTGAAAGATATTTGCTTCATTTTGCTAGGGCTTTTGTTATGTTTTGTTATAACCTATGATTTATTTATTTGTTTTTTTGTAGTAAAAATAAGTTTTTGGTTAGGCGTTAATTTTTCCAGACTTGCAGTTTTTTTGTCATCTACTAGTACACAGCTATCTAAAAATAATATAAATAATCAATGAATTTTTTGTGTTATTTACCGGCGGCTCTGAACAGAGTTAAGAAAGTAATTTTTTTATCAAAACTATTGATCGAAAAAATTTCATCTCATTTTTTTCTATCTTCTACGTAATGGCCCAATCACTCAAAAAAATTTCAGCCAATTTAAAACACCTCAGGGTAAAAATAGGCAAATTATAGATGTAAAAGGAAAATCAGTTTTTAGATGAGTTTTCCACAGCAAATAATGCTCTTAATTTTTAATATATATCAAGCTTACAATAAATTCTATACGAAATTACTAAACATTTTCCGTTTTCATTTGGCAATTTTTTTTTTTTTTAAGTAATTTTTATCAAATTTGATATCTCTTTTACGGAATATATTCATTGGAGGTTACACTTTCTAACTTTTGCTTAAGCTCGGTTATGGATATAATAAATATACTCTTGGCAAAAAGTTGAAGTATAACAAACAATCAAAATAATAGTGAAAATATTACCCACAAAAGTTTTCAACAAAAAAGAAAAACACATGTTTTCCTAAAAAAATCTGTTGTCATTTTTGCCAGAGATTTTTATATCTAACTTTGCTCTTTTCGCTATTATTTTGCTTATTTTGGTCGAAATTTTCTTTCCTTTTCCAGCTGACTACTTTATTTGTAGTTATACTTAAGTTTTGGGGCAGTTTTCAATTTCAATTTACGTCTTTCAACTAAAAAATTGAGTAAGTTTTAGTTACTATCCAACAAAAACTGAAACTGAAACATGGCTTTAAAAACATTAACATTTTCCAAATATTATTATTATCTCAAGCAATTTGTCTATTTCTGAAGTCTATGTAATAATATGAGAATTTTTTTTCAATTTTTTTCCTTTGGCAAGGAGGGAAAAGTTCACTGCTAGAAATTAAGTTGAAGATGGATCACATGCATAACCTAAGATGGGTGCATGTACGAAGTACAGCCAAATTAAATTCTTTGTACTGCTTTGAACTTTTTTTTTATTACTTGAAGTTAAGCCCTGAAAAATATGTTTTTAAAAAAGAAAAAAACCAAAAGCTCACTTAGGGGCTATCGCCATTTTAGCGGAAAGGCATTTTTATTTTAATTGACCTTTTTGTAATTCTTTTGTACTGCTTCGGGCTTTTCTAACTTATTTTGTTTCAAAATAGTTGGTCTCGTTACTCATACACGACTCAAGAATATTTAGTGCCAAATTTAATTTTAAAATGGGAGCATTATATGCATTTTTTTTCTTGAGATGCTCACTGTAAAGGAATCGCATCTTGATTTAAGAACAATAACACGCATATAAATTATTTACTTGCAAGTAAGTATATACAAATATTTGACTTTAGTCATGCAACGTACAGAATTCGAATAATAAATGAATTGCTCTTAAGATTTTACAAAACCAACTGCATTTCAGTAATGTGAGCAACAAATCTACTGTCAAATTTTCAACAAGAAATCCATACAACAAGTAATATCCTTTATTGCAACATATGTGTGTACTAAGTATATTGGAAATAACATGAAACAACCATACACAATGTATGCATGCAACAGAAGGATACTTTGTATGCATATCAGCAAGCTTCATAAATAAAACAAAAAACGACCAACCAATGGCAAATTTGTACAAAATTATAGTGTCGAGCAGCGGAGAAAAAAAAACCCCTATAATAAATGTTGAAAAATATTGTAGCAAAATATAACAAATGACCTTTTGACTGACAAATAAAAAAATATTTTAGCAAATACTGCTGTTTTTGCTAACATTTTGTGAAGCATATTATCATACAATATCATCAAATATATATAATAGCTCAAACCAATGGTAAAAATTGTTCACACTTGTAAAGAACAATTTTGTTTTTAAGTTGCTAACTCACGTGACCCCCAACATATTTTCCAACCCATTTAATGAAAGCATAACAAATTTAAAAGCTATTTCGTGTTTCTTACCGTATGTATTCAACTTTTTTTTTTTTATTGACAAAATATTGTCCAACGTAAAACTAGGTAGTAAAATTCGCTCAGAGCATTTCAAAAATAAGTTGTAACGAAAAATTCTTAAATATGAAGAATACGATAAAAAGATATTTCTATGCCAGTTATTCCATTTTTAAGACAGTTCATATTATTATTTTGTTAATGTTTTTGTTTGAATTTCAGGAATTTGGGAATATTGCTGCATGATTTTTCAGTAATGTCTGTTAAAATTACAAATGCATCATTTGTCGTACTCTCAAAGAAAGTATAAAAAAAATATGCCTTTAAGACCTTTGATTTACAGTAGAATCCGGTTATAGCGACATCCAAGGGAGCGAAAAATTCTGTCGTTATAAGTGAACGACGTTATATGCAGATTACATACTATTCAACAATTCCATATAGATTTAATCCAGCAGAACTATAAAGTTTTATTCAAAAGTAGTTTTATTAAAAAAAATCGAATTTAACATTATGTTATATTTTTTTTTTTTTGATTTCGAAAAGAGTACATAAATGTACACATAAATATTTATAATTTGCATTCAAGAAATCAGAAATTTTTGTGCTTTTTTTTTTTTGACACTTGAAAATTTTTTATCCTACTCCATTATGAAGACCGGACATAGCGATCTTTTCATTATCACCTTCATTTATAAATAAATTTGCTGAGTAAATTTGACCCGCTTACAGTTTCGGATTAATCAGGTCACTTTCAAATTAGTCTGCAATATTCTCGTCGGAAGGATGTTCAGACGTAATTGACATCGATATCAATTTAGTGACTCCAATTATCAGCTAACATTGGCAATCTTTCGTTACAGATTGTTATCCACCGCGCTAGTCAAACAATTATTCAGGTTGGGTATCATCAATACAATGTTTTTGCGGAAATTCGCCTTAAGTGATCGGATAATTCATTGATCAAGAGGCTGTAAGACTGAAGTTGTATTAGGTGGAATAATTCGTGGGTGAGCAGGGCAAATAAAGTTGAAGTCATCCAAGCTCTATGGTTACTCTCATAATCTACAGGCAAAGATTTCGCACTATTGAACCATCTGGGCCGCTTAGATTTTACCAATAGTTTTTTCTTAGTTATGTCACTCATATATGCAGCTGCAAGAACGGTTATACTTTCTTTTGACAGCTTACAACTCTTGCATGTTTCACCTCTGAACATAAAAGTTTTATTCGGCATCAGTTTAAAAAAGACCCCCGTTTCATCGGCGTTAAAAATTTGGCCGTCAGACAATCTTCTTCGTTAGTTTTGTTTTTTGGTTAGCACATGATGACTCTTCGCTTATCTGGCCGTATCTGATATTATGCCTAGCTTTGAATCTGTAAGTCCAATTTGGTGTACATTCAAAATTTAAATGGAACTATAACGCGAACAAATTTGCTTTTTCCAGCAAGATAGAACCATTGATAGGTATATCGCGGTTCTGTTAAACCACTGCAGCAAATATTTTTCCACATTATCTTGAGTAGAGGGTCTTGTTTTTTAAATTTTAAGACATTTAAATTGAACGGCTCTCTAATTTTTTGTTTATTTGTGCTTTGTTATAATTTGAAATTTAGAAAATCTCATCAACATGTCGTTATAAATGGATAAAACTTATGAAATTGTGTTGTTATAACCGGATTGTCGTTATAAGCGGTGCCGCAATAAGCGGACAGAACTCCATAGGAGCTTGTATGGGGACCAAACTTACAGGTGCGAATACGTCGCAGTAGCCTGATTGTTGTTACATGCGGAGTCGCTATAACCGGATTCTACTGTATATGCGTATTCGATGAACAAATTTTAACAAAAGTATTCACTTAAAAATATATTTTATTAATTGTGATCTTGGAATTCACATAAAAAATTTACCACATTTGCTTGAAATTAAAAATTAGCTTTTCGTTAGATTTGCATTAATATGGCGGGTGAAATTTGAGTGCTGACGTAGACATCAACCAAAAATATACTGATGAGACTTTAGGAATCGAAACATATGTCTATATTCTAGAGTTATTGTTGTTTTGTTCCTTTGTTGTCAAAGTTTCTTTAATAAATAAAGCAGTGATAGTTGCTAACTATTATTATTAAGTAAATGCTAATGCCGGAAATTATACTACTTAAATTGTCAATTCAAACATTTTTAATTCAAGTTAATGTTTTGGTTACAATATGTTTTGAAAATTAAATCAAAATCACTGGCGATTGCGCAGTAATTTATTTCTTTGAGCATTGACACAATTGTATAAAGCTTAGAGTCATCCAAAAGAAATAAAATGACAGATAGAATAAATCCTTCAAGGATGGGGCCAATGACCACGCATTACGTCGGCAATTCATCTGTTGGGCCATACAAAATCAATAAGATAATAAGAATTTTTTCAACCAAATTACATTCATCGATGAAGCTTATTTAGAACTTGGCGGCTATGTCAACAAATAAAACTTCCACATTTGGGCTGAAGAATATCCCAAAGAATTATTCGAAAAGTCAAACTAAAGAAGTCGATTTGGTGTGAATATTGATATGGTTGCGGGATTGCTCCATAATTTTTCGAAAATCAAAATGGCAACGCAATTACCTATATATTAATACTTGAACATCGAATCTTTTGGTACACTTTTTGAGTATTTACTATAAAGAGAGGGGAATGAAACTTATATCATTGGAAAGGTACTGCTCCATAGATGTACAGAAGAAAAAAAATAATATGTGTATGTTGCTGTTAAGGTAGGTAAAATGAAGTGACCATATTTACATGATTCCCCCATATAAAACGCATGAACGCCTAATGAAAAAAAAACGCTGTCACGGCTGAGATACCTGACCGATTTTTATGAAATTTGATATATATGTTAGATAGATTGAACCTTGAGTAAAGAAGTTTGTCCACGGCTAAGCTAATGGACCGATTTTGATGAAATTTAGTTTGGATATGGATTGAACCCTGAAAAGCATTTATCAGAACTTTGAGTTTTTTTAATAGGCGTGGATTGAGTCTTGAAAAAAACTGTATGTCTTAAGTGGATAGCGCCACACCCCTAACAGGATAATATGTTTTCTTAAATAAACTAATCGACTGATTTTGATGAAATTCGGTATGGAGATATGTATATTGAACTCCAAGGAAGGGATTAAGATAGGTATAGGACAACATGTTTACCATAATTTTTATTTTTGAAAGCGATGACAAATAATAGCTCTTTTTTATATCAGTTCTTTAACATCAAAAGCATTTTTAATGGTTGAATTTCAACCACTCGGTGAAACTAGTTATAAATAAAACTTGATATTGAGAGATGACTAGAATCTCTTTGTGAAGTCAATGGGAAGATATTGATGTGTAGAACATGCGGTTTCAATAGGATGGTGCAACATGTCACACAGCACCGGAATCAATTGATCTTTTAAAATAGAAGTTTAATAATCGAATAGTTTTTCGGAAAACAGACGTGAAATGTCCAATAAGATCATGCAATTTAATAACATTAGATTTCTTTTTATGTGGTTTCTTGAAAGGTTAAGCTTGTGTGGAAAGTCGTCAAACTAATAAACACCTCAAAGACAACATAATCGAACAAATTTCACTAATTGAACCATCATTTTGCGAAAAGGTTCTTAAAAATTTTTGCAAAAGCATTTATAGCCTTCCGAGCTAGCAGTGGAAATCACTTGAACGACATTTTTTTCAATATTAATCACTAATTTATGTACATAAATTTTCAATAAAAATAAATATTTATATTTATATAACTTATGTCTTTTAAGTAAAATTTAAAAAGATAACTCAAATTTAGATACAATTTATAAGGAAAAAATCTTTAATCGTTGCGTAAGTACAACATTTATTTTTCTTGTTTAAAAGCTTTGGTCCTTTCCTAAGTTTACTATACATATACATACTTATGTCAATGTTTTTTTGTTAAGACATGACTAGCTACCTAGGTTCTCTTTGTTTTTAGAGATTTAGTTCAGTCGAATTCAATTCTTGGCTGGATATAATTGTCTAGCCTTGGTGGTATATTGGGTTGCTTAATGGCTTCTAATGAGCATGGATCTATTACAGCATATGCATTTATATTTTTATAATTACATTTCATTTAAATAACATTTCATTTTTAATATCATTTCGTTGTAATTTTAATATCGAAATTCAATGTTTATTTGTTTATTTTAAGTATTTGTAACAAAAGACATTGAAATCGATTTCTTAACCCGATTTCCGCTTTTCTGAATTTGTTTCCATTTGATATTTTAATTTTGTTTAAGACTCAATTTCAATTTAATACCAAAATGCAATGCAAACGCTTCTGTGTAAAGGAAATTCAACAATAATAACAACAACATTTTGATTGCATAGAAAACGCTAGATGCTGTGGACGCAAATTACAATTTCATCACCAAGTTGTTTTCAATGGATCAACAAAATTGCGCAATCAAAAAGGGGAGCAATGAAAGTGGTGGTGAGTATGGCAATGTGTAAATGTATGTGCTTTAAAGGAAGTGCTTGGGGTTGAAGTTCACTAGAAAATGTATATAAAAGAAACTGAAAAACTATAACTATGTTCAAATATGTGACAAATTCTATACAAATTACATAGAATTAAGGCACTCGAATTACTTTGAATCGTCTGGTATTTTTTTTCTGAATTTTGGTACAAAATCAGCCAGATTATGATACAAGCAAAATGTGTTAAAATTTCAGATGAGAATATGACATAAATTGAATGTTGTGCTGAACCTTATCAGTAATATCTTGAATTTGGTGCGATTAGACCTAATTTGTTAGAAAACTTGATGCTAAGGCTATTGTTTATAGGTAACTAATGTCTTCTATCCCATATCACAATTTTTCTTGTTTCTTTTATCGCTTTTATTTTCTATTTTTCGCATACATTTGTATATGTGGTTTTTAATTCTAATTTCATTTTTAAGGTAAAGTGTTTAATGGGGCAATTTCTTTGATATAAATGTTTTTCTTAAAAAAATAATCTAACCCAATCATAATGATAACTGGGTATACTCATTGTCCCTTTCAAAAGCCAGCTTTAGTTAGCACAATACCAAAAAAATTTAGTCTGCCTTAGCTCTGCTCATAACATATGTACTTATGTAAGTATATAGATTAGCTCAAATTTGGAAACAGGAGCTACTTGTAACAAAATCAACAATTACAGCAACAGAAAAAATCCCACCATAAATTTGATCTCCATAACAAAAAACCATTCTGTAGCAAACTTAAAACCAATTCCAAGAATCAAGCAAGAACTACATCAGTGTAAAAATAAAAGTACACTGATCAAACAAAACGAGAGAAGCTGTCCTCAATGTGCGCATTGTTGTTTCCTTGTTCACTCGCTTCAGATTTTTTATTTTGTATTTTTCTAAGTGATGCAACAATAGCAATAGTGCAAGTTTCGTGCATAGCGAATTTAAGTTTTGTGCCTGTCACCGATCAGAATTGAACCTAGGTTGTCCTGCGTAGTGCCACTGTTCAAATATGCTCATCTTTACCAACTGAGCGACTAATTCACTAACTAGGACAAGTGTTTTATGTGGTGTAATTGTAAGAGTGTAAATGTAGGAGTGTAAGTGTTGGACACTACAAGTTGTTGAAAAAATCGACCATAGTATTGTTACAAGGAAAAAAAACCTTAACCATTCTAAAAAATTTTAAATAAACTTTGACCATATTCAATTAAGAAATGAAAACCGTCTAATAAGATAAGTAGGCTGATGCAAAAATGTGAGCAATTTCAATGTATGAGACCGGATATACCTTATACAGAACATTCCTCAAGATCTTTATTAATTTTGGACGACAATTAATTTTCACGCGAATATTCTTACTGATTTCGAGGTTATTTCTTTTGGCGATTTGCATCTTTAAAAGTTTTTGGACGAGTGGGTCATGTCTTTCCAATTTGGTTTTATCTTCTTTAAAAACTTTTTAAACACAAGTGATTCCATGTCCCCACACGATTTTTTTCTTGCATTTTGCATTCGATTCCTTAGTCACATACGATTCTTAAGTCATATATGACTTTATGATCCGATGATACTTTTTGGCCTTATGAGATCTTTGAAACAGATAATTCGAATTTCAAGTCATTTCTTCTTTTGACTCGAACGTCTTTTTAGTTTCATACGACTTTTTATCTTGTGCACGAATTTCTGCTTGTTAATTTGTTATGTTTTTATAATATTTCCTTAGCAAAAGTCACCTAATTTTGCGCTTATTTTTTGACGCATTCTTTAGGATTTATGTTCGGTGTCTTTTGCTTTTATATCCTACACTCAAGGTATACACGCTATGACATATTGTATGTAACGCATGGATGGATATACATGGCAGGATAGAAAATTATACATATAGCTGATCAGTATCACCACCTGATTCTTTCTGTCTGCTGTGGAAATCATGATTCCTAGAATATTCATTAAAAAATTATGCTTTAAGTCTGATATGCATTCTATTATGAATATTTTGTGCGTTTGCTACTTTTGATTAGCAATTTTTTTTTTTTCATAAGTTCTAGGAAAAAATAAATTGTTATATTTCAATGTTTCGTACGCTCAAAGGCCTTTGTATGGAAATTTTTTTTTTTTGTTTTCTGAATTAAATGTAATTATTACTTTTTATGCAAAGATATTATAGCCCATTTTAATCTTCTTTTTACTTTTGGTGTTTTTGTTTTATTATATCAAACATTAAAATGTTTATATACATCAATATTTGGAAAAAGATAATTTGGTGAACTGATACATATCAAATATATCTTGTATTGAGATAAAAGTGGGCGGAATCGAGAAAATGGGCGTGGCACTTTTCAACTGTTAAAAATGTTGATTCCGTATATCTCAGAATTGGCACAAACGATTTCCATAAAAATTTTGGGGATGATGCCGCTGAAAGAAGTCATCAATATAATCTCAGCTACTTTACTTAAAAAACTCTCACAAGGGCGTGGCACCGCCCACAACATTTATAAACGTTATATAAAGAGAACTAACAACGTAATCGTTATGAAATTTAATGAGGTAGATATACTTTCTATAAGGTCTCTTATAACAAAAATTTGGTTCAATAGTACCTATGGTCGTGGCACCTCCCATATAAGCAAAAAACGTTTATTGTTATAGACAGTGTGCTATGAGAGTAATCTTCATAAAATTTGGTCTAAAGATGTCAGTTACTTAAGCTTTAAATAAATAAATAAATTTTGACAGGATTGCATCAGTGGGCGTGGCACCTCCCATATAAACATAAATTTGTAAGCGCTGTTTTAAGTAAACTATTGCAGCAATTGCTATGAAACTTAATGTAAGTGGTTCAGTTGCTATAGAGTATATCTGAATCAATATTGGCTGAAATAGCACCAGTGGGCGTGGCACCTCCCATAAAAGTAAAATACGGTAAGTGGCATATTTATCGAAATATGTGAGCAATCATACTAAAATTTGGTGTTAGGGGTTTGCTTATGGAAAGTTATTTATGGACCGGGCTGGATTGTACCAGTAGGTGTGTCACCGCCCTAAATTTTAAATTTAACTGCGGCACATATCGCAAACTACACAAGCTATTGTGCTGAAATTTAATATGAGGATGTCGATCACGAAAATAGTTTATTAAACCAAAAGTGGGCGGACTTGGACAAGTAGGCGTGGCATATTTCTAATTTTTCATTTCTATTCGATTTTTTTCAACATTTTCATTATTCTTTCGACTTTTTCAACCCTGCAACTTTTTCCAATATATCCTATATGTATTTGTTCGACTTTTACAACTTTCTTCATTAGTTTCTTTATTTTTTCGAGTTTTTCATCCATTTTGAATTGTTTCAAGTTGTTTCAACTTTTTTAGAGTTTTTCAACCTCTCTCAACTTTTTTCAACATTTTGCATATATTTTCGACTTTTTCAACATTTTTCAACCTCTGTCAACCTTTTTAACACATCACATTTTTTTCGACTTATTCAACCTCTTCAACGCCTTTTTAACATTTATTTAAAAGGTACTTTCAACGCAGTGTAGGGTATGTGAGTTTCGGCCTGGCCGAAGATAACACCTTAACTTATTTTTTTTCGTTCCGAAAATGGAGCGCTTTTGATTCTCCTGAAGGTCCTTTTTGGCTAAAAAAAAAAAACGTGTTTTTTGCTCGTAACTTTTTTTCTTCACAAAGTCGAAAAAAAATTAAAAATTTTTTGCAAGAACGCAATATTTATTGTTCAAGCAAACTCTGGTATCGATTTTGTAAAGGAAAAAAAGCTACGAGCAAAAAATACGTTGTTTTAGCGCTCCATTGGTTTTTCTTGGAACAAAAAAAAAATGACGCAGATATCGTTTTTAAAGGTTCTTCTAACTTTTGAGTCGGTGTCTGGCTGCCTTTTTTTCATACAAATCGACCCGGTCTAATATATGGTTAAGTCTAATATAAGTCTAGAGATGTTTGAAACTTTCGATTTGAGTCTATAAAGAACATAAATTATGCACAGCAAAATCAAAATTGTTTTTTTTTTTTCCTACAATTTTGTCATTGTTACACTTTTCCATTCAAAGCGTACTTTTTGAGGATTCGAATTTCACTTTCTGGCTTCAAAACAAACATTTTATTTTTGGACAAAATTTGCCAGACTCATTTATTTATTGGGCTAAATGAGCTTATAAATGTTAATTCACAGATTTTAAAGAGAATTCTTGCTGTCATATTGTCATTCCATTATTTTACTTCAATTGTGATTCAAACAGCTGAGTACCTATATTGGAGTTTTCTTTTTATTTTAACATTTCCAGCGACTTGTGTATCCATTACAATAGGCAATACTTTAACGAGTATATTCTAAGGTTGATACTATAGAAAATGATAGAAATTTAATGTAACGTAACGCAACTGAATACAGATGCTTGCAACGGGCTTATAGCAAAAAACTGATAAAAAAATAAGAGCATATGACGCATAGGAAAGTAGGTGGCTACAAAATCAAATAAACTCATGAATAAATTATGGCATCGTTGCCAACTCAGCGTAGAGTAAGCGGCAGTTAGCAGGTGCTGACGTATGCTGGAGGGTACAGTAATACAGCGAGATGCTGTTGTTCCTGTGTAGAATTTTTATTTCATTGCGGTAAGGGAATTACGCTGTACTTCAATTAGAAGAAATAATATAATTGTTAAATAAATTAAATGTGGCGCAGCTAACAATTAAAGCCAAAGGAATATAAAAACATGAAAAATTTATAAAACACGTAATAGAGATTTCTGTGTGAAAAGGATAGGCAAAGTTGGCTAAGAAAAATATAAAAAAAAATGTGCACTGCCCACAAATAAAAAACTTGGAATTATTTTTTAAATCTCCGTAAGGATATTTCTGGAATTGCAAAACAGACTTAATGTTCACGAATCTTTCTAAAAAAGAATAAAAAATTACCATAATTTCTCATTACTAAACAAAAATTTATAAGAAAAAAAAATAAAATTAATATCATTACATCTGGAAAACAGTCAAAATCTCAGAAAAATCTTACAAAATGTCAGAATTTTTGTGTCATTTTATTTTGTATCTGTGGCTGTAACAAATGAGCTCATATTCATCAATGTCACTCATTTTGGCGCCTAGCCTTTTTGGCAGCGTAACTGAATGCAAGGTAAGGGATAAAAACTTTGCCGCCTTTTCTGAATTTCAAATACGTAGTTAAGATCCATGTCTACTGAGTAGCTATGTACTTAAGCTTAAAATGTCGTTAGGATATTCATTTGCATGCACAGACAAAAAGGAAGCAAAATAAATTTTCCTTATCTGAAAATTGGAAACTAGGTAAGTTTTTCATGGTAACTTGTCTAACAACTTTCTCACCAAGACGCAACTAGTTGCGGATTCCAGTTGTAGGTAGTGCACCCACCCTGGTTGCGAAAACATTTTCACAAAAACTTAAGGTTTCTAAGGTTTTCTGCATTAAACATTTCTAAACTGTGCTACTAATGTCAACAAAGCTTTGATCATTTGTCAAGAAAAAAAAAAGAAATCCGTAACAGTGACATGACCTCGACGACATTTGCAAAAAGTGCAAGAATTCTGTTTGAAAGTTGAACAAAGTTTTTTTTTTCCTTAAAAAAAAAGTTCTTCACCGTACTGAAGAAAAAGCTAAATTTAGGAAAATCATTTCAATTTGATTGAACACAAATATTTTTCTTCTTTTTGGCGTAGTTTTTTTTGCACAAGTGAATTTATCCTTGCACTTGCTTAGACACAAAAAAATGTATACAAAAGGATTTCTTTGAATTATGAAAGAATTCTTTGGAATTATTGAGCCTACCTTGACACACAAATTTGAGCTACTGGAAGTATTTCAATCGGAATTATGTTATGCTTATCTTCTTGTCTTGAAAATTGCGAAACATGTATGGTGGCCCAAAGGAAGCATTCTCAAATACATATTTTTTCTGTATTAATAACTTTATGGATGCACACACGCTTAAATGATTCAAACACGTTTCTGGGAATTTAATCACCTTGTAAGAAAGATTATGTGTACATTAAACCTTAACATTTTAACTAATTTCGTAGTTGTAGTTCTTATACTTTAAGCCACTAAGATATTTTTGTTTTAATTAAATTTTATTTTTAACGTTTTAGCAGTGCCAGATCAATAATTAAGTATTTGCGAAATGAATAAATGTTATTCATACGTCATGTTGTACACAGTTACATTCAAAACATGCAAAATATTATTTGAAGGACTATAACTTTTGTAAAATTTATGATAAATGAATAATTAAGGCAACGTTTTAAAAAAATAAACTTGATGGTTTTAGAAGATAAGGCCGAATTAAAAATATTGCGTGTTAGCTTAGTGGAAAAACTACAAGTTAGAAATTGGGAAAATTTCTTTAGCTTTCGATTTTGGGTTATTTATTTTATGAACTTTATTAACGTCAGACTTTTAAGCCTTGTCACAAACAATTCTTATGGAAAACTTTGTTCAAACAAAACATCTCTGGAGAAATCACTTGAATTAAGAAAGGAATACCTTCAAAAAAAATTTTATCTTTTCCTACTTTCAATGACAAATTTACTTTACAAAAATAACATTTTACATACATACATATATCTACAAAGAGGAAGGACTAGATATTTTTCTTAAAAGAATATAAAACTTGTCTTTTTGCTGTTAAAACGTTTTCAGCAAAAAGGCGTGGCACCACCTACTAAAAAAATATATTTTTACTCAAGTTTCAATTCATCTACATACCAAAGTTCATCAAAATCGGTGTAGTGGCACAGCCGTGAAACCGTTTCTTCCCATTAAGTGCGATGGCACGCCCCCTTTAAGGAATCAGAGTTTTTAATAATCTTTCTTGTGATTCAATCTATTTTTAAACAAAGTTTCATCAATATCGGTCCATTTACTTGGCCGTGGAAACGTTTTTTCTTGTTAGGGGCGTGGCACCGCCTACTATTGAAAAAAATTATACATATCCCTCCTTCTCTTTATAACCTTTCCAACAAAAACAAAACTATGCGATTATGTTGTGCTATGGCTGTGAAAAAGTGGCTTAACCGTTTTGAACTGCCTAATTATTACACTTATGTTTGCGAACATGACCAACTTCAAACAGCTCCAAAAATTTAATATTTAAAATTTTTTGCACTTGCTTTTGATTTTTTTAATTGTGTACATGAAACTCTGTTCTTGCAAAAGTTTTGACACATTTGCTGCTGTTATCAAATTCGAAATAAGAACATATGATGTTTTTCTATGTTATTTGTGACTTTAGAACATGAACTTAAGCAAATTAAAATTTGCTTGTGAAAATTGTTTAAATTAATAAAATTTGAATGTTTTTCTTAGATAATATCAGATAGTAACGCCTTCATAATAACTTTTAATTTTTCTGTCACGGTTGGCCTTTTGCTGGAGATGCCCATATTGCTTCATAAATCAATCCGGCTCATCGTTGATAGTGGACATTCAAAAATTCCTTAGCAAAAGCCTATATTTTTTAATCCAAAAATAAAAAATTTGTTCAATATTTAATACTCCATTCAAAGCACTGTACAATATTGTTGCTCCGAATGAGGTTTGCAAAAGTCTTACCGTTGTTTTTCATCTGACACACTACATTAAACCGACATAGCAGACTTGACTGCTTTTTAAAGTCTTCTAATAGACAAAATGCCCATCCACGAACACAAGCACACACAAAATTCATTTAAGAAGTTTTGAGCCTCAATATAAAGGTTGAAGACGACAACTAACGTGCAAGTAAATTAATAAAACACTACGTATGTGTGCCATGTAGCTTTAAGTGAGGACATGAAAAATTTCCTTCTGCCAAGAGAATTTTCACACTCAACTTCATTCATGATGTGGCGACACAAAGCGAATTAGACAGAGAGCGCAATAGTCTTATGAAGTGTATGTCCTGAAATTAACGAGTATGCATGTTACAAATACTATGTATAGATATACTCATAAATATTCATTAGACGTGCTAAGGATTTTTGTTTTATTTTTAGTCTCGCAACAATTTGTTGTTGACGCGACGGTTGAATATGCTTGAAGTGAAGTATCTGCTGATATATTGGTTACTAAGTTGGGTGATAACTAAAAGTCGTAACTTTTTCTTCAGAGGTTGGGTTACCTATCTTATGGTGGCGCTCTGTTCAAATTTTTTTTTTTTTTTTTTGCACTTATTGACGTCATTATGTATGTACTTCAAACTTTTATGCTCCATACGTAGATTTGTTCGATATTTTTAACAAACCGGTTATTATTTGGGTATCTTTAGGACAACATATTGCAAATAAATTTATTACTTTGAAATATTTTGGTTTGTATAAGAAAATTTTGTTCTTATTATTTAAATTATTTTAGATGGAAGATTTTATTTAAAGAGTGAGTGATACAGCTTAAAAATTTCAGTAAGCACATAAAACAAAGGTAGAAAAATCAAAAATATTCTCAAAAAACATATCTCTTGGCATAAAGCATAGGTGGCCAAAATATGAAAAATGAGCCAATTTTAGCTCTTTACAACAAAGACATCGTTTTTCTCTCAACTATTTGATACCAAAATTTATTAAATTGGATTTCATTTCTTATAAATACTAGTGATCTATGGATATATGCTCCCGGTGATATTCAAAATTTTCTGTCATAATTGGAATCAGTATTTGCATTTTGAAAAGCAAGCAAATTCAACTTACTCGATTTTGGTAAATTTAGAGTACTTATTTTGCTCCTTAAATAGTACGCAGACAAAGCGATCCGATTGTCAGTAAATAAAACGCATATTCAATATACATTTGGGATAAAATATTTGGGTTAATATTTAAATATTGCACAAATTTATGTACAGTGAATATTTTTTTTGTAAAATATCAAATGAATATCATTTATAATTCTTATGTTATGCCTATTGAGGAAGAATGATATCATTCCAAAAAAATCGAAGAAAGTAGACGTAGCCGATTTTTTGGAAATTTTTCTAAAAGCATTAATTTTCAAAAAAAAAACTCATTCAATTCAAAAAATCAGTAGGACTTTCTCTAAATAAAAATAAAAATGGGCGTATTTGGGCGGTATAAAAATAAAAATGTGCGTATTTGGGCGGTATTTTTTTTCCTTCAACATTTTGAATTAATATATTGTAGCGAAATTTGGTTTATGATAGAAGACTCTTGAAATAAATACCAACGAAAGAAACTAAACGATACTAGCTAGCATACACCATCTAGCGTAATGGTGTAAAAATAATAAACCGAACAGACGCTGCAGTACACTATTAAAGTCAATAACATAGAGACATCTAGATTGTGAAATTCATACAACGTACAACGCCATCTAGCATCTAACATTCTGGATAATTGTGAGCTCAACGTCAGTGCGCCATGCTGGTGAATTGTGGATAATGGTAGAATGCACGCTACAAAGTAGCACTGGTGGGTTGTAGATAATGGTAGAATATACGCCACTTAGAAGGTACTGGATTATTCGACAGAGTGATGACTGCAGTATAAAAGGGTTGTCATCTGAGCTGAGTGACACAGTTGAGTTAGAACAGCGAAGCAATAAGCAATAAAGTGAATACAGTGTGATCCGTAGTAGAACAAAACAGTTTTCTATACAGTGTTAAATTAATATTAGAATTTGAACGTTAATAAAATAAACCATTTTATAACTAAATAAGTTTGTGTGTTTTTAATTGTTACACAATCCAGTGATCGAACTCAGAAAAGTGTGAGAGATCGAAATTATCGTCAAAGAGACAGAAATCTCGTAACAATATATATCAACAATGACAACAATCAAAGATTAAAGCTTATGAATTAATAATGTTAGAGTTATGCTACGACAGCTACTAGTCTTCTTAGCTTGATGCTTTAAATTAAATAAAACGCTTATTAAAAAATAGATTGTTAAAGTGAATAAATTATGCAACAATGTTTTGTTATTTTTCTATAATTTTTTCTTAGCTTTTTTCGCTCTTTCTAAATATACCAATTAAGATTATGTAAAACGACATAAAATAGGAAAATTATGCATAAATTTCACTCACAATTTCTAAAAATTTTAGCTTCGAAAGCGATTTTCAACATCAGTTGTTTAGAATTGGTAAACGCTTCTATGTAACTATTTATGTATATAGATATTTTAGAAAGCTATTAAATTAGATAACGACGAAATAATTTATGAAATTAATAACAATTTTCACAAGTTAAAAAATAAATGACAAGACAATTTTTTTCAACGAAAATCTCATGTCAACTGTTTAATGCAGAGAGTATACATTATTATAGCAGATTACGGAAGGGAGAACTCACCAAATCTCACCAAGGGGAGGGGGGGTCCGAATTTTCAAAAAAATACCTCACGAAATTTATGGACGTCTCCTTATACAATTTTTTGCATAATTTTTTAACACTTGTCGACTAGAGGAAGGTTTTCAATTTGATTTCTTTGTATTTGACATTTTCTTCCTTAGCTTTTAGTGCAGAGTTCACAATCCTCTATGTAAATGGTTTTTCAATAAGAGCGCTACAAAAGTTTTTTTAAATAAAACAAAAACGGTTTGGGATATCAATGAAATTCTTTATTGTTGTAAAAGAACATTCGATGCCATTATGTATGGAACTCATTTTCTTTTGCATGGCCACCACGGGCACGCCTGCAGAAGTTCAAACGCTGAACCCAATTTCACGTTCGATATTCGTACGAAGTTTATCAATCGTCGCTGGCTTGTTGGCATAGACCATAGACTTGACGTAGACCAACATGAAATAGTCTAACGGCGTCAAATCGCACGACCGAGGCGGCCAATTGACTGGGCCATTTCGTGAGATAACACGTTCACCAAACTTGGTTTTCAATAAATCGATTGTGACATTCGCTGTGTGGCTTGTGGTGCCGTCCTGTTGGAACCACATATTGTCCAAGTTCATATCATCCAAGTTGGGTCAAAAATATTCGGTTATCATTGAGCGGTAGCGATTCCCATTCACAGTAACGTGCCGTGCCGGCCCATAAGCCGCACCAAACCGTAAGTTTTTCGGGATGCAATGTTGACTCATGGAGTACGTGTGGATTGCTGCCTGACCAATAACGCATATTTTGCTTATTGACGAAGCCATTCAGCCAGAAATAAGCTTCATCGCTGAAGATGATTTTTCGATGAAAATCCGGATCATTTTCAAGTTGTTGCTCAGCCCAATTCACGAAAATACGACGATTCTGGTGGTTATGCGGTTTCAGTTCTTGCGTCAATTTGATCTTGTAAGGATGTAGGCCAAGAATTTTTCGCAAAATTCGCCACAACGACGTCACAGAGATGCCCAACGCTTGAGAACGACGTGTGAGAGACTGATTTGGGTCTTCCTCAATTGATGCGCTAGCGGCAGCAATATTCCCCACACTACGGGCACTTCTTTGTCTCACTGGCACACGAACAATTTGTACTGTGCCTGTGGATTCAAATTTTTCCACTAGACGCTCAATTGTTGATCTGACAGGACGATTATGACTCCGAATTTCGGTAGTAAATTTTAATAATTTCGACTCGTTGTTGGATCGTATATCTTTCCATGATAAAATGGCAAACCTTATTGAAGAGAAATATTAAAAGAACGGGAAAAAATATGGCGTCGTTTGCTGTCCTTATTGGTCTACTTTTGTAGCGTCCCTATTGAAAAACCCCTTTATATGTTAATTTCCAAGATATTGAGAAAAGAACACGCTCAATCTGAAGTGCTTGCTTCACGAAAAAAATGCAAGGAGCTTTTTTAAAGAAAATTTTATAATCTTTCCAATAGGCTATGGAAAACAAAAAAGTTCGATGAGCCACCAGCAAATATTAATATTATGAGCTATAATTTCACCAGAATTTTCCTTTCGTGTGCCTGCAATTTTTGAACCTGTTTCAAGCAAAAAAAAAAATTTCAATCACCCTAATGCACATATTTTTTAGTTTTATAACGCCCTCTATGAACACCTTTTAGAAACATGAACAGCCCAATACAAAATTTGGAAATATTAAAAAAGAATAACTTTTTATTGTTTAATAAGTACAAAGTTATCATAATGTTGTTATGAACAGAGTATGGGAAAAATTGAGAAGGAGTTTTGAACATTTTGAGTGCATGGCTCGAAAAAAAAAATTCTACAAGAGTTTTCGTGGTGCAACCGTTTTTCAGAATAACAAATTATTGCTCTAATCGACTTGAATCGAAAATTTATTTTTAATATAAGCAGAAAACTTTTGAGCTCCAAGGTTTTCTCATTTTTCTAATTTTTTTTTTTTTTTTTTGAAAAAGTTGATTCTTGGAGCAATCCATTCAGATTAGCTAGTATTGTATTTTAAAATTTTTTGAGACAATTTTTTTCACGAAATTACTTTTCATTCAAATAACCGGTTGCAATGAAAAGTAACTTAATCAAAACACAACAATTACCGACAAAATCTTTCATGGCCAACTGTCTAAAGTGTATTAGCTTGTCTGTTGAAAACAGCTTTCGATATCGCAATAAATTCATTCGAGACTTTAAGCTAAAAAATAATACCTTACACTAAAATCGCAGTCAACGGCTCTTCAATCTGTTAAGCGTTTTAACATGCTGAATTATATCGATTCTCATTTGTCTTGTCAAGGATAACAACACGGTTTGATGTGCTAGTAGTGGTTGTAGGTGAGGTTTTTGCACTAGACATCATCTTTAATGCTGTAGAGCTCTAACGTCGTAGAGCTATCTTTGATGGCTATTAGTATGTAGTTAAATTTCAGCATTATTTTATATTCAATTACTAGAGAACATAAAACTTATGATTGAGGATATTTTGTTCAGTTATGATGGATTACAGATTATTGCACTGAAAAGATCCAATTATTACTTGATAGACTTTGGATGGATGAAATTTTGTTGTGCTGAGCATAAAATTAATGGCACAATTTACATTTTTAGTATATGACAGCTTCTTATATTACAAAATATTCGCCATTTAACTAAATCTTCCAAAACACTTTTCTATCTAAAAATATTCCTACAAAACAGTGGGCATTGTCACATGACTTCATTAAAACATAACGTTCAAGTGACTCTATTAATAAAGTGTCTAAAACATATTTGTGGACATTTTCCAACTGAATAACTTAGCCTCACATAAAAGAAATCAAAAGAAAAACCTGAAGACAACAACAACAAAAACAAAAATAAATTTTATTAAAAATATAAAATAGCATCCCGACATAGTAAGTTGGTCAAAGTTTGTTTTTAACAGATCCCTATAGACATGCAAAACTTTTGAAATTTATAACACAACCTACATATGTTTGTCATAAGGAAAGCACACGTAGTAACAGTACCTACATTGTGTGAGGGGAAAAGTTGTTGTGCTGTAAATTTGCCTTGAGGGTAATTTTGAATGAAATTTATGTCTATTTAAGCAGAAAAGTTGAAACCTAAGTTGGCAGAAAATTTCCAAAAGATTTATGAAATGATGACATTTACAGGCACAACTGACTGCTGACCCCCTCCCTTCCTAATGTCAACAACAAATGCATAAACGTTCAACTTTTTCAACAAAAAGAGCATAAATCCTAATAAGTTTGCACAACACGAGTGTTGTCAAAGTAATTTCAGCAGTCCTTAGGAAATCAAACAAAATTTGTAATATTTTTTTGCTTTAAGCGAGCTGAGTATGAAGCAAAAAAAAAAAAGTTTAAAATTGAAATATTTAATTTAAAAGTTATTTACTGGAAACGACCGCTAAGTGTTTGGTGGCCAAAGCTTGCCTAAAATGTAAATACAATTATTGCGTACTTTTTTAGTTCTTTTAAGATGCTCAAAATCGTAAACTTCATTTTATCGTATTTTGCTTTTTCTTCATAATTCATGACCTTTTCCTTAAAATTTCTGTTGCCTCCCACTTTCTGCTATAAATTTCAAACGTCTTGTAGACAATAAATCTAAATAAAATTTTACAAATTCAGCAAATTTATCTAAATAACATACACTAATTCTATAAAATCCCTGCATTTATTTTTGGCACATGCACAAAATTGTTGACAGTCAAAAGTCTTTTGAGCTCAAATTTAATTCAAGGTATTAAAGATAAAGAGAGATGAATTATTTATTACAAAGAATTAAATTTCACTGAACTGAACTTCGTGAAATATTTAGTTACAAAAAATACTTAACTACATTTAATACCAAAATTTATTACATTTCAAGGTAGACAAAAGAGGGAAAATTTAAAATAGATATGGCTTGTAGAAACATGCACTTAAGCTACATAAATCAATTATTTATGTTATGTGCGTAATTTATTATAAATGAGAATTTTAAGCTTCGTAGTTTATTTGTTGATGTATGTTGGATATATTACGCTAACGTTCACGTAACGTTTCTGTAACATTTCAGACACTTTCCAATATTTTGTACATTCCAACATTTTATGAGTTTCTGAAAATTCTTCGTCTTTTTCATCATTTTTTTGCACTTCTCTTTGAACTTCTTCAACATATATCGAGTAATTCAACTTTTTCATGATTTTTCAATTTTTCAACATTTTTTGACTTTTTTAACATTTTTTGACTTTTCAACATTTATTAACTTTTTCAATATTAATTATAATTTTCAAGTTTTTCAACATTTTTTCACTTTTTCAACATTTTTGAGTTATTCAACACTATTTGACTTTTTAGCAATTTTCCACTTTTCCAGCATTTTTCATCTTTATTCAACATATTTTGATTTTTTCAACAGATTTCGTTCACCTTCTTAAACATTTTTAGTCCTATATAATATTCTTTTGATTTATTCAATATTTTTCACCTTTTTCAGCATATTAAGACATTTTCAACTTGTTAAAAGTTTGCATGTTTTTTTTAGATTTTTCAAAACTTATCGTCTTTTTTAAAGTTTTCGAACTGTTTCCACATTTTCGACATTATCAATATCTCTAGACTTCTTCAAAATTCATCGACTTTTTTAACATTTTTCAATTATTTGCCAACTTTTTCAGCATTACAAGACTTTTCAGCACTTTCTTCGAAATTTTTGACTTCTCCAACGTTTTTTCGAACATAAAACATTTTTCGACCTTCATTACATTTCGATTACCTTTTTCAAATTTTTTCGAGTGAATAAAATTATTATATATCCTCTTCGGACTTAAGCTTATGTGGGAGGTGCCACGCCTACCAATTTATGCCACTCAATTATTGTGTAAATGCTTCAATATTTCATTAAGTTTACCAACGTTTACAATTTCTTGTGTGTGAGAAAAGTGCAGCAGCCATTGATGCAACGCCGCCAACTTTTGCTTAAATAGAATGTTATAAAAGCCATTAACCTTGTATTGAACTTAACTTAAATTTTTCATGCAGATACTTTGTTGAGAGCCGACTTAATCAAAGGTTATAACATTTACTGAATGAAACGCTAAAATTAACTTTTATAAATTTTACGTAAGTGAACGGTCTTACGGGAATGTTATAGCCAACATTCCCATATCATATTTCATTATGAATATTTGCATAGGAAGTATAAACTTTTAAGCCTGTTATGAAGTTGACATTTCTATAATTGCAATTTACCCTAAGTAACCTTCAGTTATCAGTAACCTTCAGTATCGATATATTTTAATACCGATATTTTTCAATAAAAAAATAAAATATCGTAAGTACCCAGCAATTTTAAAGTGCCAAGCAAACTTTATTTGCTTAAATGCGTTGTGAAAAGAAAAATTGAGATTTAAATTTTTGGGTTACAGCCTAGGGACTACTAACAGGCTTTCCCATTGGCATTTTATTGACACTGCCCTGCAGTAGTACTAGCAGGGTTCCTCTTTATCTTGCTTAATCGCCTACAAGGTACTTAGCTTATGTAGCCCAAAAAGTAAATTATCGAAAAATCTGATTTAAAAAAACTTTTAAGCTTTTATCATTTTTGTTGAACACAGAATGGATTAACAGAAATTAATATTTAACATCACGTTCCATTAAAAAAAATGTTTATAAAAATATAAATAAGTAGAAACAGTTTTTACAAAAAATTTATGAGGTTCTGATTGTGTCAGAAAAGCAACATATTCAAATTTTAGCTCAATGTGAAAAATTGAACTAAATGACTTGTGCGTTCCATTATGAAACATATTTTGTTTATAAGTTTTGTTTAATTTTTTATCATAAAAAAAAGGGATATGAAAATTTTTTTCTTAAAATTCCGATTTCGCCAAAGTTTTCAATATGCTCCCCAAGTGATTTCGTTAGTCTTAGTATGAGCCATTTTTTAGCATTTTTTTTTTTTTACTTTTTATACATACCACATTATAATGAAATTGTTCGTCAAGTTTGCTGATTCTGTCAGTTAAAAATAAAAATAATGTAAGAAACAAGCAATATCGCGTACTTGGCTACCCCTGCTGTCACATGAGGAACTCAGCAAATGCTTTTATTAAATTTTATTTATTTGCTTACGTTGGCATAGGGAACATACAACAGAACTGCTGTCATTTACGACTTTTTAGTTCTTTTTATGTCTTTCTAAGGTGTTTTTTTAAAAAAAAAATTTCAAAAAAAATTTCTTTCAGAGGTTGAACGATTTTTTCAACCAAATACATATATAAAAAAAAATTTAAGCCCAGAAAGAGCCACTGTCCTTTTAATAGGATATCGAAAACGTTATCCTGAATGAGAGAAACGTTTCGTTATTCACATGCATTCCTATGATGATAGGGTCAGATTTTATTAGATTGGATTTGAAAAACTGTAGCGTATACGAATATAAGCTATTTAATAAAAAACTGGTTTCGAAAGCGATCTTGACCTAAGCTTTGTAATAAAATTCAACTTTATAAAAAAAAAAAAAACTTTCCGCAATATTTGGGTTAGTAAAGTTCTTAGACCAGAATAATGTAAACTTATACATTTTGTCCTTCGCAAAGTCTTGGAAAAATAATCTACAAATATATTTCTAATGTAAAAAACACGTAACAGTGGGACTTAACGTCATACCAGAACTACGGTGTCATCCTGAATTTTTCAATCCCATCCAACATCCTGATGAAAACTCTTTTCACAAAAGTAATCGGGGAACTGAATCTGTTTCTTTGAAAAGTTCGGTTTTTGCCGGAAGAGAAAGTGTATTTAGCCATAATATTAATCTAACATTATCGTGGAGCAGATAAATGAGTGGCTGAGCTCATTATATTTGAACTTCAACGATCTTCGCTAAGCTTCTTAATGTGTTACATTCCAAACCTTCGAGTTGAATGTGAAGCCAATTCTTCTGTAAAGCGTGGTAAGTGCAACACAATTTAAAAGTGTTCTGTAAGAACTGTCCTTGCCGAAATCTGAACTGCAATTTCAAATTGCTCGTCAGATCATTATGGTAACTATCGATGGCACATAAAATATGAGAATCGGAGAAATTTTGGAGAGAATATAAGACTATCGCTGCTTGATGGAAAACATTTGAAGAACTCTACCATTCGAGCATTTTAATGTACAAATTTCTCATGAATAATAACACCATAAAACTATTTTCATATACTTATAACTATTTAACTTTGTAAGCAAACCCTGTTATCACAAAATAATTTTACGTTTCAGAACCTAACATCAATGCCGAAATGTGTTGAAAAGTTTCAAAAAAAAAAAATATTTTGATTCATACAAAATTTGTTAAAAAACTCGAAAAGTAACCAACGAAAAATGTTGAAAATATCAAGAAATATTGAAGAAAATCGAAATATATTGAAGAGTAAAAAAGCCTCAAGTGTAACACTAGCATCATGTCAAGTTACTTTCCAAACAATTCTCCACAACATAGACTTTTCTTTAAGCCTATGCTTGCATAGCCACCATTAAATATATTAAGACATCCAAAGAGTACACTAGATGATATCGACCACCATACAAAAAAAAAAGTTCGAATGTCCATCCCCAGTTTGAAAGCTAATATTGAAAGATTTTTAAGGAAAAACAAAAATTTTTTTTTTCGGCCTCTAAATTCGATGCAATTTTGTTTTTTCTTATGTTTCCGCCATTTGACGTCCGATCAACAAGTATGGTATATCGTTGTAAATGTCTCAATATGGAATTCATTTCATTCTTAGAAATCATTTATCTCAGATTTTTTTTTTCGACTAGTTGTATACATTATCTTAGCTTCTACCACCCTAACGTGCCAAGGGCATATCATAAAATTAAATTCCAAATTAAATCATTAAATTTATGTCTAAAAAGTTTTCTCAAATTATTGAAATTGAAAAAGTTACAGCGAATCTAAAGTTTCAGCGCAAATATTTGATCAGAATAATAAAATCATCTTTAACTTAAGTCCTAAAACTATGCAATGGTTTTTTTCAATCGACTTCCAAGATCATTGCGCTTTTATGTTCGTTTTAAAAAATTTGTGTACTGCATATTTTTATAATTATCGTTATTATTTATTAAAAAAAAAAATAAAATAACAGTACTTACGTATTAACGTAAACGTACGTTGATTTTCGGAGAAGTCGATTGGAAAAATCCATTGCATAGTTTTAGGACTTAATTTAAAGATGATTTTATTATTCTGATCAAATATTTGCACTGAAATTTTAGAATCGCTGTAACTTTTTCAATATCAATAATTTGAGAAAACTTTTTAGACATAGATTTTATAATTTGGTACGGACTTTAATTTTATGATGTGCCCTTGGCACGTTAGGGTAGTAGAAGCCAAAATAATGTATACAACTAGTCGAAAAAAAATCTTAGACAAATAACTTTTATAAATGAAATGTAGTCCATATTGAGAAATTTACAACGATATACCATACTTGTTGATCGGACGTCAAATGGCGGAGATATAAGAAAAAACAAAATTGCATCGAATTTTGAGGCCGAAAAAAAAATGTTTTTCCTTAAAAATCTTTCAATATTAGCTTTCAAACTGGGGGTGGACATTCGAACTTTTTTTTTGTGATACTATCTAGAGTACACTCTACCTCAAAAAAGGTATATTCTGACTTTAAACTCGCTACATTCGCGAAATATTCGAATGGCCAAAATGTTTTCTCGATCTTTCTTTCGGCAGATGTTATAAATTTCTTTAATATAAATTGTTTGTGTGTGTGTGTGTGTGTGTGTGTGTGTGTGTGTGTGTGTGTTGACCCATTTAAGGAGGTTATAGGTGCCCGAAGTGCTGTTCAAAAATGCTGAAAAAGTTGAAAAGCAATGTGTTTTACATGTTAGCGTTGGCTTTAAATGCTAGTGTTATATTTCGCACAATTAACCCCATTACAGATTTTCTTTCGTGCCCCCAGTTAAGATGTTCTAAAATATTTATACAGGGTCAAACAAATACTGAAGAGCTAAACATTTCTTGTCCTCAGTTCTGTTTTTCGCTACTGTTTTTAAATTTCAATTAATATTCGAAGACTTAAAAGTTATAACTGCTGCAGCGAAGAATGTTTTACACTGTCACATTGATTTTAAGGCAATATTTTTATGAACTAATGGAAGAAGCACGAAAAAAAGTTCGATGAAAGATTTACTAAATTATGTATGATATAGAACTTAACACTTTAAATCAGATTTTGGTGTTCTTTATAAATATTTGGGTCACTTGTGTTTTGCGCAAAATTTTCTTGTAGTATTCAGGACAATCAACAATTTTTTAATGTATTACTTTGTTTTATCATCAAGAGCTTTAAAGTATAAGTAATCATTATACTTAGTCCTATTCAAATCAAACTGAAAACAAATTTGGCGTATAAGCTCCAACATAAACAAAACCGAACAAAAGTAGCAATTAGAGTTATAGCACCAATTTTTTCGTTTTTCATCAAATCCAACTATCACACAAGCCAAATATATTGCATTTTAAATGCTTCATATAAAGATAACCCTGCACTTTTACGAATATAGGCAACAGCAATGATTGTCATTGTATTCTGTTACAACAAAACTAATTGCAATATGCCGCAGCAATAACAAATGCAACTCCACCTTAACGTTGCAGCCAAGCAAACGATGCACAAAAATCGAAAAAAAAGAAAGAAAGTTGAAAGCAAAAGTGGAAATCAAATTACGAAATGTTACCTGCAGTACAAAAACGAAGATTGGTAAATTGTTGTTACAATTGTGGTCGATGCAGCACCAACAACAATTACTACAAAGACAACAATTGCTGCAACAATATTTGCAATCGGAAACAACCGCATGCATGATAGTTATCTGAAATATTAAGCCAAGAGCCATCCGGCATGCGCACACTGCTACTCAAAGGATATCTGTTGGAATTGCGATAACGTATGCTTTGTATATAATGGGTATACTTACCAGCAGAAGCTCATGTCAGTCTATTGAGGAAGCCAATGAAATGGAAAATGCAATATTGTATTCGTCGTACTCGAATTCGTATTTGTATTGGCACTTGAAGTTCTTTCTCTGTACGTCCTTGTGATAGCGTTTGTTTGCAATGCAATAACTGTATTGTAGTACAAAGTGCTTTTAGATACAATCGGGTGTAGTCATGGGTATCTGCTATGATTTGACTGTAATTTCGATCAGCTATGCAATTTGATAAGAAATAATTTCGAAACAAGATATTTTAGGTAAAAATCTAATTATATGCATACCTTAAATATGCACAATATTGACGGCTGCTTTTAGACGTTTCCTTTGAAATGAAATGAAGCAAATCAAAGTTGAACTCATTCCATATGGATTTAAATAACGTTTAGCCATAATTTAAGTCAGCACTTGCGATTCCCTTTAATTTTCTCGTGGGTTTGTAAAGTAAAATGTTCGAAATTTTGCAGAAAAATGCAGAGCTAAGCGTAACTTGTGTTTTTGTAAGGACCAAATCCATCTGAAACCATGCACGCGGATTATCTTATGTTACGGAATTGGTTGCCGATTATATATGTTGTTTTTCAAAGGATATAAAGGGACCCATATTTCCCCGATTTGATTAAAAAAAATTTTTTACGAAGATATGGCCATTTTAAGTTATGCCCATTTTAGGCTGAAAATTGTTTCAAAAAAGCGGCATTTCCATTCAAATCAAAATAATTAACCTTTTTGATTCTTATAGAACTTCTTATTTTCTGTTAGAATATTTAAAAAAATTTCAAAATAGTTGAAAATTGGCAGACTTATAGCGCTTTTTATAAGAAAAAACAAAGCTGATTTTCTGAAAAACTCCACCTTTTTTTTCGCTTAAAGTATTATTTTGGACTTGTACTAATATAAGAAAGAGATGATATGAGAATTCGAGCTGAGAAACATTTGAGGTGAGGAGATTTTTTTTTTCAAAAAAAAATATTTAAATTTTTGTTTCAACCTACTACATACTTTCAGCTTATTTTTAATAATAACATCATTTAGTACCATTCTTTCTCCTTAAATCAAGATCTTTCAAGCGGTAATCTGCGATGTTTCCTTGCAAAGTTACAGCCATTTGAAAAAGACATGAATTTGATCCCCTTCGATCAAGATGAAATAACAAACAATTGGAACATTTACTTTTATATTTTTTACTTATATTTTGCTCACCTAAAAAACCACAAATTTCCTAAAGTATCAATTTGAGCAGTTTATTAAATATTTGTGGTCGAATTATTAATTCAGAAAGTGTGTCAGTTTGTTAGCTAACAATACAATCAAACACATGGCCATGGACACGAATATCATTAACATACGCAAATGAAACATCAACAAGCATTGCACGGTGAGAACGTACAAACGTACGCAAACATACAGACATTTACGCACAAGCACACAAGCAAAACGCACAATTGAATATAACAATAATAAAAGCAACAACAAAAACATAATAGAAATTTTTACAAATATTTACTAACAATTTTCAAAATTTCTCTCATTTCATTACAGGCGTAACAACTCCCTTAACATCGTAAACGTAACGTAACATAAGGTAAAAATGAAGTAAAAAAAAAACTTTAATAGTGCTTTGAAAATATTCCTGTCGGAAAACTCACACAAAATAAACAAACAAAGAAGAACAAGTGTAAGAAACAGCAACAGAGAGCAAACAAAAAAAAAACTCATAACAAATCAAGAATATTACAAATAAACGTGAAGTGTGCTGCAATTGAAATTGAAATGAAAACAAAACGTTACCCATAAGAACATAAACATAAGCACGTGACGGCAGGGATATACGGTGATAAAGAAAGAGCGATTAGGAAAACCTGTGTGAATGAAAGCAACAATTTCCGAATTGCGCCCATATTGTAACAATGACAACAATGTTCTTTCAAACGGAGTAATAAAAAAATTCCTTTACTTATCACGGCAAGAAAAAAAAATACGGCTTCTTTGCCTTGCCTTTTGCTGGAGTGCATTCCTTTTGCTACGTATTTGAAAAAATTCGATAACGACCTTCAATTTCTTGGAATAAATTCAAAATTTTTCAACTTCAAATTTTGTATGCTCGATTTGTTTCATGAAATAAATTGATTCCTTTTGGAATGTTATTAAAAAATTCGACACCAAATTCAAATTTCTTGGATTGGATTTTAAATTTTTTTTATGAAAAACTGTTAACGCAGGAATTTCTAGCTATTTTCGAGCTGTCCGACAGTATTTTCGAACGGTTCCAAAAGTTTTCAATTTTCCGGAAAATTGCGAAAAACTTTTTGTATAGCTGAGGGAATATATCTAAGCGGAAAGCTACTAAAACAAGGGCCACAGCAAAAATATTAAGTGATGGAAGTTTCGAGCTATTTTCGAGCTTTTTTCTTATGGAAAAAAATTTTCAGAAAACCTTCGAGTTTTCCAGAAAATTCCATTTTATGCTTAGATAATATATTTAAGCGCGAAGCAATTTTTATGAAACTTTTATTGAAATACTATTGTATGAGATTTGAATTAAAACTATTCAATTATATTCAACTGTACTTTATTTAAATTAAACCTGCAGTCAGCACGGCAGAGACAAGTTTTCAACTGTTCAAGGTTCATAGAACACTAAAATTAAAGTTACATAGAAAATGCATAGTAGTCAAAAAAGAAAGAAATTAAAAGAGAGTAAAATATGTTGCATATACTAATACAGATAAATTAGTTAACAATTGTTGTTGTTAAGAGAAGATAAGTTAAGGAATTTAACATTTGCATGAATAACAGTTACTCGTATATTGAAGTAGAGTTATGCAAAATAGAGTGATACAAAAAATATAAAATGCTCCAACATTCTCCACCACGAAGAACGACTGTTCTTAAACCGCTTTAAAATCTGCTGTCTTCTTCTGACCCGTTGAAGGTAATTTGGCTTGGTTGCTTTGTTGATCTAGCTATGCCTCTATTCACAACTGCTTGCTGGTCGGTCTCAGAGAGCACGTATGGTGAGGGCTCGTTGATTGGGAGAAATGCAATTTTCGAAACTGGCCTCTTAAAAGTTTTGCCATTTGAGAACAAAGTGACAACTCTTACAATTCCGTCTGCTCCTGGGTGTTTTTGCTGCACACGAGCAAGTGGCCATTGTCCAGGTGGGCATCGGTTGTCCAATATAAGCACTAAGTCTCCTATTTCTGCGTTTCTGTGCATTTTTAACCACTTAGGTCTCGCCTGCATCCGACAAAGGCACTCATTTGCCCAACGCCTCCAGAACTGTTGCTTTAATTTCTCAACTACTTTCCATCTGCTGAGACGATCAATATTACACTCGAGTAGATTTTCTTCTGGTACACAAAGGGTAGGCTCGCCGATTAAGAAATGAGATGGAGTAAGCGCGTTAGAGTCTGATGGATCTGTTGAGAGGGGGCAGAGAGGCCTCGAATTGAGACAACTTTCAATTTGAGCGAGGAGAGTGCTAAGCTCTTCATAAGTCAAGGTACGATTCATCATAATACGACGCAGGTGATGCTTTGTCGATTTCACACCAGCCTCCCAGAGGCCTCCAAAATTAGGTGATGCTGGCGGTATAAAATGCCACTGTGTGCCTGTATTTGCTAAAATTTCGTTTAATTCTTGTGGCAGAGATGATTTATTGCGATTATTGACAAACTGTAGTTCTGTGCTGGCTCCAATAAAATTTGTACCACAATCAGAATACAAATCTGAACAAATGCCACGCCGTGAAGTAAAACGCTTGAATGCAGCGAGAAATGATTCAGTTGACAAACTCGTTACTGCCTCTAAATGTAGTGCTTTCGTCACCATACAAACGAAAAGGCAGATATACCCCTTGGTAGTGACAGTGTTGCGCGCAGTCGATTGTTTAATAATAATTGGTCCAGCGTAGTCGACGCCACTATGTTTGAACGGTCGCGCTGGTTGCAAACGAATACTCGGTAAATTGCCCATAATTTGTTGGACAGCTCTGGCGTTGTACTTGAAGCAAACAACACAACGTCTCTGAATGTTTTTTGCGAGATTTCGAGCGGAGAGTATCCAATACTCTCGACCAACATAAGACTGCATTAACTGCAAACCACCGTGAAGAGTTTTAATGTGAGCATCTGCAAAAATAAGAGATGATAATGGATTTTGTTTTTTAAGTAAAATCGGATGTTTAATTGAGTAATCAAAGTTTGAGTAACGTATGCGCCCACCAACTCTTAAAACGCCATTAGAGTCGAGAAAGGGACACAAACGAGAAATATTGCTGGTTAAGTTTCCTTTTTGTAGATCAGCTATCTCTTCTTGAAAGTCAATTTTCTGAGAAAGTTTAATGAGTTGTTGAAGAGCATGTTTTAGCTCTCGCGTTTGAAGAAATGCAATTGTTTTTTCGTTACTATTGTGTTGTTGTTGTCGAAGTCGAAGCGATGAATTATTAATAAATCTGAACAGATATGCTGTAACACGCACGGTTTTGTTCAAAGTAGAATATTTTGTAATTAGATCTGGATACCTGATTTCATGACTTGTTATTGTATGAATGTCAAATTGTGATTTACGTAACTCGACGCAAGTGTTAAAATTTAGATTTGGCTGCTCTGGCCAAATGTTCGGCGGCTGACTCAACCACCGTGGTCCCGTCCACCATAAATTGTGACTTAAAAGTTCTTCTGATGATATTCCTCGCGACGCGCAGTCTGCTGGATTGTCGTAAGTTGATATATAGCGCCACTGATTGGCATTAGAGTATCGTTGAATTTCTGCTACTCTGTTTCCAACGTAGACTGACCACTTTGACGATTGCTTTCGAATCCACGACAGTACCGTTGTACTGTCTGTCCAATATAAAATTTGAGATATTCCGCATTCAATTTGCGTTACAATCTTTCGAATAAGCTTTACAAGCAAAGTAGCTCCACAGAGCTCAAGCCGTGGTATCGTAACAGTTTTTAACGGTGCAACTTTTGTTTTTGACTGAAGTAAGCTCACGCGTGTTCTGCCCATACTATCCACTACTTTTACATACGCAACTGCTGCGAATGCCGATTGAGATGCATCGCAGAATCCATGAATCTCAATGCGACTTAACTTGTTGCTACCAATCCAACGTGGAATCTTAATAGATTCTAGAGTTTTTAGCTCACTGCGATACTGAGCCCATTCATTTCTTAAATTTTCTGGTAATTCAACTTGCCAATCAAGTCCGAATAGCCATAGCTTTTGAAACATAATTTTCGCCTGCACTGTTGTAGGAGCTAACCAGCCTAACGGATCGTAGAGCCTTGCTGCATCAGATAGTAGGCTGCTTTTAGTTATTGTACGCTCTTCATCAAAATTTGTTTTAAAAGAAAATGTATCGCTTATCGTATCCCATTCAAGGCCAAGTGCTTTTACTATATTTTGGTCGTTTTGATCATTTAATTCGAGTGTAGTAGATATTTCTCGATATGCTTCAGGTATTGAATTCAAAAGCTTTATGGAATTTGATGTCCATTTACGTAAGTTAAAGCCACCCATTTCCAATAAATTACAAAGTTGTTTCTGAAGATTAATGGCGTCAATTTCAGTATCAGCTCCGGAAATTACGTCATCTACGTACGTATCTGATTTTAGCACCTTGCATGCTTCGGGATACGTTTTCTCCTCGTCACACGCTAACTGTTGCAGCACCCGAATCGATAGATATGGGGCCGAAGTGGTTCCGTATGTGACGGTGCATAGTTTGTATATGTAAATATCATCGTTAATTGAATTTCGCCATAAGATTTGTTGGTATTTATGATGCTTATTAATGACACGAATTTGTCTGAACATCTTTTCTAAATCTGAGCGAAAGCCTATTTTAAATCGTCGCCATCGTATAATAATTGTCGGCAGGTCGTTTTGAAGAGCTGGACCTGCTGATAGCTCTTCATTTAAAGACGTTTGAGGAAGTCGCTTACTGCTTCCGTCAAACACTACGCGTAATTTTGTAGTCGTACTGCTCTCTCGCAATACACCATGATGAGGCAAAAAATAACCGTTTTTCTCTAAGTCTTTGGGATACACACCAATTTTCTGCATATGACCCAATCTTTCATATTCAATCATAAATTTTCGATAAGCTTCGCATAAAGCTGGTTTTGATTTAAAAGTTGACTCAATTTGTTTTAGCCGTCGTAGAGCACTATAGTCAGTATAACTAAATACAGGCATTGGTAAGTTATTTAAATTTGACTTAAATGGCAAGGCAACGGTATACCGCCCAGTTGAGTCGCGAGTGCATGTTTTTTCAAAATATTCATTGCACGCAGCTTCCTCGTTAGTAAGTTGTCTCTTCTCGCATAATTCTTCTTGTTCCCAAAATGCACGAAGCTGGTCATCAACAGAGCATACATTGACATTCACTATGCCGTACGTAATTTCTGACGTTGGTCCGGACACAACCCAACCAAAGTGCGTGAGTTGCAAGAAAACGCCTTCCTTAAATTTTTTATGCTGCGGTAGCACGATGTCTCCATATACATCACCGCCGAGCAATAAATCAATACGACTACTCTCATTAAAGTACGGATCAGCGAGTGAGTAATTTTCCAAGTTAGGGAGAGAGCTTTTATTAACAGGCGATGGTTGATAAGACGTAAGAGAGGGTAAGACTAATGCGCTGCAATGCAAATTAAAGTTGCTCTCAATTATCGAGGCTAAAGACAAATTAACATATTTTCGTGTTGTACAGGGTGACTTTCCTCCTACACCATTTATTACAGCAAGAGTATTTAATTTTTGCAAGTGAAGAGTTTGTACCGCATCTTCTGTTATGATTGATGCTTGCGCACCTTGGTCAAGCAGTGCCCTTAGAAAGTAGTCACCGACATTAGTTTTAACAACCACGCGTATTGTAGCCAGAAGAACTTGAGGCATTGATAATGTACCAAAATTACATGCTAAATTCGCAGTTGGGGTAAGAGGTGTTGCGGATGGCGTAGAAGTATGTGATGGTGATTCAATACCATGCGATGACGAAGGAGAATGGTTACTATGAACATTTGGTAAAAAGTTTGAAAATTCACTATGTACTATAGTGTGATGTTGCTGTTGACATATTTGACAGCGAGAAGTAACTCTACAGTCATTTGCAACATGACCAGGTTTTAAGCAATTACGACAAATCTTTTTCGATGTTATTAAATTCCGTTTAGCAGCAGCGGGCAGTGAGGCAAATTTAAAACATTTATAAAGCAAATGACGCTTATCGCAGCAAGGGCAGTTAGCGTCAGCAGCAGTGGCAGTAGTTAGATGTACATTGCGACGAAAGGAGTTTCGTGTGGTATTTTTAAACTTTGGCATTGTCGTCAAAGGCGATGAATGAGTAGTGGAGTAATTCTGATCATGAATTGTTTCCAATGTACGAAAAGTAGTTTCGAGAAAATCATATAAGTCTCTCATAGACGGAATTTCGGTGGCAGCTTTCAACGACTGCTCCCACTCTTTACGTATTTGAAAGTTAAGTTTATTAACTGTGATAAAAATTAAAATAGCATCCCAGCTGTCAGGATTTACTTCCAAAGTGCGCAAAAGGGCAACGCAATTGCGAGTTGTGTCTAAAATAATCTGAACGCTAGCCGCAGAGCCATTTGAAGTAGGAATCGAAAAAAGCTTATTTAATAGTGTGTCAACTATTTTTCTTTTGTTATGATATCGTAGATTTAGCGCACTCCAAGCAAGTTCATAGCTTGTATGTGAGGCTGGGTACTCATTGACGATATCTAATGGAACACCAGAACAAGATCCTTTTAAAAAATAGTATTTCTGGACTTTAGAAAGGGCTAGATTACTATGAACTAGCGAAATGAACATATCTCTGTACGATATCCATGTAAGATAGTCACCAGAAAAATGTGGAATGTCGATTTTAGGTAAACGAACGTCAGAAGATATTGTTTCATTACGGGTACTTGAAGAAGCTCCAAAGGTACTGGAGTGAAGATTTAGTGGATCAGAACTGTTTGAGTCAGGAATGAAATCAAGTAGCGTGCCCTTGAAGGTCAAAAAAAGATCGCGGAAATTCTTGTTAGTTTCCTCTTTTAAGTATGGCACATCTTCAGCTTTTAACTTTTTTTCACGAATAATATCACAAAGTTGGATATGGTTTTCTTTAAATGTTTTAAAATTCGATTCAATTTCTTCCAGTAAACTCTGAACAAAACCACGTGTTTTTTCAGACCCGAGTTTGCTGTCGAAGTTCTGCTTTATGCATTCAAGGTCACGCAGCATTTCATTTTGATTTTCAATTGCTGATGCGATATCCTCCATTTTTATTTTAAAGAAATAAAGATTTATACATACGATAATATCCAGAAAAGTCGTTAGCGTTGTCCAAAATCAAGCTTAAGTTGTCACCAAATCGTTGATCCAATTTTCCAAGCACAAATAATGATTACCGCAATCGTAATCCAATTCCAGTCAAGGTTAAGTTTTTTTTTTTGGTCTTCAGAAAGCGTACGGCAAATCGTTTTCCCAAAGTCAGCAAAAGCCAAATTGATCCAAATAAAAGGGATCTGTACAAGCATCAGCTCGTGGTCCAATTTAAGTGGGAAATATCCCGGGTTTCGGCACCAAATTAATGTATGAGATTTGAATTAAAACTATTCAATTATATTCAACTGTACTTTATTTAAATTAAACCTGCAGTCAGCACGGCAGAGACAAGTTTTCAACTGTTCAAGGTTCATAGAACACTAAAATTAAAGTTACATAGAAAATGCATAGTAGTCAAAAAAGAAAGAAATTAAAAGAGAGTAAAATATGTTGCATATACTAATACAGATAAATTAGTTAACAATTGTTGTTGTTAAGAGAAGATAAGTTAAGGAATTTAACATTTGCATGAATAACAGTTACTCGTATATTGAAGTAGAGTTATGCAAAATAGAGTGATACAAAAAATATAAAATGCTCCAACAACTATATATATCACCAAGGGAATTTCGAGCTATTTTCTTACATTTTCAGCGCCTATAAAAGAGATCTTATCCATAAATTTTTGCATCTATGGAAAGTTCCATGCCCATTTTTAGTATCGCAACCAGCATTTTGTTCAGTGATTTCATACACCTACTAAGTTTCATTTTGTCTGTTTATCGGTTTGGCTTATTTGAAGCAAAAAAATATCGTTTTTACTATTAGATTAACACTTTGTTTGAACAATTCCAACAAAATTGTGTGTTACTCAAATGTTTGTTTACTAAGTTCTTTTGTGAGCTTTTTTCTTTTGAAATAAATATGATAAATAAAATCTCCTCATTTTATAAAATCTGCCATGTTTACATACATCTTTATATATCGTCATCCCACAAGTCTTTAGTTCGATAAATACTTTGATCATCAGGTATCTGTTCATAGGCTTAAGCAACTTGCTTAAGATTTAAACTCAGTTTTTAGCAACCATTAGAGGTTCCGTGTTTACTTGTACAGCCATGTCTATTCTGCTTTTGAAGTATTTCTTTCGTTAAAATTTGTTTCACGAGATTCTCAATGAGACAGACTATTTGATAAAATTTGGATCAACAATTTTGAAATTTTCGCAAAAAAAATGTTTCCAAAAAAAGGACATATTATACTATCCTTTAAATCAGTGATGGGCACATAGTGGCTCTATTTGCTCTCATTGCTCTCACCGTTATTCGACGCACAAGCAAGCGAAAAATCGACTTTCAAAGCTATCGAGGCACAGCGTTGACTTGAATTCAAATGAAAACAAAAACAAAACACAAATGCATAAACGACTGCGCCGCATTGTGTCTTGACGAATGTAGCAATTGTTTTTGTTTGTAGTTCAATTTGTTTTTTTTTTTTTTTGTTCCGTTGGCGAATTTGGAAATTATAGTAAAAAAAAACTTTAAAATTTCGTTTGTTGTTGCTTGATGTTGTTGTTTTGCTCTTTTGTTAGATTTCTATGCCCACCGCTGCTTTAAATTATTGACCCACTTTAAAAAGAGGTAATGAATAAAATTAATGTCTTCAAAAATCAAAACCACGAACTTCCATTAATGCTCCTGTTATAAAAATAAATGTAAAAATCGACCTTGTTCCACATTTCTCGATGAAAATAACCTCAAACTTTCTTAAAAGTGAAGATTTTGTTGGAGGCCACTCGACAAAAAAAATGTTTTCTATAGAGAACATAAAATGCTTCTTATTAATTTGCTAATGATTTACTACAAAATTTTTTTAAATATTTACTAAAAATCATCATCAAAAATATTATAGTGAAAAGGGGATAGAGGCAGGGCCGTCTTTAGACTTTGCAGCGCTCAGGCCAGAAACTGAAAAGAGGCTCCTTCCAAAAAAATGTATACCCAAATTAAAAAAGTTTCCATTAAATTTACATATTCATGAACAGAAAAACAAAGGTCTTCAGAAATTAAAACATTTTTTCTTACTGCACATTAAAGTAATTCCGGTAGGGGCTCCCTTAGCTTGTGGCCCTGGGCCAGAGTCTCGTATGCACATATATGGATAGTTATTCATGTAAAACAAAAAACTTCTTAAAAGTAATATTTTTGACTTAGACATCAAACATCTAGCGCTGCATAGAAAAAAAAAGCGCTGATAGAAAAAAAAAGTACAACGTGCAGAACTATTTCTCTGCTTAGTAACAATAGCGAACGCGGTCTCTTAGGTTTTTCTGTTAAATAAACACCATCATTTTAATTTTTTTAAAAAAAATAAAACACTTACCCACTTTTTTTGTGAAACTTTTCAAAAAAAGTCAACTTATTTAAGTAAAAAAAAATTGGAATTCTAAAAAGGATATAAAAAATCTTACAAAATTGCTTACCACATTATTTCGCTTCATATAAAAAAGTATCGTGTTACTTAACAAAAGTACTTAAGGCGCTATCTGAACTTATCGAATTCATACGACTCTATTTGAAAATAATTATGCGGTTTGATATGTGCTAGATTGGTATCATGACTTAGACAAAAAAAAATTATTAAAGTTGATAAGTAAATTTGCACTTATCACATTTTTTAGATAAGTACTTGAATTTATTTCAATAAAATATTTACTTTAATAATTCATGATGCTGAATTGTGCTATTTATGCAAACTTAACAAAAATATTCTAAGTGCAACGTTAAATAATCAAATTAATATCTTTATTGATAAGTTATTTATGCAATAGAACTCAAATAAAGAAAACTGATATTGTGCATCACATAATAAACTAGGAAGTAATCAAACTATCTTATAAATAAATAATCAAATGAACAAATAAAAAATTAATCATAAAATTAAATAATCATTAGCTTTTTCCAAAAAAAGCTCAACAACACTTTGCAAAAACAATTAATATTAATTATCAAAAAGCGACAGCAACAACAACGACAAATAGGTAACAACATCCGTACGTTAACGTTACAGCATAAATAACTATAAATGTTTTCCCCAAAAAAAATACGATATTTATTGATTAAAATTACTTAGGAATTACTCATACAAACACAAGCACACTTTTATGGAACGTTTTATGTGAGCACACCTACATTTGCACAGACACACGTACGCGCGCACAAGTCAAAACATATCCTCTTACTTGCTTATATCCCTCGAAAAATACAATAAAAGCTTTCATTGGTTAAACACTCACGTCTTCAAGCGTAACAACATAAATTACAATAATAACAACAAAAATAACGATCTTTGCGACAACAAAAACAACAATAATAAAAAGCAACAAACAGCTCAACATTAGCAACAGCAGTTGGCAACGCGAATGCAATAATTTCAACCATTAAAAAAGAAGGAAAAAAACAATAAAAAAAAACGTCGTCAAGCAGAAGTCAAAACTTTTCTTCCGCTTTTACTCCCTCTACTTCGTCTTTGCCTGCTTTAATCTGCGGCCCTCAATCTTGCATCTCAATATGGCTGACTTGGAACGCATAAGACTGGTAATACTTGGTGGCGCTGGTGTTGGTAAAAGTTGTATACTTAAACGGTTTCTCTTCAAAACTTACACCGATAAATATCGTGCCACCGTTGAGGATCTCTACAATCGGGAATACGATCTGGGTGGCGTAACATTGAAGGTAGGTTGTTTGGTTGTTTTATTAAGACTGTAATAATATCGTTACCTACTGGAAAGTAAAATTATAGTTCTTGTAGGATGGCATTTATAAAAAAAAATACTTTAAGCTTAAGGCATGCTTACTGCGCTGTTTTTTTCTTTTCTTTCTCGTCCATGTAGTACTAAATTAGTCAAGCAGAATGGGTCGTTTCACTTTTTTTTTTTTTGGTTCATAAAAGTATACTCACAGAAGAAGGTACGTTCTTCAAAATACTATTGAAGTATGTGACACCTTAAAGCATGTAATCTATCCCACTATTTAATTGAGTGTGTAAAATGAATTTAAGTACATGTTGACAGGTTTCCGAGTGTCACGCTTGTGATTTATTAACGGAAAGTATTTTGTAGTTTTTTTTTGTTTTATACAAACAAAACTTTGGCTGACAGCCAAAAATAGAACAGTAGCGTTTTGTTGTGATTTATTTATTAAACTTCACTGAACATGTTGCATTAGTAACTTGTTACTATGTACGTCAGGTTTGAAAAAAAAAGTTTAATCTGCTGGTGATGGTCATAAGTTTTAAAAAATCTAAAATTTAGTAAAATCTTACAATATTCTATTTAGACTTTGAAGAAAGGTGCTGAAATAAAAGACAAGAAAATGAAAATTTACTGATGAAACATAATCACACAACAAAAAATTCGACGTCAAGTTAGTAAAATTCTTCCACGAATTCTAATACAGTGACTGTTTCTAAATGCTTTTTAAGAATACACACTGAGAAAAAAATTTGTTTGACTGTAAAAAATGCAGATTTAATTTAGAGCTATCAAATATTTATTTGAGTCAAATACATTATTTCAGAATCAATTAGTATTGGCTGAAGCATTTTATGTTTGACTCAATCAAATAATAAATTGCTCCATATCCAAATATAATTAATAACATTCAAACAAATAATTTTCTGAGTGCAGAATGGAAATTTTTCTGCAGAAGGCGAAAAAAGAAGACATGGAAAACATCTTTTTTTGGATAAGACACTTTCTAATAAATAAGATTTAAGGGGCAATGCCAGTGCAACTCATGAAAAATTAGGCGATTTTCGCGAATTTTTTGAAAGAAAGCACTCGATAGAATGTTTTGAAATTTTTTGGACATAATAAGGTATATATTCAGCTATATTTTAAGATTTTTTTTACAAAAATATTGAAGAATAACGGTGTCTTCAGAGGTGCCAAAAAAAAAAATTCCCCAACTGCTGACATGATTCCAGCCGAACGAGTAGTTGAAGCAAAAAACTTCAAAAAGGTTATTAAATTTGAAGTTATTTCCTATAAAATGACCAAAGATTTTTGAAAAATATCAAAAATTAACAAAATGGCGTAGTTCTGAAAAGAAGTGTCGTTTTTTTGAGTAAAAAATGGTCGTTTTTTTAATGCCAAATTGACAATTTTCAACCAATCAAAAAGATCGTTAGTCATTGTAAATTAAATATATTCAAAAATACTCAGCTTATATTTAAATTCGATCGGTCAATTTCTCTTTGAGTTACGATGTCAGCAATTTTCAAAAATGTAGTTTCGAGAAAAAGGCGCTTAAAGTTTCAACTATCGACGGTTTTACCTGTGAGAGGTCGCTCTTTAGAAGGCTGCCATTCAAAAATTATTCAAGATACGATTTTGCCGCTTTCACAGGATATTTTTGAAAGTATAAACTATCGAATAAACTAAAAAAATCGATTTTTTAAAAGTGTCACACTGGTATAGCCGCTTTGAATGGTTACGTATGATGCTTTCTTGCAAAGTTAAAGCCATTTTAAGGTGACATGAATTTGAAATTGTTTGGTAAGTTTTGTTGGCAGACCTTTAAAGTTCCTTAGTCCACATAATTGACAAAAACCTTTAAATATACTCAAAAAAAAACTTAGTTAAGTCACGTTCAAATAATGCATGCTTTTATTCAACACATGAACCAAGCAAATTCATATTATCGTCTAACCTGTCGTACTAAAAGTTATAAATGAATAAGTTTTCTGGCATATAGTATTGCGTGCGATACTATTTTATTCCATATTATCTTCGAAAAAGTTTGTCCAAAAAACATTTTCAGGAAATTGCAGAGAATTCTTGAATACAGACAACCTTCTTAAAAATCATCAGAAAGTAATAATTTAAGCAATTTTTTGAAACCTTCAAAGACTAAACTGAATCTTAAAATACATGAATTTTATTCTTGCTGAAATCAAGAACTACGAAAAACTTAGCTATATTTTTTGGATTTAAATTTACCCTGAAAGTACATTTCAACACTTTTCTAAATGCTAAGTTTTAATGATGGTACAACATTTCAAACCCATGACTTACATGCATTACTATAATTATGCATAGAACTATATGAGCAATAAGTCATTTGGCCTAAGTTGTGTACTTTGTCTTTGCCTCATGACCAGCACAGCACATAAGTGAAATGAAAAAGCAGTTAAAAATAAAAGGCCATGAGCTGCTCACTTTATATTTCTCTAGTGTACTATTACCAGTACTTAAAAGACTTTATTGTCTGCAATATTTATTCCATTATGTTTAGTATAATAAAAAAAAAAAAAAATAAACAAAAAAACGTCGTTGTTCTTTACACTATTCACTTGTTTTAATATCAACAAAGTGCACATAATTCAGTTGAACATTTGAACTCAAGTCATGTGCGCGTTGTTCCAATATGTTCAATATTTTATTGAGGAAAAATTGCAGCACAACAATAAGGACTAAAATATTTACAATGGTATGCGATGCATGCAAGTGCAAGTCATGCTAGCAACTGAAAATCAATGAAAAATTTGTATGCATATAATTTCTTATTGTACTGCTGAAGCTTAAAATGAATTTAAAATTACAGGTTACCCATATACCATGCTGTGTAAAATAATACTCTAAATTTTCCCTCAACTTTAAAGTATAACTAAGCTATAATGCTATCAGCTTGAGGCATTGCAATGCATGAACATAATAACACGCTAACAATTAAATGTTACTCATACGTCATGTTGTATAAAAACTTTTTAATGCTATGAATATACCGCATTTCAAGCTATTGAGAGTTACTCAGAGATAAAATAAAAGAGTATGCATGAAATTAATATAGAAAATATTCTGATTTGTTCGTTTGTTATTTCATGTAATTACAATATAACCTTAAACCATAATTTACATAATTTTTCAAAGCTGCGTATGTTGAGGTAAATGAGGAATAGCAAATTTTAAAATTTAATTATAATTTGGAATATCAATGCAAATATTCATATTTATAAGCGATTGAATAAAAAGTTTATTTAAAAATCTTTACACTTAAGTGTTGCATTAAACGCATCTCGATATTAGGAATTCAAGCAGTTGAAACAACTCAATTAGTTCAATTAGCATTTATATTGGTTTGTAGTAAGTGAACGGAATTTGTATGAAAATATTTGAAATTACGAAAAAATTCTTGGAATTTCAAAGCTGTTGAAGTTTAAATTTAATTAAATTACAAGTGTTAAAGTGTAGCAGTGAGAATGAAAAACCCACATGTGCAACTACTTAAGATAATAAATCAAATTTCATTTAACTCGTTGTTATACTTAAATGACCATAAGAATAAATGACTAACAATTGTGCAAGATTGTTTGTAACTATAGGATGGGAAAAAATAATCACACGAACTGATAATCAATATACCCAAATGGAAAAGAAAACTTTTAGGTATGAACCACACATAGAAATCTTGAAAGCTGGTGTGAAAAATAGAATTGTATGACAAAACAGACTGCAGATTCAGATTATTATCCGCTTAGATAAAAAAAAAATATGTCTCTCGGTTTTTTAGAAGTTCCATTTTCAGTTAAGTCTAAAGAGATTTCCTTAAGGGGGGAAAAAGGTCGGAGAGACAAATTAAAATTCTTTAAATTTGTAACATTATTAAGCATCATTTCAAAAATATTCTGCTAAATTCTCGTTAAAAAATATTAAAATATAAGCCAAAGGTAGTAGGGAGAACTATGTAACCTAAAAAAAAATCAACATGCGGTAGGTAGGATAACTCGTGACTGCTTCATCTGAAATCAAAATACCAAAAAGTTTTCTTTAGTATATAAGATCATCTTAGATTTGAGCGAAAAAATATATTCAGTTTTGAATTTTTGGTACAGGTTTAATCAAAAAACTCTGATTTTTTACCAAAAATTGCTCCTTTTGTTAAATTAAAAAATAACTAGTAATTGAAAAAAAAGTCATTCGTTCAGATCCGTATATTTATTACAGAAAAGAAGTGAGTAAAATATTGGCAAAATCGGTCCACACGTTTTCGAGAAATTTTGACTACCGACTTGAAAAAAGTTTTGAGAAAAACGCGATTGAAGTTTATTACTTCATCATATGACCGCTCGGACTCCATTGTATGGAACTCGAAAAGTTTTGCTCCTAATGACTTGAAATTTTCTGACAATACTCCTTATAACTTGTAGTATCGGAAAAGCAATTAAAAAAATTGATGTTCTGACCCTTTTCCCCATTTGATGCGTTGCTAATTTTGAACAACAAGCTCATGTTCAGCATTAATTTTAAGAGGCATAACAATTTAGGTAAATGGAAACGAATGAGTGACCAACTCCTACACGAAGGTTTCGGAACTTTGTAAGAGAACTAGTAAAACTATTGCATTTATACAATTCTACTTGCTCTAAGCAGCGCCAACTGTCATAATACTGTCCATTATTTCAATTGAACTATAAGAGCAATTGATACAAAATTTAAAATGAGATAACACAATATTTTTGAGCCAAAAATAGGCGGGAATTCACTAGTAAATGAAGCATGTTCCATACAAGTAAAAACTTAAAATTTTATATTCAGTTAGTTATTTGAGCAAGAGAGATGCAGAATGGTGAGTTAGTTCTTAAAGGCTTTTTCCGGACAAAAATTGAATGGATTGGGCGTTGTACTTTCAACATCAAAGAAAGTAAATATATTTTTATTTTTTTGCTATAAAATATATCTAAGCCCAAGCAAGCTAAGCTTACAATTTCTTATCGAGCTATGGCAAGTCAGAATGGAATAATCAAAATTTTAATTTTTTCCTAGTTAATGAACTTAGATAATATTTCCAAGAATACATATGTCATTTGAGTTACTTTAGGTGACTTAATCAAAAAATTTGATCTCTACGGTCGATGAAATTCTCATATATCGTGCATCTGTTAAAGCTTTCCTACTAGGTAACTAAACAAAATATTTAATCGTTTGATTTGTTACAAATTGAAGGATATTTGCGCATAACAAATAATCAACTAAATGCAATTAAGACTAAGACAAATAGGCACTACTTAAGTGCGTGTCTGTATTTTTGTTTGCTCACATACTCGTATATGAATGTATTTAGTATGTATTGCGTACGTGTGTTTCGTAATGATATTTGGTGTAGTGTCTCTTCGCTTTTGTACTATTGTTGTTGCCTTTGTATTTGCAAAAGCATTAACGTGATGCATTGTTTGCTCTTTAACCATGAATATTTAGTATAATGTGAAAATAACTAAACTTTAACTAAAATTAATTAATGTCCTTATTCTATTCTTCACACGCTTAAGTTCTGATGAAGTGTTTTAAGAATATTAACATCAAAAAATACTTAAAAATGCATAAGAAAAGTTCAAACAAATAAACTTACTTCATATAGGGCATTCATCAGTGGGCGTGGCATCTCCCATTTTAACAAAAAGTTGTAAACGTGACATTTGTTGATAACTTTAACTTTTTCCTTTCGACTTTTTTTAACCTCTTTCAACTTAATTGAATTTACCAAGGTTTTTCAACATGACATTTTTTTGGGCTTTTCAACCACATTCAATATTTTTTATATATGTATATCTGATTTATTCAATCTTATTCAATTTTTTTCAATATTTTTCATATTTCTTCGGCTTTCAACCGTTTCAACTTTCTTCATTTTCAACATTTTTTATACTTTATCGATGTTATCAGCCATTTGCTACTGCTTCGACCTCTTTCAAGTTTTTTCAACCTCTTTCAATTTTTTTCGACTTTTTCAACCGTATTCAACTTTTTTACCCTAAAGAATTTTTTTTTGTTGTTTACAAACCCGTGTTCACATTAAAAAAAAAATTAAGAAACTCTACAAACTAAAGAATAATTTCCGGAAATTTAACTGAGATTTGTAGCTGGCAAAAGAATATCGGAGTGCTGTAAGAATTTTGTAAATTTGTCTATGGGAGACACTGTGAGCAAAACGGTAATACTTTGAATATAACGCGCAAAATACTAAATTCTTGTTACAAGAGTGGTCACTGAAAGACTGAGGCAGGCGCTGCTGTGTGCTGTGTGAGGTATGAGCTTCTCCATTTGGATCTTGTATGGAAACATTTTTAAGCACAATTTCAAAATATTCTGAACTAAGCGGAGCAATGATTGGTACGACAGAAAGATCCTTTGGGAGATTCTGTCATACAGTTTTCACTGTTGTGTCAATGTGCCTAGAGCCTATTCCCAGAAGATTAACAACTGATCAAACTCTTTAAAGTCAAACAATTAGTTTTCGAATTATATTGCCGCTAGAAGAGAATTTGACATTAAATTTTTTCTTAATTTGCATAACTGATCATTCAGTGGAATAGAAAAACTCCAATGAGTTTTATTCGTTGCTGTATATCACAAACAACCAAATCTTTAAATGCAAAGATTGAAAAATAACAGATTGCAGGTCTTTTCTTCCGCCGGGCCTAGCTAGGAAAATTTTAATTTTTTTACCATCTTCAGTTTTGAATAATATAAGACCTTAGCTCTTTCAACATTTCTTATCGCAATTCTAAGTTCAATTTTTATATTGTCAAGTAATAAACGTAAAAAACAACATTTTATTCTTTATATCCATCATCATTAGAATCTGTGCATTCCCGCACCTTAATGATGCTATTAGTCTAAAGATTAATCTGCGTAATTAAGATTCTTACACAATTGCGTGATAAACTTTATTTCAACCTTGATTTGCGTATCCTTGTTTGCTTCATTTTATGCTTAGGTATTATCCTAGACGTAAACAGCTCACAAATACCATGTTTTGTTCAATGTTCCATTCGCTATAAACTTTCGCATTAATCAGCAACGTCAACACGACACGACAAATTTAACTTATGGGCAAAATGGCTATAAAGCTTTAGAGTCACAAAATTCCTTTCAACCTAAAGCTGGCCGGAGAAAAGTCATTTCAAGCCAATTGACGGCTTACCCACATCATCTGCCTTGCCATATTTTAAGTTGCAGCAGTAGCTATAATCAACCAACACAACTTAAGTTAAGATGTGCATGAGCTCGGTTGCCAGTAACCTCGAGTAGAGTAGGTAATAGTATGAGGAATGTTGCAGGTTACAAAGTTGGTATCATTGGCTGCTCTTAAGTAGATTGGTACACGCAAAATAATGGACAATGGCACATTGTGTGCATTTTTGCCTGTATGTACATCAGAGTGGTTCAAAATAAAAACTTTTTGATTTTTTCACGCTATGTCAGCGGATTACAGTAGCGTTATACGTCTGGACAAAGCTTATTACTAGGATGAAGGTTAACATTGAAAATTGGATTAGCGCCAACTGTTATAAGTAGACAACCTATTTTCAAAAATATTGATTTAAAAATGGTGCAAGTTACAGAGGTTATAAAATTTTCCAACCAAAACCATGCCCACGTTTCTGGCAATTATTGATCGGGGAATCCGAATCCGTGATTAGTTTTTCTTCTTCTTCTATCTTTCTCATAAAAAAATTGAAAATTGACCGGACAAAAGTGAAAAAGTACCGATTTTCCTCTTTCTAGTTGCAACACCTTAAATATTATTTTGCCTCCGATCCCATGGTACATCATTTCTAATGAACTATGTTTTGTTTAAAAGAATGCCAAAATCGTCTAACATATTTGGAAGTCCAGATATCTGCATTTTTCCAAATTAACAGACCTGATTTTTTTCGAATCGGATTCGGGAAATTTACATATTAACCCTTTCATCCCCAATGTTGCGTATAAGTTTTCTAACTTTGAACCTCTGTAACTGAGTTTTTTAATGGAGATATCGAAAATGGATTTTGGACATCATTTAGGGTGGCTCCGGACCCTGGAAGGACCGTTTTTAGCTCATTTTCAGAAAAAAATTTTTTTCCTATAATTAATGGGGAATGGTCGAAAATGGATTTTGGACATCATTTAATGTGGTTCCGGACCCTGCAAAGGACTGTATTCGATCATTTTGGTCCCTTTCAAGTCCCGGAGCCACTCTAAGTGATATTCAAAAGCCATTTTCGACCTTTCATAATCGATTGGAGCAAAAAAAAATTTTAGGGTGGATCAAAATAAAAAAATTTTTTTTTTGTTCCAGTCGATAAATTAAGCTTGAAAATGGCTATATCGAAATAGTTAACCAAAAAAAAATTTTTTTTTGTATGGAGACCGACGCGGCTTATTGTAAATACAGCTAACTATCTATTTTTTGAAATTTGCCCCTGTAGTTTCTGAGTAATGTGAAAAATCTCAAAGTAAGTTGGGATTTCTGTGAGCAGTAGACATGTCCATTTACCGATTTCACCCATTTTCAATTCCATAACTGATGTTGAATGTTGTCAAATTAATTGACAGACAAGTAGACGAATTCCTTCTATGTCCTACAAGCTGAACGAAAAAAGGAATAAGCCCTGTGTATAGGTTATAAGGAGACACAGGAAAAGATTACAACTACTGTGTACTGTTTCGGAACGCTAGACCAGAATTTATTGAGAGTAAGAGTTATTCGCTACAAAGTCAACAAAATATTACAAAATAAAAAACGAAAAGTAAATACATGAACCTTGATTTATATAGTACGCAGTGCCATGAAGGACGTGTGACAACTGACGCGTCTGATTATGGTCATTATTTTTAAAGTGTAAGGGCCTACTGCAACTTAAAATAAAGGGCGAAGTACGACGAAGAGTCAAGAAAACACTCAAACCTCTTTACAGCTAAAAGCAACAATTTTCAAAGGAGTAAAAGAGAAAATACTTGAATACTCGCCCACTTACCTTTCCATACTAAAGTTTGAAGAAAATCGGGAGAAAGCTGTTGAAATGAATAACAACCCTAGTTTATCCTAGGCTAAACTTTATCAAATTAACACGCTTTGGATGAACTAATTTGGCCTAAGAAAAACTAGTTTATCCTGAAACTAGTTTCGATAGTAAGATATATAAAGTCACTATTAGCTGTCAACTGATTCGTTATCACATCATCGTGACTCCCACGGACGCAAAAGCATACCGGCAGATATAGCATTATCGACTCAGGTATGCCATCTTACATTCTAAACGGAAGGTTGTACTTGGCGCACAAGAATTTTTGGTACCCAGACAGCCTGCATTATAGTAAAGAAAATTTGTGATCATGCCTGCATAACTCCAAGAAATTCCAAATGAGCCCACTATATTTTAAGATTATCAACGAAGGCTAGCAGCTTTTATGCCAGCTAGTTATCAAACACTTAAGCAACTTATGTTTAAAATCTTTGACAGCTTAGCTTTTTTTCATAATTCCTTAAATTTGATCTTTGTGTCAATAAGCACTTGAAAGCGTCAGCCTTAAGGCAGTGTCTGTACTTTACTGTTCAGCTTAACAGTTTTTGTGTTTTATGTTTAGTTTGTAACTTGTTTGCTTGTACTTATGTCAAGCCACTAGTACATAAAAGTACCATAATCAAGGAGGCGAAAAAATAAAGCAGAATCATGAATAAATCGGCTATAGGACAAGTTTATCGCAAACAACTTTGAGCAGCGCAACATATGTTGTAAGAATAAAGTGTATTAAATGGATAGAGAAAGTGGGCTAAAATTCAAAAGAAAAGCTACAAGATGGATGCTGGCATTTGTAGTGTATTGTACAAAAAATGCTTGGTTTGGCACCCAAAGTCAAGCGCTCAATAAACAAGCCGGTAGGCAAACAAACAAGAAAATATAAGAAGTGTTTCAGAGAAAGCACCCATTACGAAAAACGTAAATTTTGCTAGAAATAAATGTTGAAATGTAATTAAAAAATATTGAGAACTCGAATAATCTTTAAAAGTTCGAAAAACGGTGTCAAATTCAAGCAAAAACTGATACACAATATATGTGTGATTTATTTCGTAAATTGGCCTTGGCAAATATTCCAAAGCACTCAATTAAAATTTCAGAAATAATTTGGCAACTCAAGGTGAATGTTTTCTTGACAACCCTTCTAAATTCCTTGACATTTTCTAATGGGTTTTCTTAAAATAGTGCTTTCAACTCAGTTGCTTATTTTCTACCACAACCACCCACTTGTATTGCAAGCAATGAATGCACTTGGAATATCGGCAGTCATGTGGAAGTGTGGTTTATGTCAGCAAAAGCAGCAGCTACAATAAAAGTGGCTTATCTTTTTTTTTCTATTTCTGTGTTGTCTAACTTTTTTTCTTTTTATTATTTTCTTTTCTTGTATTTTTTTTCACTTTTTTTTTTTTTTTTTTTTATTTTATTGGCTTTGGTTTTTGTGGATTTAATGTAATTGAGGGGAATTAGAAATTTATTGCCGCTCTGTGTCGGATTTGTAAATAGAGCAACAATTGTGCATTTTGCTTTGCACACCTACCAAGAAAAAGTTCACTTGTTAAAAAATCAGCTAAAAATATTGGCCAAGATTGTAACATTCGTTGCAATGTTTCACTGAAGTGAAGTGTACTTTAGTTGTATGCGCATGGACTTGGCTTAGTAACAAAAACTTATAATGTGACTAAATTTATATAAATATTTGATTTATTGACTTCGTGTACAAATTTTAATATATAATTATATAAATTTTATATTTATGTTGTCATATCATAGTATAAAATCATATTTTACAAAATAACAATGAAATATTACTCAAACGAGTATTCTTTGATTTACAACATATGTTACTAATATGACATGGATGCATTTTATTTAAAAGCAAATGCTTAAACGGCATTATTGGCCATGATGCAAAAATAGTGTTGCTCATACGACATGGTTACCAACTACAAAATTGAAATTTAATTATGCTCATACGACATGTTTTCGACTCGTTGAGCATACGTTTAATATTACATATGTATGTATGTCATGCACTTGGGCATTTGGGTTTTGTTGGAAATCTACTGAATAGATATTTGAAATGTACTTTTTAGATAGCGAATGTACTTTTTCGTCATGTACGTACATCAAAAAGTTACTTAAAGTTTCTAAGATTCAACGAAAATTTCAACGTTTTTCCTTAAAAAACTCTATTTTCCTTAGCTAAAGTTACAAAAAAAAATTATTAATTTTTAGAAATATTCCAAATATACTGAATACGTACTGTCAAATGTATCGACTGGACTAAAAACTTAACGAATATACTGACGGCGATTTTTCACGACATAAATTTTCCGTAAAAAGTACAAAGCCACTGGTCATGCATTCGTCATGTCAGGTTTCTGCTAAAGTCAGTTTACTATTATTCGAAACTAAATCAATTCAAATTTAGGTGTGAACTTTGGCTAAAATGACTAATTTTTACTAGCTAACTTATATTAGCGAACATAAAAAGTGATCTTTGAGTAATGAAAGATAGGAAGGAGCTGGTAAGTAGATCAACAATTCAATTTTGTTGCGTTCTTCAACGCTTATCTACATACAAACTTAAGCCATATGGCAGGTGTTAAACATGCCGATGTTGGCTAATGCATTCTCCGATTCAACATCTTTGTGAAAAATAAATTTGTAGCATGGCACTTTTCGCACGACTCTCAAGTTGAGTTCCTTTTAATCAACACATTTTCAATAACGCTTTTGGTCCAGCGGATGAAGCTTTGTACGCCCATCAAAGAAGTCGTAAGATCAAATCTTAGTACGGACAAATGTACCAAAATTTCACCACATTCTACATTTAAAAAAAAAAATAAGAACACTAGAAACATACTAAGCGATCCAAAAAAAAAATGTCAGTACTTTTATGAGTTGATCAAATTTTTGGATACACTAGAGCCCCGATTTGCGTCGTTAATAGGGACCGGAAAAAATGCGACGCAAATCAAAACGACGTAAATCGAATCACTTTTTTTATGTATAAATGCTGGTTTTTTTTTGATCAGTTGCACTCTTCGCTTATTTTGATTTTGTATACAAATAGAAAGAAGGGACTCCATTTTAACCATTAAAGAATTTCTTACTTTTGTAGTTTGTTTACATTGGAATGGTGGGGCAATTTTAGCAAATTTAGCTATTTTAACCCTTAGCGGCACCACTTCAATTTTATAACGATTCTGCACGTTGTGGTCTTTCACGACTCCACGTTGAAAAAAAAAATTATAAAAAAGCGAATTTTTCAATTCCATGCTTCATAACTGTAAACGAGTGTTGAGACGACTTTATTTTATGAAATTCAATGATTATTAGGGGTATTTTTCAAAAAATGCTTGTGATAGATATATGAGGCTAAGCTTGAGTATTTATTAGTTCGAAAAATTTGTGGAGTCATTCACGACCCCATGGTGCTGCTAAGAGCTAACACTGTCTCACAGTTTGCAAATTGATTTTACTGTTACAGGTGCTAGCCCAAGAGCTCTTTCTATGTCAACAGCTTTTTCTCCCGACTTAAAACGTTTTAAAGCATCCAATTTTAGTTCCAAACTAATAAATTTTCTTATATTTTTCTTTTTTTTTTTCTTTTCTTAAGTTATTTTATTGATTTAACCACAATACTTTTTATTGAGAACCAAATTCTTACTGTCTAACAAGCAACTATGCTCATCTATCATATAAAAAGTATCGATGAGCTTACCTATTTACCAATTTACACTTATTACGAGGATACTCCTATTGCTTTGCTGTCCCATACAGCACTGCTAGTTCATTACGAAGGATTGGGTTCAGTAACTATCAGTTGACTTCTGACTTCAGTTGCTCTTATTATCAACTTATTATTATAGGAACAGAAATGTTTTGCTTTATAAGCTACGTTCTTCAACAGTGCTCAGACTAAGTGGGATACAAGTCGACATGAAAAAACCTTGCTCAGAGATATGCAGTCTTTTGTGAACTACTCAGGATATAGTTCTTCATATATTTGAAAATTCGTCCAGTATGTAAATTAAAGCCAACGGGCAAATATGCAACATTATTCTGTTGTAAACTGCTTTCGACCAGGATGCCTATTTCTAAAGAAACTTTTAGGACTATAGCCACCATTCTTTCATTTTTGGTATTGCATTGGTTATTTATAATTTGGTTCAACAAGCAAAGGACTAGCAAGAGTGCAACGACTTTGGGAGTCAAGTTTGTTGCGCAAGGCAAAAATAGTGCCTCAAGTTTCCAAAACGTACTTACTCGTGGCAGCAATTATGACACGGAACCAAACAAATCATATTTTGATCAATTTCATCTTAAACAAATAATATCAAGTAAATTCGTTTAAAGTCAAATCAAACAACCACGAATTTAATCAAACGAATTTAAGACCACATAACATAAGACTGTTAACTAATATCATTATAAGAATAATTCAGATAAAAAAAAATTGGGGAAAATACTAAAAAGAGTCAAAATTTATTATACAACCATATTTTATACTCAAAAATTAATGATTTTAATACTAAAGCTCACATGATCTTTAATCGAAAATACATGCACAAACGAAATTTCTAAAACAAAATTCCATGTTGATAGCAAACTTTTGCGGAAACTGCCATATTAAATGAAAATTTCATTGGCAAACATTGCAACTACCGTCGAACACCCCTTCGCTGTAAGCACATAACCTGACTTTTGTTTTCGCAACAAACACTACCACACGCACACAAATTTTTCAATTTTTTGATTAAAATTTTTGTTAAAACTTTTATAATTTTGTGAAATTAAATTTTCACAACGAAAAATGGCAAACTTCAACCGACAGCCAACGCTGCAAATGTACCGTCAAAAAAACAAATTAATAAATCGGAAATTGATTTTGCCAAGCAATTAAAAATAAAATAAATATAATTAATATTCTTCTGTGAAATTCAAGCATACGGAGCTGCGATTAATAATCTGCTGCTGCTCCGTTACCACAAAATATATTAATTATGTGTGGAGTGAACAGTCACAAAAACGTTGCAAGGCGACCTAACATATGCTACACCCTCATCAATCACCACGCTAGCTGGCTGTTTGGTTGGGCTTGATTTGAGACTTTACTGTTGTGGGTTTCATTGGGACCATAAACGAAAAGCAGAACAAAAAAAAATAAATTAGCTTAGCGCAAATGAAATTAAGAGAAATACTATGTGTGTGAACAAAATCAAACCATTACTGCCACTGCGTTTAGTCACTGGGCATGTCCATATGTGACAAACAGTTCGTGAAGAAAACTATTAACAAGAACGCGAAAATGATGCACAAATGATTTAAGGTAACGAAAAGACAAAATGGGTTAATAAGAATCAAAATTATTGAACTATATCGAAAATTGGATAAGAGTCAGGGTCAGTCAGTCTTGATATGTCTACTAGAGCTGCAAAGTATCAAGAAGTGATGAACAGTATCAAATAGCATTAAAAAACATCAAATTTTCCCGAGAGAAATCACAGATTATAGAATGTCGAACATCGAACATTGAACATCGAATGCTATTTATTAAACTATAAATAAAGTATAAAAAAAAATTGAAAAGTGTCAATTGTTATTAAAAAGAATCGCAGAGCATCGGAAAGTTTATTAGAATGGAAAAGCAACGATTAGTCGATAGAAATATCAATAGTTCCCCACAATTGTAAAAGTCCCACAGAGCTATAGTGTCTACTGCGCATTGTTGAAAAATATTAGCTCACCGTTCCGGCTTGGCTCAGGTGGTAATATGTCAATGAAGAAATGTTTTTATGGCACTTGGATTATTACTTGTATGGAAGGCATTACGGCTACATAAAAACAACCTTAGACTGAACTAAAGATCAATTTGGGCAGTCTTAATACCGATGGCGAGAAATTGAGGTTCTTAAAGTACGGAAGGTTTTAACACAATTGGTTTATTTTTAGTCCTTCTAAATACAATAAAATCACATCTAGAGCACTCCCTGCGTCATTAAATAGTAAAATCAATGCATATAATATCTCATCACTCCTACCCCAATGACCATTCTGACAGACATTTCCTTTGGGTGTATTTTAATACGGATGCCCAAGAATACGGAGAAGAAATCCCAAGTTGCACACGTTGCAAGTTTTTATCTATAACAGCGCATTTCTAGCAAAAATCATTGCTGCATTGCTTTCCTTGCTACTAGGAATTAATCATGAATGCATTGTCATAAAGCATATAAAGCGCCTTTAGGAATCAAAATTTAGCATTTCACATAATTATAATGCAAATTTTCCCATTCGCAATAATCCAACATTTTCTAAAGTGATAAAAAATATGGTTTTCATGGTAATTTATATTATGAGCTTCAATAGTACTAGTTACGTTTGCAAAATTATTTCCCATGCATTGTAATATAATCAGTGTTGAGCGTTTTTGATTGTTCGAATAAATTTCTTCATGTAATGCCGCCTTCAGAGTTCGATAAGTGAATTGCATGGAAGCATCAAAAGCTAAAACTTAACCAAAAAATATGCATTTAACAGCCTGAGCGCTGCAGCTTTTTTTTGGAGTACAATTGGCCTAAGTATTTCAAAAATTAACTAATAAATTGCAAAAAAATAAGTCTTACTACATTGGTAATTTTCAGCAAAATTTTTGATTTCAAAAACTGATTTATAGCCAAAAACAAGCATAACGAGCTGATGCTCTCAGCGCTCTCTCGAGCAGTGTGCATCAGTATAAAGAAAAGAAATTTGAGTGGATTTTTTTTAGCAATAATTTGAAGTATGCATGCAAAATAAAAGCTATAAAATATAGCCATAGCTTTTACTGTAAATTAACTTTAAATGAACTGTTATAGGAGCCTTGAATCTGCGCTGTGTGATTTCTTTAAGCTATAAATGCCAAATCAAAACAATAAGTAAAGTTGCTTTTGTTAAGCTGTAATCTTTTCGTTAAAGTATAGTTCATAGCTAAAGAAAATAACAACGAAGTTATGCTCGTTCTCAACATCTATTTTGGCTGTATAAGCGCTTCTAAAGCAATTTAAGAAAATATTTAGAAACAATGCTAATATTAAGCTAGACTCAAGCTGTAAAAGCGTTTTTAAAGAATAAAAATTTTCTTTTAAATAAAACTTAAAAAAAGCTAATAAGTGACTTGTCAATTGCATAAAAAGTCTTTCTACAGCTTACTTCTACCAATTATTGCACAGTAGTACTTTAATGCTACTTGAAAATGACATTGACATCCGGTCAGCAAAAATCTCTGTACTCTGTAATTCTAAGCCCACATTTCATCATTCGAAAGTTTCCATTTAAAGCCGCATTTTCGAGCAAAAAAAAGAAATTTTGGCGGAATCGCCCAATTACTTTATCTTGAGATGGTTGGAAATTTTTTTTTTTTTTTTCATAATATACGTGATGTTGGCATTTGATCTAGATAAATTGCTTAAAATTAAAAAAACTTATTTTTCGTTTAAATAACTGGGTTTGCTCAAAAATGGCTAAGTCGCTTGACCAGAAATCAATGTGATTTTATATTTTCACAACTTTTTCCTTAAAATATTTTGGGCTTGCTTTTCAAGTTGTTGAGCAAAAAACCTTTTTCTGGCTTTTTAGACAGAGTTATATCACAGTATTGTACCACAATTCCGACAGCAGCGCATTATTTTCTTTGCGATATCCAATTATTTCAGTTCACATGATTTCAGACGGAATGAAATACCTCTTCGCTAGTTCAAGAAATTGAATATATGATATCATAACTATGGCCACACCGTTATTCGAAGCATTTTATTTCAGAAAATGGAAAACAACCGCAAAAAGCCCTAATAACGCAATTGCTTATTATAAAGGCAAAGAACAGTAATTACGAGGAAACTTTTAGCTCCATCAAAATAGAAAGAAAATTATGATACTGCTCAGTATCATATGGAGTTGGAAAACATAAAACTAAGAACACTAATGGTATAGGCAATCAAAATTAAGACACAATTTTAGTTTTGAGCGAAGTTGAAATGGAATAGGTAATTTGCACAAAACAAATAGAAAATGAAATAAAAATGGATTTGATAAAAGTTATCCAAAAAATGGAACGCCTAAAAACTTAAATTAAAAAATAATCAAACTTTATAGATCTGAGCAAAAGTTTGTTGAATGTAAAAAAACCGAAGGTTACTTGCTTGCTTACTTGTTGAAAATTCAGAGAATAACTTCAAATTTCAGTTGGATATTCTCAAATAAAATGGCTGTATATTGAACTTATGACGTTCCATGTCTCTAAAATTATCTTTTAGGCATTGGGATAATATGAATATATTCAAGAGTCTGCACATCTCTTATAATGAAAATTAACTCCAGTCAAACTGAAATTTTAGTATGCTAAATGTTTGTAGATTCATCGATTTGGCTTAAACATGGACACAAAACAAAGTTATGAAGAGGTGCATGTGCTCACTAGCATTTTTAAGTAGGATCATCAGAACCATGAAATAAAAATGTTACTAAATTAAAGAGCTTGATTTCTGCACGCTATTAAGCGCTTTTGCCTACTCCACAAAAATTAAAGAAATAGTATCATTTATCATGATAAGTAAGGTTTTTCTAATTTTACATAAGCTTGCTCATGGAAACATCTTAGCAAACACATATTGACATATGAATGTCATACATAATTATATATATGTATTCTCTATGTGTGCAAAATTGGGTCGAAAATTAATTACTTCCCAAAGCATCCTAGAGCGCTTAGCACTCATGCCAGCAAACTGAATCTTTAGAGACGCATCATTAATCAAAATGTGTTCACTTTTGTGGTAGTGCTGCCATCATCATGTTTTATCATTTTGTTACCGCAAAGATATGCTTTGTAACTTTGCATGTTTTTGCACTTTCATATTCGTTCGTTTTTTATTTTCCATTTTATGTCCCTGTGAGTGATTTCTGTTTGAGAAACTTGTTATTGTCAACCCCTTTTGCAGCTCTTACAGCTATCGTATATTTATATTTACAAAGGAATTTTATTTAAGTATTAGTTACACATTAAGCTTCAAAGTAATGAATTTTATTTTATTTTTTTTTTTTGTGAAAATGTTTTTACAAAGATGCTGCTGAAGGCTTTTTTTTTTTTTTCATGTGTACTTTAATATACAAAATAGGAAAAGTTTAAATAAAATTGAATTGTATGCTTCATTAATCATTTTTCATATCTTTTATTACGTTTAAATGCACACCAAATATTTCATAGCATTTAATTTGATTATGTAGGTTAACATGACGTATGAGTAACCTTTAACCAGATACGAGAATTTAATGTTTCGTAAAGCACGCGATAATTTTTCAAATTTAATTGTGTTAACTGAATTGGGTTGTTAATAAAAAACATCCTTTATGAATGTATGTATATGACAATAATTTCAATTTTATTGCAATGTGAATTTTACTACTAAGTAGTTACTCTTAAAGTGAATTTTACTGTCAGCTTCAGCAAAAAGCAAAAGAACGAAATGAATTTAATTCACTTAAGCGTAGCAACATAAAAGTAGCCCACATCAAGTCGATATAAAGTTTGAGCATTAAATTTTTTTGGCTTTACTACTTAAATTAAAATTTAATATGTGAAAATAACAATATAACCATTATAGAGGCTTTTCCCCGAATTGAGATATTTTCTTTTTTAATACTTGATACACTTCAAAAGAACAGCCTTATAACAATTTGAAACATGGCCGAAAAAAGTACAATATGTTTTTCATTTTAAAGTTCAGTTAATTGAATTGCATATTCGACGAAATGTCAATGCAGTTCAATAAAATTCAATTTTGTTCAATTCAATTCTTCTGCTTCCGTTTGCAGCAATTTTTGTTAACCTTTAACAGTTTGCCAATTTTTTGAAAATAAAAAATTGATATTTGACCAGTTTTAAATAATCACTGGCTTTTATAAAAATAAGTTTTATATAGTAGGTAACAAAAATAAATGTTCGATTGAATCGCATGAATCCAAATCCTCTAACTTTTTAAAAGTCCTTTTAAAGTTGCTTCAAAAGACCTCTGTTAATCTCGTCATGATCAGTATGATGAACAAAAAGAAAATTTGAATTTATCCCATCTCAAATACTCCGAAAACGGTTAAAGTTGCAATGCTTTTAGTTGCGGGATAAAATGATAAATAAGTACAATTGCTGAACAAAGTCACTGACGTTTGGAAGTAAACTTAACCTGTAGTTTCACTGATATAAATGACTCAATTATAATTACATCTAATTTCAGATTTTGCTTGAAAACTGAGCAGCTCAAAAATATCGTGATTTGAACTTTTCTATAAAAATTCACTAACCTTTGTACAAATTTCCTTGTTTTCTTAACAAAAACGATAGTTTTGAAAATGTTGCAAATGCCTTCTCCAGCTTTAACAATTTTCTAGTATCATCTATAGGTTAAAATATTTGAGCTTGTTAAATGATATGGCATGCCACATACAATTCAATTACCATAAATTGAAATGCAAAAATTGCACAATTGTCAATAGTTAAAAAAAAAAAAAAATAACAACTGACCATGACAACAGTAAAACTGAATTGTCATTTTGCATTTTAATTGCTAGTACGAATAATTCAAAATATATTTTTTTTCCCCCTCTCTATCTTGTAGGTGGACATATTGGATACTTCTGGTGATATGCAATTTCCAGCAATGAGACGCCTATCGATTGCCACAGCGCATGCATTCATGTTGGTATACGCAACAACATCAGCGCCAAGTTTCCTCTGTGTGAAACAGTGTTTTGAGGAAATACGTGAACAGCGCGCAGACTTTCAGGTGAGCTGGTTGAAAATATATTGGTAACTGGGAAGTAAGCTGCCTTTTTTTACTTATTTTCATTAAAGACTGTTTATTTGAAACTGAGCGCGGTTTTTTATATTATTTGAAATATTCATGTTTTCTATTAATCTCATTGAACGCAAACGCTTTTTGAAAAGCATGAACCTTTTTTATTTTGTATATATTATGTATTATTATTATATTATTACGTATTATGAAAATTTCAATACAAATAAATCAATGAAAAGATTTCATAAAAATTTTGTTCCTTCAAAAGTTATGTTATGAAAAAATTGTGAAAAATTGCAGATTGGACCTTAAATTTTGTTTAATCATACTTTCTCACATAATAGATAAATAAATTTTGAGAATCCGGGATTAGTATTTTTCATGTTTCTGTCAAAGTTTGCAAATTTATTCTAAGTATTTTCATTCTAAGTCTTGAAAAATCAGTATAATTCCTATGAAGGTGATAGAAGCAAGATAAATAAATTTTTATAAAGTGGAAACAATTTACTCTCCGTTGATTTGCTAAATTAGTGCATTTTGTTTCAAACAAGTCAACTAGAGTGTTCTAACCAGCAGTTAATTTTATAAAAAATTCCATGGAACATTTTTGATGCTCAAAATGAAAGTTTGAGCTCAATGCGTCATTAAACCCAAAATAAAATTAGAACTCTGATAGTTTTTTTTTGTATTCCTTCCATAAGTATTATCTAGCGATTGTACTTAACAATTTTTAAGTCACCAGCACTTTAACTTTTTTTAATATATACCGCCATGACTTCCCACTGTGTGTCGTTCATATTGTCATCCGCCGCATATCTGAAATTTTTAGCCATATTTTGTTAAACCACTGAAACCACTCTTCGTTCACTGGAAAAGGAACAAAGTTTTATTTCTATGAAGTCTCTAACCCACTTTCACTGATCAATCCTCAAAAGATATAGTAGTCAGTATTTAAATGCATTTATTGAAGTATTCTGCCATCACTCTGTGTCTTAGGCAATCAAATCCACGAACTAGGCTTTCTAAGAATGTTCTTGGCAGAGATGACTTTTGGCTCTTAAGCCTTCCCATACATTTCAAATTTTTGTCATGTACCCACCAAAGAAACTTTTCAATATCATAATCGTCCTTACTCACCCAATTACCCAAAAAAAAATTCAAAGTCTTAAACTATGTCGCAGTTTCCTACTTCAATAATCCTTCCTTTAAGCTCCGTTCTTTTAGGCCTATCATGTGACCAAAAGTGGGTGATTAACTGACTTACCGCGAGTTTTAATTTTCCAATTTACTCCTTCAAAATCTACGTATATAGAATTAGATCTTTGAATTTCTTTCATGGATAGTCTTCACAGCCTCATCTTAGCAGATGATACCCTTACTCTTTTAGAGTAAAGGAGAAACTCTAAGATAAGAAGGGTACTATTTTTTTCTGTGCTGTCAAAGTGTTTTTATTCTCTTATAGTCTCTGCATCAAGGATAAGGATAGTACCGATTGAAAGCATCCAATATTCACAAAAAGGTGGTACTTCCAACTCTTTTTAGTAAGCACTATAGAGTGTGAAGAGCATGACATAGCTTTTGAAACATGATAATGAAACATTTTTGACCTGTAGCCAACAAGTATCAGAGGAACTCCGTTTGAATACAGCTGGCAGTAACCCTTTGGCTTTAAAATATCTGACGAACACAAATCTTTCTTTCCGGTTGAAAAACCGGATAGGAGGAGAAAGTCCAAGGGAATTGTTGACAATTCCACTGTAGCTCTTGAAGCTAACAAGCACGATAAGTCATTTAAAACTAACATTAAACACGCCACATCGCAGCTATCGAAGGGTCTGGAGTCAAGATCCTTCTTGTTGTGAGCGAAAAACAGAAAAAGTACTATATAAACCAGTTGGGTATTTCTTTTTATAACACATATACCATTAGGAATCTTATTTTTGTATTTGTAGTAGAAGAATGATCTCACGCTTGAAATATCTCTGAAAAAAATTTTAAAATTAGACCATGAATTTTTCTGAATAAAAAAATTAAGGCTCCATTTCAAAAATGAATATTTATTAGTTCTAGTATTTAATGTTTTTTTTTGGAAATCGTTTTGTTTTCGGTTTTAAATTTCATTCAATTGCCACATTGATAACTTGTTCATACACATGCACACAAATATCTAGAACCCACTAAAATTCATTGATTTAACTTTTTTTGTTTTTGCTTTCTCTTTGTTATTTTTGTTCTCTTAATCTTTTCCAGGATATACCAATTGTTATTGCTGGCAATAAATCCGATTTAGCTACATCCCACAGAGAGGTAAAACTGGACGAAGTTACAGATTGGGTGTTCTGTGAATTACCCAGATTAAGGTAAGCGTGCGCGTTGGCTTATGGTCACGTGATTTTTTTTTTAGTGTGCTAGTGTGCTCGCCTGCATTTGTCGTTGGGCGTTTATGTGAAACTGTAGTGTTTTAAGTTGCCATAACAAAAAACTAAACCGTTTTGTTCTTCTATTTATTTTTTATTTTTGAAGTCTCTTTAGCGATTAGCTTAATGTTAACAACACAACAGTTATGGGCAAATACTCCTACTAAAGCAAACGTGTAATCCTACCTTGAATTGCGCTAATTGAAAAATGAACAAGTTGTGCAGTTTATTTTTTCGTACAAATACCGAGCTTTTCAGAAAGATGTGGGCAAATCGCATATATAAAAATTTCTTCAAAACGTTTTGCCAAAACATAAACGTTAAACCTCTTACAATTTAAAAATAAAATGTACTTAAAATCATTGGAAAATACTGCAAAAAAATAGAAAAAATTATTGTAAAAGGTGGGATGAATTTGTCATACGATAGTACTTCGGGCATGAAACCGATGTGCTTTCATCTCCTCTACAACATTGGTTATAGTATATTTTTCTACTTGTGACTTACTTTTAAAGTTATTGAGCAAAACCTTTTCTGTCAGCCTCCCACAATCTGACGACTAACGCCTCTCTCAATTATTAGTCATACTTAAACTATCGACAGCAAAAAAAATAAGGACTCTGCACTATCGATTGGAATGATTCACAAGTGGTTTACTGAATACCGATGCGGTTGTACAAGCACAAGTTACGCCGAACGTTCTGGATGCAAAAATAAGGTCACCACACCAGAAATGGTCACTAAATTTGACGATATCGTGTTGGCCGATCGCAGAGTTAAAGTGCGCGAGATTGTTGAAGCCGTAGGCATCTCTGACGAACGGGTGTGGAACATTTTGCGAAATCACTTCGATATGAAAAAATTATCCGCAAGATGGGTGCCGCGTTTGCTCACTCTCGACCATAAACGCGATCGTGTGACTGTTTCAAAGACGTGGCAAGATTCTATGAATTGAAGTACGAATTGCTTCCTCATCCAGCATATTCTCCAGATTTGGCTCCAAGCGACTATTTTCTGTTTCCTAATCTGAAGAAATGGCTCGACGGAAAGAGATTCACCACTAGAGAGGAACTCATCACCAAAACAGAGGCCTCTTTTGTGGATCTTTCGAAGACGTAGTTTTCGGATGGGATCAAAAAATTGGAGGAACGTTGTACGAAGTGTATCGACCTAAAAGGAGACTTTATTGAGAAATAAAACATTTTTTTGCCGTAAAAATCATTCCCTGTTTCAATTTTCACGGAATTATCAAACGGCCCTCGTAAATTACTACCTAAATTAAAAAATTATTGTTTATCACGAAAAACTTCTTAGGCAGAAAGTTGCATAGCTTACATTTTATAGCAAGACATAAAAAATATTTTTAAAAAAAAACTGAAAACTCGCAAGTGCGAACTTTTTATGAACACAAAACTATTTTTTTTTAAACTTTTTCTACCTTTTGTATTTTACTTAATTTGAAATTTTTTAATCGAATTTTACAGTCAATCGCAGTAACCAATATTCTTGTAAAATTTCACAAATCGGTTAATGCTTTATAAACAAACATGACAAAGACAACAAATGAAACAATTTAACATGGTAATTGGTGACATATGTTTCGGCTATTACCACATATATACACATATTCATATGTATATACATAGCCTCATCAGAACAGTTTTTGGTTAATTTGTAATGCGATTCGAACCCCCGACCATTCCATGAATTATATGTGGACGGCCGCTCAAACACTTGAGCCACGGAGGTTGTGCTGAACTACATGTACAAAGTGCAAATTTATATCATGCGTATTGCGCCATCTGTTGTATTTTCATTGTCATTTCTCGTTTGCTGCATAGCTTTGTTAAACCGTCGGTTTAAGGACTTGCTATATGATATAGCTTTATAATTTCGAATTTCGGGCTTACGCCACTTTTATTTTTCGAATAATGGTTGGACGTATTCTTTTTATTCTTTGTATTTTACTTTAACTCTCCGTAAATTTTTTTTCCGTCATATAAATGATTCGTTAAGAATTTTAAGAATATATTAGTGTACTATATAGTATTAAATATAAATATAATATAAAATTAAGTTCTAACAAATAAATGAATAAAAAGGTATCTTTTATATCATTCATTTTCTTCATAATTTATTGTATACATACATCATTAATCAATGTAAAATAATGCACTTGCCAAAATCTGCATATAAATAAAAACTCTACGAAAAAAATTTCGAAATTAAACCGAAACTCATTTTAGCAAAACACGGCGCAAAAATTTATGGTCTACGTATAATGTAAGGTAAAATGCAGGTATTGTGAGGAAAAGTAGTAGTATACACCAAATTGCAAAACTTTCAAATGCAAAACACAATTTAAATGAATGAACTAGGCCAACTTAATAAAACCAAGAAAAAAAAAATAAAATTGCATAATCTATAGGTATAACAAAGGAGCACTGCCGACGTAGCACCACAACCACTATAGTAACAGCAGTAAATTTTTTGAACGGATTTTTTGTTTTTTTGCCACACAACGTCTGTAACAAACTTCAAATTGCATAAAAGCACGAATGGGGCATATTTTAGTAAGCCCTCGATTGCAGCAAGCAATTTGCATTGAAACAAATGCGAAAAGGTTATTAAGGTCTGAATGGATTGAAATTTTACATTTTCATGTAGTAATCGTTGCACAAAGTCCCATGAATTCCTATATTCATAAGCTTACGTAAAAACTTCAAACTAACGTATCATTATTATACGTTTAAAATAAACCAATATTTTTTTTTTTTTTTTTTTAATTTGGGCTAGAATTACAATTTGAATTGCAAATGAGACTAATTTTAAGTTATTGTTGTGGCAGCAAGATATTTGTAAAACTTTGACGCACTTCATGGTACAAATTAAGAGATCAATAGCATACCACTCATCCTACACTTTTTCCATAAATCTTCTTTATTTTTGAGCTTTTAGCCTTTTAGCGATATTCGCGTCTTTAAAATCCCCCAAAGGTGTTAAATTGGATTCAGAAGTTCGGTCACTACAAAGGACATTCTAATAAAGAAATATTGCTGTCTCGGAACCATTTTTTTTTTTTATCCAATATTGGCTTGGCAACATTTTTCAATTTGCGCAATTGTCGTAACATCTTTTTACTACAAAGTAAAACCATTCATACCAAGTCTTACTATCGAACATATGCTATGATATATCAATTTAAAAACAACAATTAAATGCAGAGAAAGGACTAAGGACATTACATATGTACTTATAACTTTGTAGGTAACGTGACGATTTAATTTGTTGTAATTTCAGCGATAGTCTGATATTAAACTTATTTTTATTAAGGGGGCAGGTCTAGTCAGAATTTTCAAGAAATTGATTATTTTTGTTTTTGCATTTTCTCAAAGAATAATATCTTAAAAATATATCCTGAAAATTTTAAGTCAATCCGACAATTATTTTTAGCGTTATTCAGCAATAACCAAAGGACTCTCTCTCTCATTCATGTGAGTGTAAAACTTTAAATGCGCTCTTCTCAAAACTATGTTTTCGGAACTGGTGACTACTGTAATTCGAAACCCGCTTGATAGATTTCAATCAAATTTACACAGTTTTTGAAAAACATAAAAAGCTAATGCCTGATCGCAGGATATTTTTTTTTTTTTAATATCGATTTTTTTTGAACAATTAATTGTTGGTATTTTCCCCGAAAATCTGGATTTAAATTTCCTTAGGCAGTCATTTTGTTGATTTAAAAAAAAAAACCTTCGATCAGGCACTAGATTATTTATTTTAATAACTAATTTTTCTTATCCGATTGATTTTAGATGATTTTCCAAGGATTTGTGATGGTCACCGCAAGGCACTTTGTATGACACAGGGTCCAACAAGGCCAGCAATAACTTTATTTATTTTTAATTTTTTTTTTTAAAAAACTTTCGTCAAGTCAAGTTGAAACATAATGTAATGAAGCCATATTATCATTTTCATTAAATAAATTAAATTAATACCAAAAAAAAAATTATTGAAAATGCTCTATTACTCACGCCTGTGACTAGACATGCCCCCTTAAATACGATAATAATTTTTAATCAAAATTATTTACAAAATCATCAATAAGATCCGATAAAACTACATTTCTTCTTCAAAACACATTTAGATTTGTGCGGATATCTTTCTTCATCTTTGAGAAATCGTTTACTAAAATCATTACGCCAACAAATCTACCAAACATTAATAACCAATAATGTAAATTCAAGCCTGATCTGACTCCAATCGGTTCAGGCCGTTAAAAAATTGTAGGGAAAATATTGCAGCATTGGTCACGAGCAAGACAGCACAAAATGTAATGCAATTAAGAAAAATTCGTGACGCAATGCTGTAAGGTGAGGAAATATACTAAGAATCGGAATAGGGATAAACGGAATAAAAACTAAATACAACCGCAAATACGCAGTATCAAAGGAAAAAAGTATTTTTTACTGATTATACCTGATAATTAAATCCGATAATTAAATAGATATTAACGAGCCAAATAAATGAACGAACTTGATTAAAAAATAATTCAAGAAATAAAATTTTGTGAAAATATTTTGTGGGGCAGAAGTGAAATTTTTGGATGCGCTTTGTAATCAACTCAGAGTCAAAAATTTTCTGTGGAAAAAAGTGAAGGTGAAGGCACCGTATTCTGAATTTGTGGCCTAGATGCCAACGAGATCGAATTTCCAACAAGTCAAATGCAGAAAATGAAAATGTATTGAATTCATGTTTCACAAATTACCAATTGAAATCTGCTGATAAGAATTGAACTGAAATCTTCAGGATAGCACAAAACACAACCGTTTTACGTTATTGTGAAAATAATAGTTGTAAGAAAATATTTGTAAATTGGGGATATGTTGGAGAGACTTAAAAGCACTCTTTTTGGATAATGCTTATTGAAAGAGTCACACAAAAATGAAGGAAATTGAAGTAGAAGAACGTATATTTTTATGTTAAGTACAATATTTTTGGTTTGTTTTATTGGCTTTCTTAATAAATATTAATAATTAAATGATTATTGAACTTTAGCCATTTTTCGCAGCGATCAACATTTTTATGTAAAATTTTTACAAGTTGATACAATGCTTTTATGTTTTAAACAAACTTTGATAACAAAGGAAAAAAACAACAACAACTCTAGAATATAGACATATGTATGTTTCGATTTTTAAAATCTCATCAGTATATTTTTGGTTGATGTCTACGTCAGCACTCACTTTTTTTTCCTTTGTTATCAAAGTTTGCTTAAAACATAAAAGCATTGTATCAACTTGTAAAAATTTTACATAAAAATGTTGATCGCTGCGAAAAATGGCTAAAGTTCAATAATCATTTAGTTATTAATATTTGTTAAGTACAATATCTATCACTATAGGAAAATTAGGCCAAGCCATGGTGTATTAAAGCGACGAACTAGAGCTCAGTTGGAGTCTTAAAGTAAAAAGTGAAAAGCCGTTTGAAATGACCGGAATGATATATGAAAATTTATCGGAAAAGTTAAAACTTGAATAATAACCAAAATTAGTCAGTAACTCTGTATGTAAATTTCTAACTTTTTAAAAGACACACAAAAACGCCGAGACACGTCAAACTATTTCAGTTTTCCCAATCAGATCAAAATTTCGAGATATTCGCTATTGAAATTTAGTCAATTTTTGGAACTTTTTTTGCAATATTTTTCTAATTTTTGGAGAAAAAAACATTGAAATATGTTTTGAAATTAAATTATTTATTCTTTAATAATCGAAAAATAACTCTGTCCGTTCATTTTCAGACATATACAATTGATTTATATAAATTTTTAAACATTTTTTGATCTATTTTCGCAAATTTTTTTTAATTTTTTCTGATTTAAATATAAGTTTATCATTGTTTTGGCCTGAAATCGATCTGAAATACTTCAGTTTATTTAAATACGAAAATTTTGTTCTTCTGTAGCGATTGACCAGCAGAAATCGGCAAGCAGCGAATCAAATCTTTTGCCAGAAATTCAGTTCGATGGAATCATTGTGTTTTACGATTTTATTTATACTACTGGCGACTGAAGAAAATCATAAAAACAACTTCCACTTGTATAGTTTGAGAAGATATAAACATATATCTATATCTATAAGACCTTTTATTGTGTTTTCACTATGGTGGGTGATATGGGCGTTGGGCGTAATTTTGGGCGCATGTCAAAAAAATTTAATTGGTCTAATTTTTGGATTCATATGAACCTATGTACCGAATTTCATTCAATGTCGACATCTTTTTCCACATATGTATATAAGAAAAATATAGCTAAAACAAGAGGTTAAAATTGACAAAATATCAATTGCGAATATCTCGAGAACTTGATCTAATTGGAAAAAAACTGAATATGCCACCGTATTCCACGACCGAAAATTAAAGTTGAAGTCGGCGTTTTTGTGTGTCTGCTTTTAGGTCCCTACAGTTAAATTATGAATAAGTGCAAGGACTAGACTAGAAGAACAATGCTCGAAAACATTCAGACAATGATATTTTTGAACAGTTGAAAGAAAATATATAACATCAAAGGTTTGAATACATAACCTTTGATACATTTTTAATTTCAGCCATTGTACGTTAGTGAACTTTCAAAACAATTTAAGTTATAATTTCAATAGTGATTAATTTTAATTTATTATGTATGGATAGAAATTATGTTTTTTTATTACTTAAAAAGAAAATTAGTTTTGTCGAAAAAAAAACTATTAACTTTTGTGTAATTACATATTATTCATGATTGCAAAGGCTTATCAGTCCAAATAGTGCTTCTACATTTTATTTTAGCTCCTACCGTAAGATTGCTGCTTCATCAGTATCATCAGACCAAAAACTTAAATATAAATAGAGTTTAACCTTAAAAAATTCAAAAAGTAAAAATTGCAAAACAATGCAGCTTTAGTAAATCCGTCTGAAAAATTTTTATAAATAAAAACCA